>CM047746.1:13614399-13996899 GCA_026225825.1 Pistacia integerrima
ATTTGAAAAGGTCGTTCGAATAAAACACTATTCTTCATGTGTCAAGCTTGAAACGAAGTGATTCTCAGTTTTTGACAGCAAAATATCCTAAGTATTTTTAAGTCGCGAATGACAGATAAAATTCAAAACACATCGGTATAACACTGAGTAGGATCCGACATAAGTCGCTGAACCTTTTGGAACGATCACCTCAGGTCGCTTGTGTAACACTCGAAGATCCATGTCGCGGCCTCTACTCAATTTGCTGGTAGAGTTAAGCCATCAACCTCATGTCGTTTTGGATGTTCTTAACTATTAGTTCGAGCAAGTATTCCTCGAGACAAGTCAGATCACGGCATAATCATGAAGTTCTCAAGATTCAATTCTTTAACCTTAAGCACTGGGGAGCTTCTGTTATGCCTAAAAAATCAAGGCTTATGTAAGCTTACATCAACTAGCTCCAATGAAAGTCCAGGAAGACTTTGCGCCATCCAAGAGCTGCCACGTCGCCCCAAGATAGAAAGAATATGGTTGTCACCAACTTGTCAGATTCAAGTTTTGTCTATGAGTAAATGGGAGCCACACACCTGTCCAAGCCCCAGGTAATTTGAGGATATATCCTAAGTTATTAGCCAATGGGAGGTAAGGAATGACTTGCACAACACTTACCCACTTGCAGATTTGTAATTATTACCCTGAATTCCTCTAGTATAAATAGAGGACTCTTCCTCCGATTTTCGGGATTCTGAAACAAAAAAACTTGCATTTTGATTGTAATATATATTCTTAGAGCACAGATAACCTACGAGAAAGAGCCTGACTTGATATTTTATCTAAATAATCAGTTATTCACCTCTGCTCGTTGTTCGTTATACGCGACCTCGTGTAATCTCTCATATGTAAAAGAATAGTGGACGTAAGACTTACGTTAAGCATCCGAACCGCTTTAAAAATCATCTTTCATTTATTATTTAGTCTTTGCATTAGATTATCTGCAATCATTCACGTGTAACTTTTAAGAACAGCTTAACACTTTGCACATGCGAAGTTGTTGGTGTCAAAATCAAGCATCAACATAAATTTAATGATTTGTTAGAAGATTTAATTTTAACTACGTCATAAAATCAATATTTTTTAAGTAAATGTGATACACAATAATTTTTTTTTTTTTACTTATAATAATTTTGATTATAATTTTGTCTAAAAATAATTATTTTAAAATCTATTAAGATAATAAAAATATACATCTATAATTATTTAATAATATAATACTTTAGTATTAAAAGTGAATCAAGGTGAATAACCCACAACCTAATCATATTAGGATTAGGATGGATTGCCTTACATTTTAGGCTTTAAAAGTCACACCAAAACACCAAATAATATTTTCACTTTTTAATATAGTCGTTCTTCTTTTCTTTTTCAAAATAAACCTTACATTTTAGCCTTTCAATTAAATTTGATCACATTTATATCTTTATTTTTGCTATTTATTTTTTTAATTTGTATTTATGTTAATTTGATTATTATTTATATTAATATTTATAATTATTATGTAATTCAAATAATGATGAAATTTTAAAAACAAACCTTCGTTACAATACAAATATTGAACTTCAATAACTCAAAATAAATTAACACTAATTTTAAAAACATTAAAATTAAAAGAAAATACAACATAAATTGGAATAACAATTTAGTGTTCTGGTAGATTCGTTCCGGATCCGGAGGCTTATCATGCTCTTTGAATAACAATAACATTACGTAGACAAATCAAGGATGTGGAGGCTCACCATGCTCTTCAAAATGCATTAATTGATATATTTTTTGTGGTATTTTATATTAGATGTAATGTTTTTTACATTAAATATAATGCTTACTTGATTTAATAAATGCTTAATTTTATTAATTTAGTATAATATTATATGTTATTATTAGTAGTTAATTAATAAAATATATTATTCTTAATATTGAATTAATATATACAAAAATAATTAGTGAAATAAATTAATTGTTGAGAATTAATAGAAAGAAAAAGAATATTCCAAGAAATATTTTTTTTTAGTGTAATATTTGATGCGATGGGTTGTAGATGCAATAATAAAATGATGTAAAAGTTGTACCAATTTAGTGTTTGTGGTTGGAGATGGTCTAAAGAGAAACACTAACTCCGTTTTATTTTTCGGTTAGTAAAAGTCATAAAAAAAAAAAAAAAAAAAAGATAGGATTACCCTCACTTTAATGAGAGAAAATCATTTGCCCCCCTAAGGTTTCAGAACATCACACCCGTTTAGACAACTATGTCGATTTTAATCAAAATGAGCCTCATAGCTTCTGAAATGCATCAAATAAGGACCAAAACGGTAACACAGTTAAAGCTCCGTTAAAGTAAGAAGGGTAAAATAGTCTTTCATATTGTTATTATCCTAGAAACCTTGAAAACTTTTGTTTTTTCCATTTCTCTCCCAACTCTTCTTGCAATATTAGCCGATTATTTGATAGGGAGAATAAATCAATTTTGTTAGTATAAATAGTTATGATTTAGGATAAATGGTAGGGTTTAGAAGGTTTAAAAGTTGGGCTTCATACCTCAAGATAACAACTCTAGATTATAAAACAAAATCATAAGAAAGTAGTCATGTGCAGTTTGAAGAAAATTATATGAGTTTTTAAAAATAAAAATCGATCTTTCTTTTTTTCTCCAAAACTGATCATATCACAGACTCGGAGACTTTTTCCTCTTTTGCGGAAAGCAAACTGCTTGTCCAAGGATCTAAGGGAGCTTTTGGTGGTGGTTATACATAGCTTCAAAATTTTCATTAAGCAATAAATTGACAAATAAAAGGACTATAAATTTCTTAATGATTGAAAGCTTAATTAATTAGTTGACGGGGTGAGTTTGGAGTTTCTCTTGCTAAAACATTTTTTTTTTTCTTTTGGATTATCAGGGGTGTTCGGGCTAACTTGTGTATACCTCAACTAATCCTCCGAGGCCTTGAAGCTGCTGGCTAGGTAAGAGGCCCAGTGGTCATCCCTATTAGTGCTGGGAAGAACTTGAACTTAGGAGCTCATGAAACTTCATTTGCTCTTTTACCATCAGGCCATCCTAGTGGTGGTTTCTCTTGCTAAAACTTGTTTCTTGTAATTAAATATGGAGTGAACGACATGTACCCACCTAAGACGTTTGTCGAAATGGCAAGTTTCCACCCCTGATTTTATAAATTCCAGATTTACACCCAAAAACCAACACCGTTAACCATTTTTTAAGTTCTAACACAAATTCAAGGATACTATTACCATACTACCCTTGACAAATAAAATATTAAATTACCTTTTAGCCCCCATAATTTGAAAAACCAACAAAACACCTTTGCGACAAAAAACCCTCGATTTGCCACCAACATCCATACTCCACCAGGAAACAGTCGGGATCTACCACAAACAACCACCAACAATCAAACAAGACCTTCAATTAAATCCGAACAAGGTGCCAAGCAAACAAACTTAGGATCTGTAGAAGGCGCAGCCAGTCGTGCAAGGTAGGCGCATGATAGTCGCATGGCGAGAACTAGCGGGTGGTAAGGCACAAATCGGCAAGGGGACACACGAGCATGGCAGGTTGAGACGTCGGTAGCAAAGAGAGAGCACAACTTGCGCTAGGGAAATGAGCCATCACCAAATCGCTGACCAAAACGCCAAATCGGAGGGCTAGGTGACCAAAACATGGGCATGGCAGGTTGAGGCATCGACAACTAAGAGAGAGCACGACACGTCGCCTACTGGACTCATGCGCAGGTGTAAGCGACACAACTGTGTGAGAGACGTCGCTCGAGCGAAGATGTCAGGGACTAAAACTCAGTGAAAACTGTATCGACGCAGCTGAATTGGAGGGCCAAGTGATTGGGGAGGGTGAGGGGAGGAGTGAGGGCTGTAGTGGACACCGAAAAGTGCCAAAAATAACCAGTGGCAATGACTGTGGTTTAGGGAGGGAAAGAGAAGTGGTGGAAGAGAAGTAGTTTTAGAGAGAAGGTACTTGTGAGAGAAATTTGAGATGTAGAAGATTATTTTGACATTTTTATTTTCATTTCAAATCCAATACCGTTCAAATGACCATTTTATCCCTTAATTTGTTTCATTAAACGACTTTCTGTTTATTTACGGGTGGAAATCTAGAATTTATGGGAACTTGCTATTTCACAAAACCTTGGGTGGGAACATGTTGTTTACTCTTAAATATATTAACATTTATGTTTGAAATGATCATGTTTTGGGTTGTACATGATAATAGGAAATTAAAAAGTAAACAATCTTACTCAATATACGCCATTAGATGTGCATCACCAACTCGTATACGAGTTTGAAGCAGTCTTGTGTATCGACCTGCTTTATCTCTATAACAGAAAACATCAATCAAATTAAACAAACACGTGGATGGAAAACTGAAAAAGCAACAGGTTAGGACTCACTTGTATCATTAAGCCTGTCTTGTAAATAGCTTGTGAATAAACATCATCCTTTGTACAAATGTTGCCGCACGTCTTGCAACACGCAGGGAACCTTGTCATAATTCCAATTGTATTGAACTCTAATAATAATTAGTAACGGTGGAAAAAAATCCGAAAACTAAACCGGATTAAAAATCGAACCGAAAATTCGATTTTTTTTTGGATTTGGTTCAGGGTAATGGGTAAATTGAATATTCGGTTCGGTTTTAAAAAACAAAACAAAACGATTAACCGGAATCGAAACCGGATTGCTAAATCGGTTTAAAAAATATATATAATTTTTTATTTTTCAATTTTAAACAAAGTAACAAACTAAACCCTAAGGCTATGTTTGGTTAGAGCTGTGGGCAGATGACTCCTGTTATCTATCTTTGATTCCAGACATTCTTTTGTTTGGTTTGATAGTAATATAAGATTACGGGAATGTTTTATTCCCAATAGTGAATATTGTTGGTCATTTTGGGGGTTATCAGATTGCTTAGTCCAAGGGTGTTAATCTTTTTTTTATCGGGGTTATCTCTTTTTTTACCAAATTTGCCCATAAATAAAAGCCATTTCGGACTGAAATGCCCTCAAATGTTTACCAGATAACAATTACCTAGACCTCCTACATTTGAGAATTTAGCTAAAACACCTCAGCCACAAAAAGTTTAAAAGTTAACAAAATACCCCCAGCTACCAAAGACCACCACTGGCCACCGGCAATAGTCGCCAGATTGACGTACGACTAACTGGATCTGACCGGTCGTGCGTCGATCTGGCTGTTCCTGCCATATCGAAGGTCGAAAATGGCCAAATCGTCATGGATTGGTCGGAAACGTGAAAGTTGGAATGCATGGAGAATGATGCATGTGATACTATAATATGTATATTAGTATTTTGCAAAAAAAAATCAATCAAATTGAAAACAAGTAAGGTATAGCTTGTTGCCTCAAGTCCTTAACAACTTTGGAGACTTTTGATTTCAAGAGAAATTAAACAAAAGAGTATCCACATTAAGGTAAAAGAAGAATTAGGCCAAGAGAGATATTTAGGGTTCTTAGAAATTTTTTATCTCTACACTAAAATTGATATATCATTTTCTTTATATATGTAGCCTTGTAAATAATTCAATAATTGTTTTGGACTTCCTTAAACAATTTCATAATTGTTTTGGAGTTGTAAATAATTCCATAATTATTATGAAGTTATTAAACTTCTTTAAATAACAACATTAGATTAACATTTAATCATAATAAACAATTTAAGGGTTATATTGTTTACATAACAATTTAACCTTTAAATTGTTTATATGTTTACAATTACAACCCATTATTAAATTCAATTTAATGTAAAGAAATGATTAATTATGAATTGGAATTCCATTTAATTCCCATTAGCAATTTAACTCGTAAATTATTCGTAATAACTAATATAACCCTCAATTGAATCTAATTCAATGATAATAATATAAATAACTTTATTACCCTTAGCAGGTGTTAGCCAATTGGATAATCAACTTTCTTTGGCTATATCTTCATTCTCCTTAGTTTTTATGTGTGACCTCTTAGGTTCACTGTGGCCTAGTCATGGGCCCAATATCATAGTCTATTCTGATATGTTTCGTCATAACTCTTTATGACCGAAACTCCCATCGATTATGGTAGGCATCTAGCAATGCTCCATAACCCCTAAGTCACAATGAAGATATACTCCAACGAACCCTTTTATAATCATATGCGCTGTGTAATTAAATCCTTCTATTGTCTAATCCTAATTAAGAATGGATTCATGGTATGTCAAAATCTTTGTCTTAATCTTATATCCAATTGACAATCAATACATACGGAACGTGTCACCATGAAACAACCTTTCAGGTAACATTTTATATACCCTGCCCGGAGATTTCCCTTTTCCAATGTATCTTGACATTTGTCTAGGAACTTCGATATCAATCTATACCAAGTCAACATATCCCATCTTGATTATCACTTGTCTTCACACATAAATAACACATAACCAAATCAACTTTTTTACACATGATGTGACTCGTCTCGTGTTTATACACCATATGAACCATATGCATTTATGCATCTAAGGATTAATAGTATACTAGTACGATCTTATGATACATCATTGACTGCATTCTAAATGTCCATGTGATTCATCATAAATAGCAATATTCGATAAACAGTTCACTAACCGCTTATCCATGCTAATGTCCTAGTGATATAACTTTTATAATCACCTACACTAATACCATCACATGATATTCAACGGAGGCATTCAACATGCCTACTATGTAATATTATTGTCCAATTAATATTACCTATGTAGGGAATACTTTGTTGATTTTGATCTTCTAAAGATTTGTGTCATTCCGAACATTTCACATGTAATACATATATATAAATGAAGCAATAAACCACATGTGAAATAAGAATACTTTCTTTTATTAATAAGATAAAAATGTATATACAAAATATATACATTAACATATATGTACAAAACATAATATCTTGGAACCGACAACACGATTGGTTCCTAGGGCATACACTAACAAAACGGTCAGATCAATCTGGCTGGAAATAGCCAAATTGACGTGGATCTGGCTACCGAAAATAGCTAGATCGTCATGGATCTGGTCGAAAATGGCCAGATTGGCGTGGATCTGGCTGGAAACATCTATATCACCTTAGGTCTGGCCATTTTTGGCCACATCCACGACGATCTAGCTATTTTCGACCTTTGATTTGGTTGAAAATAGCCAAAACAACGCACGGTTTGCCAAATCTTGTAGGTCATGCGTCGTTTCGGTGACTACCGCCAATAGTCGGCGATGGTCTTTGGGTGACTAGGATATTTTGTTAAAATTTAAGCCTTGTTGTTGGGTGTTTTAGCTAAATTCTCAAAATAAGGGGTTAAAAGAATTTATTTAAATAATAATAATATTATCCCTATAATATCAATATGTTTTGTTAAATTAATAAGTTTAAATAATTTAGTTGGGAAGAATATAATATTATGAGAGTTACTTTGAGTTCCCTTTATTTTTAATATAATAATAATAATAATAATAATAATAATAATTAATTATTATTATTATTATTATTATTATTATTAATTTTATTATATTAAAAATAAAGGGTAACTCAGCTAAAGCTTCTATCGATAATATTATATTCTTCCCAACTAAATTATTTAAACTTATTAATTTAACAAAACATATTGATATAACGTCCCTATAATATATCTCACTCACTTGTACTCTTATATTTTAAAAAATAAAACATTTCCTGAAACTAAACAGATCCTATCTCTAACCCAGTCCCAAACCACTGAACTAGACCTCTGTCTCAAACCTCTATCTTTTGCGCTGGCCATTTCACTCATCACTGCTAGCTGCCGCCTGCCATCTTCCAATCACCATTGACCTTGAATCTTCCGTGAATCTTGACTTGACAACACACAACAGCAGCTGCAACACTACAACAAGTCTCCTGCAGTCCTGACTTATTCTCATTTCTTTGTCAAATCGCTGTGTTTTTTGCACCAATAACAGATGCTGTCTCTCCAGCCACCGTCGATCGTCGTCGCTCGCCCTCTGTTCATTGCCAACGTCGACAACAACACTACAACAGGTTGTTCCCTTCGGTTCTTCACTTGTCGGCTGGGTTTTTTTAATTTTTTTGTTTTTGTATACAATGATGATTGATGAATCCGGCTGGGTTTTGTATGCAATGATGATTGATTCAATTTTTGTCCCTTCATTTTGTTTTTTGCTTGGATTTCTTCTATGATCTTGCTAATGGGTTTGTAAATTGTAAAATTGCAATATGCTATGTAAATGTATTTGCTGATGGGTTGGTAAATGTATTTGCTGATGGGTTGATTATGGCGGAGGGGGTAGAGTCTCTCTGATTGGAAAGCAGTTTGGGAGTGATGAAGTATACAAAAGCCACGTGAGAATGGGCAGAGCTAGAAATCCAATAAATCTGTTTTATTTTGTTTATCTCTTCTCTGTGTAACAATGTCTGTAACCGTTATGATCTTATAAGAAATTATTGTTATTGGCTCTTTAAGTTAATGATTGACAATAATCTTGCTGATGGTTGGTAAATTGTAAAATTAATGAATTTAATTCAAGTTAAAAATTGGGCTGGTGGAGGGATCAAATAAACATGTTTAAAAAGAAATTGGGCCAAAGTGGATGGTTTGATTGAATTGAGCCAAACTGGGCCAACCCATTTAAATAAACCGGATTAAAACCGGTTAACCGAACCGATCACTTCAAGTGGAAAATCGGTTCGGTTTTAGTTCAGTTTTCCACTTAAACTGAAATTCGGTTTGGTTTATGGGTATGGTGAACAAGTTCGGTTAACCGGTTTTTTTCACCCCAAATAATTAGAAGAAATTCTAATTTGACTAAATAAATAATTTTATTTTTCTCTAAAGCTTTATTATCTATTTAGTCAAAGCGCCATTGAATATCTTGCAGAATATTTTGGGTAACTACAGATGACTTATGCATTTCACACATCATGTAAATGATATTCTTCACAAATCACAATCAAGGAGTTTTCTTTTAAGTATTTGACATTTTCTCAAAGGATAATATTACACTTATAACACAATCTTAAAACTTTCTCTCACAACCTTCACGTGATAGCTCACAATTGATCAATTCATAATGGATCTCGCTTCCCAAATAATGGCTCCTGTTTGTCCAATTATAAGCTGTCACGTCGAGGTTGTGAGAGAAAATTTATAGAATTGGATTGTGAGCCAATATTTATTGTTTCTCAAATCAATGCCTAGAAAGTTCTTATGGTATTAGAAACATTGTGACAGGCGTCAAATGACATATTTTCTTGCATTTTCTGACCTACCAAATAGTTCAGAAAATATGAATATCCTTAAACCCTGAAGCCTAAACCTTAATCGTTAACCCCTAACCCATAATCCATAAACCTAAACTCTAATCCCTAAACCTTAAATGCTAAACCTAAAACTCACTCTTAAATCTTTAACTTGAATTCTACGCTTTTAGGAATATAAAAGATAGATTATTACTTTTTGTCCAAGTATTATCTTCAGGATAAAGTAATGCTAAGTCCACAACTTTTTCTCACAACCTCGGACGTGGTAGCTCGTCATTGGTTAGCTTACAAAATAAGTTTCACTTGCTTTTTTGTGAGCTAATCAATGATGAGTTGACATATCGAGGGTTGTGAGAGAAGATTGTGAAGCTAACATTATTGCTTTATGATATTTACTTAATTAGCCTTTGGGGAATTCGAGCACTACAACTGCCATTCAGATAATCCGTACAATTTAATTGCCCACCCTCTTTCCTCAATTTGAAACCTAACTTCCCAAGTCCAAGATTTAAAAGAGAGAATGCTAAAAAGAAATCTAAAAATATATAATTACGGTTCCAAAAAATAATATGTCGTTGGGATATCTCATACAGAATTGTGTTGTACAAGTTCATAGACAAGTTTTTTCATGATAATGCGAAGATTTAATAATTTAATAAATTAAATTTATATAAAATATTGTAATAACCTAAAATTTATTTTTCACAAAACTAGTTTATAGCCTAGGCGAGCCCTTGAAGAGCTACCCCTGGTAAAAATATAATTTTAAAATCTTAATAGTACGGGATGTATTTTTTTTTTTCCTAAAAATGAAAGGGAAAATAAGTTGGTGGGTGCAAAATTTGTTTGAAATCCACCCTAAACAATCGGGTCAAAACCGGATACTTTAAAACGACCCGTTTGATAAACGGGTTGAAGTCTCCGTACAAATACATATACAATTATAAAGAATAAGTTTGTTGTTATTATTATTATTATTATCATTATTATTATTATGTTTGTAAATTTAAAAAAGTTGAACTGCCAAAGTTAGGGTTTCTGAAAATTCTCTCAAAAATTAATGTGATCAAACCCTCAATTCCACTCTTAACACTTGTATTTTGTACCAGTTAATCTTCTTTCTAACGCCATATAATTTTACTTCAAAATTTTCGTAAAAGGTACTCTCCTTCTCTCTCTGTAGACTTGTTCTTTTCACTGTGAATTGGGTTTTTTTTAGCGGTTCAAGTTTACCTGTACCATTCATATATATTGTATTAGTTTCGACTCCATAATCTCGAACTTTTTTTTTTTTTTTGTTTCCTTTTAATTTTCATCTGAGTTCTGTTTGCTTTGGGTGACACAGTAGGGGAGTTCTGGAACATGAAATTATAGCATAGTGGGTTTTGTTCCTTTTGGTGTTTTCATTTAGTATTTGAATACAAGCGCTTGGTTATTGTGGCAATTTAAGTTGTTGAATTCAAACTGATCTTTTTTATTTTCATACTTGCGTTATTTTTTTAAGGAAGCTTCTGGGTCCTAATTTATAATTATATTGTTTCATAATTAAAGTAGCTAATACTATTTGCAGACTGCACCAGTGGGAATATAAAACATGTGGATTCTTAATTAATTGGCTCTCTATTTAGTGATAAATTCAAAGACACAGCCTTCTTATGGATTTTGAAGTAATTGAAGTTGAAGGTGAAGTGGGTCATCGTGGAGTGTCAGATGATGGAGATGCTGAACCTAATGAAGTTGGTGAAGCGAATATGACAGAGAATTCTTCTGCTCGTGGTGATGATGATGGGATTATGGAGCCATATGTGGGGATGGAATTTGACACTGAAGATGCTGCCAAGACTTTTTACGATGAGTATGCTAGACGTTTAGGTTTTAGTTCTAAAGTCAGTCAACATAGCCGTTCTAGAAGTGATGGGTCAAATGTCGCACGGGAGTTTGTATGTGGCAGAGAGGGTTTGAAAAGAAGGCATGCTGATAGTTGCGAAGCAATGCTGAGGATAGAGTTAAAGGGTGAAGATAAGTGGGTGGTTACAAAATTTATTAAGGAGCATACCCATTCTATGGTAAGCCCTGGTAAAGTGCATTACCTTCGGCCCCGCAGGCATTTTGCTGGTGCTGGAAAGACCACGCCTGATGTTTATCAAGGAGTGGGAATTGTACCTAGTGGTGTAATGTATGTGTCCATGGATGGCAACCGAGCGACTGTAGAAACAAATAATTGTGGATCTAGGGCCGCTCCCATCATCGAATCAAATCGCTCTGTTAAAAATATGGGGGCGATGAATTATGTTGTTAGGCCTGCTAACAGAAAAAGGACATTAGGAAGGGATGCTCAGAATCTACTTGACTATTTCAAGAAAATGCAAGCTGAAAACCCTGGTTTCTTTTATGCAATACAACTTGATGATGATAATCGCATGGCTAATGTATTTTGGGCTGATTCAAGGTCAAGGGCAGCTTACAGTCATTTTGGTGATGCAGTTACACTTGACACAATGTACAGAGTTTATCAATATAAAGTACCATTTGCTCCATTTACGGGAGTAAACCATCATGGTCAGCCTATCTTGTTTGGGTGTGCTCTACTACTAGATGATTCTGAGGCTTCTTTTGCTTGGCTGTTTAAGACGTTTCTTACAGCAATGAATGATCGGCAACCTGTCTCTATAACTACTGATCAAGACAAAGCTATACAGACAGCAGTTTTTCAGGTATTTCCAGAAGCACGCCACTGTATCAGTAAGTGGCATGTCTTGAGAGAAGGCCAGGAAAAGCTGGCTCATGTATGTCATGCTCATCCAAGTCTTCAGGTAGAGCTGTACAATTGCATCAATATGACTGAAACTATAGAGGAGTTTGAATTGTCTTGGAATTCAATCCTTGACAAATATGACCTCAGGAGACATGATTGGCTTAATTCAATATATAATGCTCGTGCACAATGGGTACCTGTGTATTTTCGGGATTCCTTTTTTGCTGCAGTATTACCGAATCCAGGATGTGATGTTTCCTTTTTTGATGGTTATGTGAATCAACAGACAACAATTCCAATGTTCTTTAGGCAGTATGAAAGAGCTTTAGAAAACTCATTTGAGAGGGAGATAGAAGCAGATTTTGATACAATTTGCACAACACCAGTCTTGAGGACGCCTTCACCTATGGAGAAACAGGCTGCAAATTTTTATACAAGGAAAATATTTGCTAAATTTCAGGAAGAACTGGTGGAAACTTTTGTATATACTGCAAATAGAATTGAAGGTGATGCAACTATCAGCACATTCAGGGTTGCGAAATTTGAAGATGACAACAAGGCATACATTGTTGCATTAAATTATCCTGAAATGAGAGCAAACTGTAGCTGCCAAATGTTTGAGTATTCTGGTATTCTCTGTAGACATGTTTTGACAGTTTTCACTGTCACAAATGTACTTACGTTACCATCTCATTATATCTTGAGACGGTGGACAAGAAATGCTAAGGCTGGGGCTGGAATAGATGAACGTAACGGTGAACTACATGGCCAGGAATCGCTGACAATGCGATATAACAATTTGTGTCGGGAGGCAATCAAATATGCAGAGGATGGGGCAATTGCTGTAGAGACCTATAATGTTGCAATGGGTGCTCTTAGAGACGGTGGGAAGAAGATTTCTGTTGTGAAGAAAAGTGTTGCCAAAGTTTCACCTCCCAGTTCACAGGTCAGTGGCACTGGTTATGAGGACAGGAAGACTGCTACATCAGCTTCAGACACTACCCCTTTGTTATGGCCTCGGCAAGATGAAATGACAAAACGGTTTAATCTTAATGATACTGGTCCTCCAATTCAACCTGCTTCTGATTTGAATTTGCCACGTATGGCACCTGTGTCCCTTCACCGTGATGATGCTCCTTCTGATAACATGGTAGATTTTAAAAATCCTTGTGGTGTTTTATTTATTTATTTATCATTTCTATTCTGACTCTTTTGTATAGGTGGTTCTTCCTTGTCTAAAGTCAATGACTTGGGTGATGGAGAATAAGAATTCACCACCAGGGAATAGAGTAGCAGTGATCAACCTGAAGGTATATCATGTTGTTGAGTCATGAGCCATCTCTAGTTGGGATGTGATTAATGTGACAATCAACAAAACCAAGAGTTGCTATTTAAATATTTTGAAACTTTAGTATATGTTAAAATGATTGTTTTAACAATTTTTTTTTTGGTCCGATCATTTATAAAATTTTCGTTTGAACTCTAGGTTGGGTGAGTGGATTGCCTTGGCTGTTATAATTCTCTTGCCATTGTTAGACAGCTGACTGAGTCATTTATATATGTGTCTTTTTATCACCTCTGCAGTTGCAAGATTATAGCAAGACTCCATCAGCAGAATTGGAGGTTAAGTTTCAGCTTTCTCGCGTTACACTCGAACCCATGTTGAGATCTATGGCCTATATTAGTGAGCAGCTTTCAACCCCAGCTAATAGGGTTGCTGTCATCAATTTGAAGGTAAGAAATTGAGACACGAAGTTGACCTTTTGATGCTGGATCTTCTACACTTTGTTATTCTTATTAACCTTTTTTCTCAAAAAGGAAGAAAATGTATGGAATGCTTAAAATCTTTATAAGCAGAATTAATATAAAATCATCACTCACACACATATATATAAACATTAACGAAGTCTGCATACCTTGTTTGTATTAGCAACTAGAAAGAACAAAATATTCTTGGACTGGGCTCAGGCCTACCCCAGCGCAGCAGTCATATGTTTATCTTTCCTTTAATGTGGTACTTCGGTGGTAGTGCTGACAAAAATATGAATGGGATGGCATCTTGGGTTTCATTCTTACAGGTGTCGAGCACTATATTCTTGCATCTTCATTTTATCTATTTGTTTGATTTTACTGGAGGTATAGTTTTAGCAACTAGCAATGGCTTCTTGCTTAGCTTAGATGGTAAAAGAAAAAGGATTGCCTGAATAAACAAACTATGTTCTTGTTATTGATGGAAATACATTCTTATAGAATTTTTAATAATGGCAAGCAGAGAGGAGGTGTAGTAATGGCATTTTGAGATGATTCAGAACGTACTGTTGTGCAAGCATTTCTGAGAAAGTCATTGCTGTTTGGCATTGAAGGGGACCTAATACTTTGAATTTGTGCTTTCAATGTTCTGGAGATCTTAATATTTGATGAATTAGAAATGTCCTTCAAAATTCTCCTGTTACCTTTTTTGTAGGTTTTACCTTATAAATGCATTTTTTCACCCCTTTGAAACTAGGTGGTCCACAGTTTGGCTTGTCAGGAATGTTGGATAGGGGAGTGTGAGCTTGTGCATCTGTGTATTTGTACACATTGAAGTAAAACTTATATCTCGGGATGATATTCTTTATATTCTTTTTTTTGTTTTTTTTATCCTTCTCATTTTAGGCTATATATTAAGTGTCTCGTATTTTGTAACATTAGGGTGTGCTTCAGGAAATACACTCTATGTGACATTTGATAAAGAATAGAAGGTCAGTGAGGTGAGGCACTGAGTGGTGAATTAGAATTAACAAAAAGACTTTAAAGTGGGTAAAGTAGGAATATATTAGCTGATGAGAGTAGCATATTAGGTATGGTATTATGACTTGTAACTGGAGAAGGTGAAACTGAAATTACTGCATAAAACTTAATATAATGTGGGATTAAGTTAAATGAAATATTGATGGTCATGTTATAGAATGAGTCGAAAAGAGATGATTCAGGAGTAGGATTGAGAGGAAAAAGCTAGTAGACACTTCGCTTTTTAATCTTTTGCTCTAATGCCTGTTAAGTCCTGTTTTGTTATAGCACTCAATTTGTTAGTGACTGAATTAGTTTATGTTTCCTATTCTTTGTAGATCTCTTAATATAGCCATGGGATAATGTGAAATTGATTAATATCCATCTGTCAATATAAATAGGTCTCTTAATATAGCTCCTTTGTACATGTTATAGTATGAAAATGATTCTTATCTGTGTGTCAATATTAGGAAATGTTCTCTTTTAACTTTTTCTTACTAATAAATGTGTGCCTGTAATATGATCTAGGAAATAATTGCAATTAATTAACTTAGCCATCTGATGTTACTTTTTTTTCACCTGGTATTAAGAGATTTTAAGCCGTTTCTTTGCTCTAGCGCTTCTTCATCTTCTATCATTTCTTGAAAAGTAAATAAATTACCGTCATTCTGTGTAAATTGAACGTGGGACTTCAGCCCTTGCTCTTTGTAAATTCATCTTGGTTCTTCTTGTTCTTTTTATTTCCTGAAAAGTAAATAAATGACTGTTATTCCATGTAAATTGAACACAGGACCTCAGCCCTTGCTCCTTGTAAATTCACCATGGATAGTTCAATAGAAATAAAGCAAGATTATAGATACTTTATGCAAGTCATGGATATTCAGCATCATGCACCATATCTGGTTTGCGTTTCAGATGCCTCTAATTTGGAATTTCTATTGATTATCAATTCTTTGTCTTGAATAGATTTAAAAGTATGAATCATGAGATAATTATGAGGTCACAAGAAGATAATTTGTTTATATATTTCACATCTCTCAGTTATGCGCAATTGCGATGCTGTTGCCTTGTTTACCCTTTTTTTTTGATTTCTGGGAGTTTTTTTTTTTCAGCTTCAAGATACTGAGACAACTTCTGGAGAGTCGGAGGTTAAATTTCAAGTTTCAAGAGATACCTTAGGTGCTATGTTGAGATCAATGGCTTACATCCGGGAGCAGCTTTCTAATGCTGTAAGCATTGTCTCTTTACTCTTGTTATCACTATTTCTGGTGCATGACTCACAAATATTCTTCTGTACTAAAATTATTCTATACTGTCATCTTTTTTCTAGTGTTTTTTCTTTTGTAAATTTTCAACAA
The DNA here is from genome assembly GCA_026225825.1 of Pistacia integerrima. Classification (NCBI taxonomy): domain Eukaryota; kingdom Viridiplantae; phylum Streptophyta; class Magnoliopsida; order Sapindales; family Anacardiaceae; genus Pistacia; species Pistacia integerrima. The sequence continues at coordinate 13,630,625 of CM047746.1, forward strand.
TATACTGGAAAGTTACTTTGTTCACATGATCTTGTCATCAGATCTGGTCTATAAAAATGAAAATGAAACTTGCATGTTTGATGATAGGGTTGAGACACTTCTTATGTTGCTCAAGTTCGAACTTAATATCAAAGTAAATTCCCATGCAGCTAAAACATTTCTGGTTCCTTTATTGGTGCTCATGGCTTTGCTTGTAAGTTTAATTTTTTCAAGGCAACTTCTTGATCTTAGAAATAATGTTGCTCTTTCAGGGAAAAGATAATGGTTTTGATATACATTCATTGTAACTAGCTGTTTGTAGAGATGTAAACATAGAGCTCAATATAGAAAACAATTTAGTTCTTTCATAGGAGGGTTTTCCCTGGAGAATTGATTATGCCTCAGTAATTTTGATATGTTGAGATATAAAAGATGCTATATCTTTGCTGGAGTATGTCCAGCAGGTGAACCTTTGGTTGTCCTCTTTTGCAGTCTGAACACAACTTTTTGAAAGCTTAAAAGGAATTGTGCACAGATTTGATTGACATGCCATATTTGGGTGGTAATTGAGTTGAAAATATAATCAATATGTATGGGTTGAATGGTATTACACTCGATTTCTAACCACTTGTGGTTAGAGGATCTAATGCTTTTGGAGCCACCTATCTTAGATATTATATTCTATCGATTTTTTGACCACTAAAGGCTGTAGGGTTATATTGAGTACCCAATTTCGAATCCAGGGCATAGACAAGTGAGGCCAACGGATTTTTAGATAATAAAAGAGAGGGAGAAAACAAAGATTGTGTCAAAAACATGTATCATTTCCCAATTTCCTGAAGATTGTACTAAGAGAGTTTATGAGTGAACTAGGTTTTGACATTCCTTCTTGAGATTCTATCTTTTTTGGTAAAAGAGATTTGAGAGAGATAGGATAGGAAGATGCTTTGCCTGAAAAAAACAAGATACATGTTGATTAGGGGAAACTAACAAAGGTTAGACAAAATTGGAATGGGAAGCCTTTTAACCCTTAACTTCTGTAAATCCACCTACTGTAGATATATCCCCTCCTTCCCCATGTTTTAGTTCCATGGGTTCAACCAGTGCGGAAGATCTACCCTCATTGGTGTGTTATGTGAAAAATGATGCAAAATCCTGTGACCATTTGTTTCTTCATTGTTCAATGGCTTCTTGGTTATGGGCTAAAGTTTTAGAGAAAACCTATCTTCAGTGGATTATTCCTAGACCTTGTTTTGATTTACTTATGGAGAATTTGACTTCTTTGGTGAAGGGAAAAAGGTCAAGACTCTTAGAAAATGCATGGTTCTTGCTCTTTTGTGAATGATTTTGGGTTAAATAAATAAATTGACTTTCAAGATAATGCAGCAGAAGAAATTGGTGTCTATAGAATAAAATCTAGTTTTTGGCATCTCCTTAGGTTTCTTTCTCAGAACCTGTAAAGACACCTGTTTTCTTTTTATCCATCTTAATTGGTTTTTTTTTTTCTTTCTTGGGGTAATTCAAGTTGTAGTAAATTCTCTTTTTTATTTTTTCTTTCTGTTCAAATTACATTGGTTCATGATAGTCTTTGTAAAGACTTAAATCCTAGTTAGATGGGTTCTTTTTGATGTAGTGGATACTTGATCTAATGTTTGTGTTTGTTTGTTGTTATTATTATTATTATTATTATTATTTTACATTATTACATACTTTTATGTTTCCTATAAGAAATTTAAAAAGAAAAAAGAAAAATTAGGTCAGAACATCATCTTAACTGGGTTGAGGTTTTAGGCCAATTTTGTATGGTTTGGTTATTTTGGATCAGGGAAGGGGATATTATGTGTGGTAGATTTTTGTTGTCTTGTATAGAATTGTGTTCTCCTCTGATCTTTTTTTTCTGTGTTTGTGAATGTCTAATCCACTGATATATCTATCTCAATCTCTCTTTAATACAGCTTAACAAACGCAGTTTGGATAGATGGTTTCTTTCCTTTTGAAGTTCAGCTCAAGTTTCTAATAAATAAATTAAAAAAAGAAAAAAACAGTTCAGAAGAGAAAAGGAATGATATTCATGATCCTAAAATACATTGATTAACTCTTTTTGAATAAATGATGAAGGAAAATAGATGGTTTCTTTCCTTTTGAAGTTCAGGCTCTCTTTTTGGCTTGGAGTGTTCTGAAGATTGAGATAAAGAACTGTCCCAAGTCCCATCCCAATTTTAATCCTTGCTCCGTTGCTTTTAGCTAAATTAGTAAGATGATCTTTGTTAAAAAGGCAATCAATTTTTATCCTAGATCCATTGCTCCTGGCAAGAGTCTTAGATAATTTTTGTTAAGAAGATAATCAGATTTAATCCTAGATGCATTGCTTGTAGCAGAGTTAGTACGATCATTTTCATTAAGAAGGTAATCAGATTCTCTAGTGGAGCTTTCTTTTCTCTATAAGCCACTAAGTACTCCCTGACAAGCAATATTCTTTGATGTGTAGTTCAAAAATCCAGTTAACGAGGGAAGATAGATTTAACAGCCTTGACGCTTTAGCTTGAACTTTGACCTGACCCTTTCTGGCTCTGCCTGAAAGATTGCAGGCCAATGATGTTAATCTGCTTGTTTAAGTACCATGTTTTTTCCCAACGACCATTGTTATTTGACCATTATGTTTATACCCTTTTTTGACTACAAGAGTAATTCTACCGTTAAGAATCAAGCCCTTGATATATCCTGAGAAAAACCTCCAGCTCATTGAAAGCTGTTCATATATTTTCTTCTTCTAATCAATTTATTTGCTCTCTTTTATTATTTTATTTTGTAGTATTGTCTCACTTAATAATTAAAATCAATGGTTGCCAAATGGTTTAGGGAGAAATTTCTCCAGAATCATTTATGTTTTTCCATTTCTAAAATATCTTATTCCACTGTGCAATTTAGATTTTGATATCATCCTCTAGGTATGCGGTATACTCTTTTTAGGTGTTTATTATTGCTAAATGTATTTTAGAACTTGTAAATTGACAATAACGACATCAATTTGGAGTAATTAATTGAACAAAGCACCAGTCATCAGTGTTTTTTCTTATAGTAGTACTGCTAACCCTTGATGATTCATTTTGCTTTGTGAAAAGAGAAGAGCCATAAATTGGCAAACTCATACGTGATTCTTTAAAATAGCTCTCTTCTGGTATAATCATAAGTAGAACCATTTAGCATATTTCTATTTGATGTAGCCTGGTTGAGTACTGACCTTTCTGAGTGCAGTTGCTATTTTTGTCTACTTTGGAATTATCATGGATGTTGCATTCACATATTTAAGTTACTATTTGTGTTCAAATACATCATATAGTTTCAGAGGTCTTGTGTTATATAGTATAATGGAATTGTTTTCCGCTTGAATCACAATTAGATTTTAAGGTATTCTCTGATCTCTGGAAAATCATGTTTTGGCAGGCTGAACCGCTTTCAGAGCCTCTGCAAAAAAAGCAGCGAAAGTAAACTCATAATAGTTTGTTTGTAATTCAGGTGTGTTCACTTAACTTGTTTCTGTGGATTGACAAGCTTGTTCACCAAATTTTTGGTCACCAGTCTCAATTAGCTGGAATCCTTTGTTTGAGCTCTGGTATTAATTAGCCTTTTTTTTTAAATTTATATATATATTCCTTTTTCTTTCATATCTTTGCCTCAACTTTGTGTAAGTTTGTTGTGTACCATATTTGTACATGTATTATATCCAGATTCAGAAATTCAAGGCGTCAAAGAGCTTTATTTGACAGTTTAATCTGGTCCTCTGTTGCACTGTTTAGTTCATATCGTTTGTCTTTAATAGGGATTTATCAAATATTCAATTTATTCTTATTGTTGTGAAAAGGGTGAAATGAGAAACAGATCTTGTAACTGTTGGGATGTTATCTATTTGTGGGTATTTCTTCTACTGCTTTTGGGCATGCCAGACGACTCTTTGAAGACACTGCTAGTTTTGATCTGGGAATTACCGTGTGGCACTATTCGAATGCACAGGTAGTATTGATATGGGAATTATAGGGTGCGATTGGTGCAGCGCACTGGAATGAACTAACTTTTTCGTGATTTGGATGGATTAATTTTTTTTTTTTTTTTTTGGGTGCGACATTGTATTAAATATATGATTAATCATTTAAAAATTATTTTAATATTTAAAAAATTAAATTATTGAGATATTTAGAAATTTAAAACTAACAATAATATACTATTTGTTTAAATAGTTTTGAAATTAAAAAAATTGGAAAATTGATCAGGGAGATCATTGCAGATGGTCCATCTAGAGATAGTTGGCATTGTTGCGTTGATCTCTGGTTCATCTACTTGACGGTGGTAGTGGGAGGTTGACAATCAATGTTTTAAAAACCAACCTAGGGCTTAACCCGGTAAAGTAGTGGACTCTCGGTTTGACCGTTAGGTCAAACTGGTGATGTCAACATAATAAAAATTCAAAATTTTTGTTTTGGTGCATGTTAACATGGTTGTTTTAGGCACATGTTAGCATGCATCGATGTTGGCCTTTTTTCTCCTGTTTTTGACTGTTTTCTCACCCAAAATCACTCCGTCACCGCCATTGGAACCCCCACCCTCTCCTCTCCTCTTCAAAATCAAATATCCTTTATCCCTTTTCATCAATTGCAGATTATAGGTCTCGACAATCGCATCGTTTATTGTCCTTTGTCGGTTTCTGGTTGTTTTGAGCGACAAAAACTCTAACCATCACAACCCTTAGACTCATTGTCTGCTCCCTTACAAAACCCTCAAAAGTTTCCAAGCTGTTCCACCCACCAATAATTGGCAATCAAAAGCTAGGATTTTGTCGTTTCTTGGCCAAATTTCGGTGGTTCTAATGACTAAAACTTAATTGCACACTACCCCCAACTCATCGTGATCCACCCTTCAAAACCCTTTAACCCTGATTCTTGTTTGATAGTTGAAAACTCGAACGTCGATTGAAAGTCGTCATGATTTGAATTTGGGTTCACCTGGTTTTCCCCCAAAACCATTGGGCTGACGGGTTGCTACAATGACCTCGGTTCAACTGTGGGTCATATTGGGTGAATTCACACCACTGGTTTTAAGGTTGACCTGACCCAATTAAGTAGATGGTTTCTGGTCCAATCGGTTGAACTGGTCGGCCGGGTCAAGCTTTAAAACATTGTTAGGCGATGGACATAGATGGTTTCTGGTCCAATCGGTTGAACTGGTCGGCGGGTCAAGCTTTAAAACATTGTTGACGATGATGGTTTTACATCGGAAATGACCAAGAAACATTGGCTGAATTGTTTCAATGCATTCACCCAAAGATGATATGGGTAAGTGGTCAGTGACGATATTACGTCAAAAAATATTAGGAAGTTTTAGTGAAAATTTTCTGGTCAAACGACATTACCAGGGCGCTCATCATCATCGACACTACAGCAATGAGAATACTATCAGTGTAGTGGGTGAGTGCTAGGTTAGCAGATGATTGGAAATCGTCAACGTGTCCAATCTCTACATAAGTCGAGGAAATCACTTGGGCACATGATCAATGGGACACAGAGAAGGATTTGTGCGGTACCCACCCACTTGTAGATTTAGTAATCATTACCTTGGTTTATTCCACTATAAATAGAGGTCTTCTCTCTCATATGCGGGATTAACTAATTTCACTCTAGAATAGCTTACTCTCTCTCTCTCTCTCTTGTATTCTCTAAGTTGTAATTCAGCTCGCTGAACGCGACCTAACCTTATTCTCATTAATACAATATCAGTGGACGTAAGATTCACTTTTGAGCATTCGAACCACTTTAAACATTGCTTTTCACCCTTTATTTAACAAAATATTCTCATATCGCGTGTGACTTCTAAGTCCGCTTAGCATTTCTCATGTGCGAATAGTTGGTGTCAAAATCAAGCATCAACAGTTTGACGTTAGAAGGAGGACACTGATTTAGTACCTGCTCTTCATCAGAAAAATCTCTGACCAATTAGTCCCACCATAGCAAATGACTCGTGGTTTTGAATCTGAGCAAATCGATTATGGCAATGAAGAGATCCCCCAAGTACAGGAGGACATTTCTCCTGAAGTGCCGTCAATCCAGCAGAATATCATGAGGGATATCCCTTCAAGCTTGCGGCTTGATCCGTCCGTCATAAGTTACCAGGAGAGGTTCAATAATACTTTCCAAACGGTCAGCCAAAGGCTAGACCGATTGGATCGGGTTGTGCCACCTGAATCCAATGAGGCGGTGCCACCGCCGAAAACGCCTGCAGGTCGCGTGAAAGCACAGAAAAGGGCGAAAACCCATATCGCGCGCACTGCAGCGCGTCAGAGAAAGGGAAAGCAAGTGGCGCACAATGGACCTAAAGGCTCTGAGGGACTAGCAAACGCCGATCGTGCCCCGGGTGGAATATCCATGGCATTGCGACTCGGTGACATGTCGCGGCATGAGTCATCCCGCACCACGTCGCACAGGCACTCCCACAAAAGTGCAAGGCGGGGAGATTCCCATTATCGCCAAAGTGACGACTTCAATCATCATCATGCAGGGGATTTGCACCGTTCGCGGGTTGGCTCGTACCACCGCAGAGGTAGGGAAAGATTCCTTGAACCACTCAATGCCATCACATGGCTCCAGCCAACATATGTCAAGATTGGCCGGAGCTTCCAACTAAGGTGAGGAGGAGTCCGATTTGCGGTCTCTCCTCAACCGTAATCGTGAGGGTCGAACCCACGTTGCGGAAAGTGATCCCCAAATAGCTCCACTGTCTTAGATTGAGGAGCTACAACGAGCTTTGGATCAGCTTAAGGCTCAACAAAATGAGCAAGGGTAGGTCGCAGAGGCGTCTCCCTATTCTCCGACAGTTTTAGTTGCTCCTCTCCCATTGAGATTCAGAATGCCCGACATGCGAGCATTCGATGGGAATTCCAATCTGCAGGATCATTTGTACAAGTTCAACGACCTCATGGAACTCCACAAAGTCTCTGACTTGGAAAAATGCCGTTGCTTGGCGGTAACCCTTACCTCTCATGCCAAGCGATGGTTCAAGTCGCTTCCAGCAGGATCAGTCAGCTCGTGGCCTCAAATGAGCTCGACATTTCTCAAGCACTTCCAAGCGAATAGGAAGTTCTCAATGCCGCTAAGCTACCTGAGCAACATAAGGCAAGAGGGGGACGGATCCCTCAATCTTATATAGATAGGTTCCACAAGGAGCTCCACAAAGTGGCTCACACTCCCGAAGAGTCCATTCGGACTCTCATTATCACGGGAGTTCGCCCACAGACAGACTTGTGGAAAGAGCTGCAATCTGAGGATGATGTTTCCTTCAATCACTTCTACAACCTTACTGAAAAGTACCTCCGCATTGAAAACTCCGTGGCTGCACTCAACTGTCATGACCTCGGTCCTTCGGGCAGTGCTCCCAACCGGGGGAGAACAGAAGGGCTGATCGCAGATGGGCTAATGACGATCAGCGAAAAGGAAAGAAGCAGTGGTACGAGCCCAAGAAATGCTATGCCCCAGTTCCTCGTCGCGATCACGACAAGAGTCAATATACTCATCTGAATACCTTAGTATTGGCTATTCTGGATAAATCAGAGGAGGCTGGTTTGCTCGGAGAGCCCAAGCCCATGAAAAATCCCCTTTCAACTAGAAACAATAAAAAATATTGTCGTTATCATCGGGATAATGGGCACCACACCGATATGTGTTGGGCCCTCAAGCAAGCAATTGAGGACCTCATTAAACAGGGGCACTTCAAAGAGTATGTTGATGACTCTGCTCCCATTTGGGAGAAAAATCAAGAGGAATCGGGAAAGAAGCGTCGTGGTCGTAAATGTCTCTATTGTCTAGGGATCATCTTTGGAGGACCACACCTCACAGGGAATTCTTGAGGTGTCCAAGAAAGGTATGCTCACGCAGCCTGTCATGACCCCATAAGTGTGATGAGCACGACGCCACGACTCGCCAAGGTTCGTAGGGAGGAGGAAATCACGTTCTCTGAGAAAGATGCGGTGTGATTGCATCATCCCCACGATGATGCTCTCATCATCGCGCTTGAAATAGGTCAGTGCGAGGTCCACAGAATGTTGGTGGATAATGGAAGCGTCGTGAACATCTTGTTCCATCGAGCCTTCAAAAAGATGAAACTGGACGAGGCAGATCTGAAGCCTACCTCTATCCCTCTGTATGGTTTCATCAGGGATCATTTGATTCCCAGCGCGACGATCTCGCTCTAGGTCACGTTGGGAGAGACCAACGAGATGACCAAAATGGCTGAGTTCTTAGTAGTGGACTGTCCATCCGCTTTCAATGGCATCTTGGGACGACCTTTACTACGAAGTTTCAAAGCAGTCATTTCAATCTACCATCTAAAGATGAAGTTCCCCACCCCGACGGGGATAGGGGAAGTAAGTGGATCTTAATGCGCATCTCGCGACTGCTATGTAAGAGCAGTGCAGATGGCGTGCAAGGGAAAAGGAACAACAATCGGCATCCTTGAGCAGACAATGACGATCAGCAGGATAGAGCCACAACCTAGCCCAGTTGAGGATAACATGGATCCTCGCATCCAAGAATGCCCTTGTAGTGGGCCGATAGAGGACCTATCTGAGGTATCGGTCGATCAAAGCGAGTCGAGCCAAGTGTTGAGAATCGAAAGTAATCTTAACCCTCAGCTCGCCAACGACCTGACCAACTTCCTTAGGGAACATATCGACGTATTCGCATGGACTCATGGCGACATGGTTGGGATCAGCCCGAATATTATATGTTATGTCCTGAATATTGATAGTGAGGTCAGGTCGGTCCGCTAGAAGAGAAGAGCAATGAATCCTGAGCGATATGTTGCCTTGAAAGTTGAGGTAGACAATCTCCTTTTAAACGGATCCATCCGAGAGGCACTTTACCTAAGCTGGGTTGCTAACCTGGTCTTGGTAAAGAAGCCTAATGACAAGTGGCAAACCTGCGTTGACTTCACCGATCTCAACAAAGCCTGTCCGAAGGACAACTTTTCTTTGCCAAGAATCAACTAGCTCATTGATGCCACCTCCAGGCGTGGGCTGCTAAGTTTTATGGACGCCTACTTGGGCTATAATCAGATTCCGATGTACACCTCGGACGAAGAGCATACCTCCTTTGTTACAGATCGGGGGCTGTATTGCTATAAGGTTATGCCCTTCGGCCTAAAGAACGATAGGGTGACTTATCAGTGACTGGTTAACCAAATGTTTTCCAAGCAGATCGAAAATCGATGGAAGTCTATGTTGATGACATGCTAGTCAAATCGCATGTCGCTTCAGATCACATAACGTATGTCGCTGAGATGTTCGGTATACTCCCGAGGTACATAATGAAGCTTAATCCTCTCAAGTGTTCGTTCAGAGTATCCTCGGAAAAAATTCCTGGGGTATATGGTTAACCAGAGGGGAATAGAAATCAACCCCGAAAAGATCTAAGCTCTCCTTGATATGAGAAGCCTGACCAACCGAAAACAGGTTCAGAGTCTCAATGGGCGAATAACGGCTCTCAGTCGCTTCATATCAAGGGCAACAAATCATTGGTTGCCATTTTTTAATATATTCAGGGCCAACAAGAAGTTCGAATGGACTCCTGAATGTGAACAAGCTTTCTAGAGCATTAAGAGCACCTAGGAAAGCCACCTCTTCTGTCCAAGCCTCTCTCTCAGGAAATTCTTCTTCTCAGACTGTCTCGCTCTCAAGATGCGGTCAAGCAGGCTCTAATTTGGGAAGAAGACAAAGTCCAATGGCCGATATATTATGCGAGTAGACGTCTGCTGGACATCGAAATGCGGTATCCAGAAATGAAGCGATTAACTTATGCCCTGCTGATCGCCTTGAGGAAGTTGCAACCTTATTTCCACGCCCACACAATCCATGTATTGACCAACTATCCGCTCAAGCAAGTCCTCTAGAAACCAGAGGCTTCAGGTAAGTAGCTCAAGTGGGCGATGGAACTAAGTCAGTTCGATCTGCAGTACAGACCGAAAGCAACCATCAAAGGGCAGGCTATTGTCGATTTCATTTCGGAGTTCTCATACCAACCGATTAAGGAATCCGAGCAACGGGCCAGCGAAGTCACCCAGGAAACCATTCAGAATCTATCGACCTGGAGCCTTTATGTCGATGGATCCTCGAACAGGAAAAGAGCCGGTGCAGGCCTTCTCCTCCTTAGTCCTGAAGGGACTCGCATCCATGGTATTCTTCGGTTTGGGTTCAAAGCGACCACCAATGAAGCCGAGTACGAAGCATTGCTCGCTGGTCTGCGGTTGGCAAAAGAAATGGGTCAACCGTGATCAGCATTCACAGCGACTCCATGTTGGTTGTTAACCAGATCTTGGGGGAATATCAGGCTAAGGAAGAAAACATGATCAGTTATCTAAAGAAAGCTAAGGCCGCTCTCGAGCCATTCAAGCACTTCACGATCACGCAGATTCCTAGAGACAGTAATTTTGCTGTGGACGCCTTGGTAAAAATAGCCTCGTTGCTGGACTCAGATGCACCAGAAAGTATTCCTATTAGGTTCATAGAGAACCCTAGTATCAGCTCGTCTGAACAGGCCGTGAATGTGACAGAATTAGTTTTCTGGATGACCCTAATTATTCAATATCTCCGAGATGGGACCTTGCCCAAAGATAAGATTGAGGCAAGAACCATGCGGACTAGAGCTGCTCGTTACACACTTATAGGAGATCAACGGTACAAGCGAAGGTTCAGCGCCCCTTTCTTCTGATGTGTAACCGATGAGGAAGTAGACTATATCATGAGAGAGATACATGAAGGGATCTGCGGTAACCACACTACAGTGCGATCCCTTGCTAACAAAGTTGTTCGTTAAGGGTACTACTGGCCCCTACTCTAAGAAGATACCTTCAACTTTGTAAAAAAGTGTGACAAATGCCAGCGGTTTGCGAACATACTGTAAGCTCCTTCCCACCAACTGATAACCATGACCAGCCCTTAGCTATTCTCCAATGGGGAATTGATCTTATTGGACCCATGCTAGTTGGAAAGGAAAGGGTCAAGTATGCGGTGGTCGCAGTGGATTACTTCACCAAGTGGGCTGAGGCCGAACCATTAGCCGCGATCACTACCAAAAAGCTCAAGGAATTCATCTTAAAAAACATAGTGTGTCGCTACGGAATTCCTCATACTCTCATACCCTCATCTTTGATAATAGGAAGCAGTTTGATAACGAGGAATCCAAGCAGTTTTGTGATGAGCTAGGGATCCATAAAAAGTTCGCCTTAGTCGCAAGACCGCAAGCAAATGGCCAGGTTGAAGCTGTTAACAAGACCATCAAGCATACTTTGAAAGCTAAGCTTGGCGCTGCCAAGGGTAATTGGGCCGATGACCTCCCAGAAGTTTTATGGGCATACAGGACAACTCCGAAAACCTGTACTTCAGAAATACCTTTCTCGTTAGCGTATAGCTGCGAGACAATGATCGTTGTAGAAGTAGGGACTAGTTCACTTCGGAGAGACCTGTTCAATGAAACTGACAATGAAGCGCTTATGCATGCAAGTCTAGATTTAGCTGAGGATAGCAGCCTACTAGTAGCGCGCGAAAAGATTCTTCGACTTTAAAGTTAGGAGAAGAGACTTCCAAGTTGGTGACCTGGTTTTGAAAGAAGTCCTTCTCGGTACGAGAGAACCAAGTGCGGGAGTATTGGGGCCAAATTGGGAAGGCCCATACCACGTCGCTAAGGTGATACGACCAGGGACTTATCACTTTAAAAGGCTCAACGGTTCCGGAGTACTGCGAGCTTGGAATGCTGAACATCTTCGCCCTTATTATCAGTAATTCCAAACTTATTTTCTAATTTTCTTGTAAAAGATTTACTCTTTTAAGCTTTGTAAATGAGAGAACTCTTATGTAATATTGTTTCTCGCATGTGTTCCTTTTTGATTCGCATATGTAATAGTTGTACAAGTACTATCACAAATAGTTAGAAAGCGACCTTATGTCTACATGTGTAATGTTTGTGAGGCACGAAAGATTATAAGTACTCACAAATGATTAAAGAAATAGTCTCTTTATTTATTAAAAGATAAATGTAAATACAAATGTGTGAGCACGTGCACGGTTGTGAAAAAGAAAAGCAGAAACAATCATTGGCCTTCGTTCCCAGGCCCTGAAGGTGCGACCTCAGTGTCTCAAGGCTGGTCGCCAACCACATGGTCAGCTCGGTTCCTCCGAAACATACTCCTTCGGATGCTCGTCTTCTGGATAAGGCGCTTGACCTTCCTCTTCGTCGTCGGCCTATGCCATGGAAGAGAGGATCCTCTTGTAGTCATTCGGGAGATCAGTGAGGTCCATGTTCGGATTCTTTGGTCACAGGGCATAAATGGGCTGGATCGACTAGTCAACGGCTCTCCTCTCAATTTTCAGCTCTTGTCGCTTTATCTATTTAGTTAACGAAGTGACACGCCATTGGGACAATTCGAGTTCCGCCTCAAGGGCCTACCTCTGCTTCTCGGTGGTTTCCCACATCGCGCTCTTTCTTCTTCTGCTCGTAAGGCCCGCTCGAAGTTTGCTTTTAACTCCAGCTCTTTCTCGTCAGCCTCCTTGGTAAGCCTGGCCCACTGTCCTTTGGAGCTCTTTGACCTCCTTTCCCTTCTTCTCCAGCTCGGCTTTCTGGAAATCCACTGTGTGGAGCACAACATTCCTCTCCGACCTATACTGATTCTCTTGAATGGTGGACATATTCATCTCCTTCTGCGCAGCTTCTAAGTCTCGTTTCAGCTGTGCGTTCTCCTCTTTCAGCTCAACGAGCCCTCTAGCGGCTTCCAGTTGGGTCTTCTACTAGGCCAAGTGCATAGCAAGCAAATGCTGCATAACGAAGGAAACAAGGGGTTAAGTTCCATTTCATTGAAAAAACAAGTATAAGAAAGTCCTCGATGAGGACGAACCCTCTTACCTGGCTTTACAGCTGGAACGCAATGGTTATTAGGTCCACAGGGTTGGAAGCCACGAACTGTTCAAAAGCCTCAATGGGCTGACACTCTAGGAGGGTGAACATAACTAGCTGCAAGTGTTCCAGAAATTGCCTCATAGAGTCCAGCACAAGCATGCCAGCTCCCGTAGTAGGTGGCGTCTCACCCACCGTTTCTTTACCCGCTCTTCTCCCAGGAGCCGCGATCTCCCCTTGCCCCCTCGCGAACCCTCAAGGGCAAGTGTAATGTCGGTCGCGCGCCTGAGGGGCCCTCCCGAGCGAAAGGCCTAATAAGGTTGCGACCTCCCAGGCTAAATGCCCAAGCCCTCTGGCTCGGACTCTGATTCCTCGACCTGCAGTTGCTTCATTTTCTTGGATTTCTAGGCCACAATCTTCTGCTTAGGGCGAGCACCCGCAAGCTGGGGAGCGTCCGCTAGCTGTTCGGCGGGAGTTGGCACCCCCGTCGGCGTTCCTCCGATAGGGGGACCATTAGGGCTTGTCACGGCTGGTCCCGTGGCACCGACTTGAGGAAAGCTGAACCTCTTGACTCTCAGTGACCTGGCCATTTTGGGTGGCATGGTCTCTGCATGCAAATATCGTTAGCAAAACAATTTGCTGCATACAAAAAATAAGATTGGCTAAGGCTACGGACACTTGGTAAGGATTCCAAGGTCGCTTCGAAATTAAAAAAGCCGTACTTCCTCAAGTTAGCGGTTGTCACGAGTAGTTTTGCGTCGCAACTTTGATCGGGTAGAAGACCAAAAGCTGTTATTCTGTTAAAGTCAGTGAGAGCCGTCAACCTGGTCGTCTTGTTTACTGCGAAGAAACAGAAGACTTCGTTAGCAAAGATTTAAAGAAAAGAAAAATTCACCAAGCAAAAGAAGGGAAAACCTACTCGGCTCCTTAAAATGGCAAATGCCATAATAATAGAAAAAGAAAAACTTCGTCTCATATGCCTCGACGTTACTAGGGTAATTGAATATGCCTCCCTCGATCGTAGATCGCCTCGAGAGGTAATAAGAGTCCTTGTCCTTGCTCTTTTTCAAATAATACGAGCAGACGAGCTCTAGCGTAGTCAACTCGCCGAGACCGTTCTCGCCACACGCGATATACATGGCCATGACTATCATATGCGTGTTGGGCGTCAGCTATAAAGGTGCGACCCCGAAGTGATCGAGGATCGACCTTATAAAGGGATGGAAGGGAATCAGCACTCTGCATTTGAATATATTCTCGGAGATCGCAACCATTCCGTCTAGCGGATTCCGAGCTATATGTGTCCTGTACTGGTAGACGTCTGCGCTAAGTGTGTATTGGTCAACTGCTTTCTGTATTTCCTCTCTTGTGACCACCGACAAAATTTCTTGCGAGGGACCCGAGGCATCCTGCACCGGCGAGCTCGTCCCCTCGTTTGTCTTGGTCGCTGAAGGGTCCATCTCTTCTATGGTCTAAAAAAGAGCGACATGTAGGGATTACTCAGTCTTCGTATAAAGTTTCGTACAATGACGTGGAAGAACAGAAAAACACAATGTGTCTTCCTTAAACCCTAGAAAAACCCTAAGAATCCTTAGGGACCACCCCCAAAGATTCATGCCCTAGAAAAAAGCCCATTCTCCGTTCGACGGCCCACAAACACCCACCGTTATCGCATGGTTATCTACAAAATAGAAAAAGGAAAGTAATGGAAGGATCTTCCTTACCTCTTGGGAGTGTGGGGATTGAACTTCCTGCTATGAACGTCAAATGTGAACCAACTCGAAGGATGGAAAATCTAGTCTCGCGAAAGCTTCTTGCTTTTTCTAAAAGAGTGAGTGTTGTGACATTGCTTAAGGCGAGCTTGGGATTTTATAGTGGAGAAAGTGGCAATTGGTTTTCCCGAAGCCAAGCGACGTGTCGTCAATCGGCGAGAATGAGTAATCACCACGCTTTGAGAAATCATATCGTCCCTTCTCTTCGTTGAAATAATCGAGAGACGGCTCGTTTCCCTCCTCCACATTAAATGCGCTCTGATCCGCATTTAATGCCCTGATAAAGAATGTCGTTTCAACATGGCTTACATTTAATGCGCATGGCTGGCACTTATTGCGCACAGGACACGTTTGTCAGAATAAAGGACACTTCATTAATGGATTAGTTGCCAAGTGCAATGGATAACATCTGAAGAGGTTGTTGGGACAGAACACTCTTCGTTGCATGTCAGTTGTGGAGCGATGTGACTCCTTGCCTTCAGCAGAAATATGCTAAGTATAACCAGGTCGCGGACCTCAATTAAGATAAGAGGCGTATCGATACGGCACTGAATAGGGTCTGATCCAGGTTGTCAACCTTGCAGAAGGAGACCATATCAGGTCACTCGTAGGAAAATGTTTTGTGACCTCTTTGTGGCCAGGTCGGATCGACCAGGCGTCATTTAGGACTTATCAAATCAAGGCATAATTGTGAAGTTCTCAAGGTTCGATTCTCAAACCTTAAAAACTAGGGGACTTCTGTTATGCTTGAAAAAGTAGGGCTGACGCGGAGCGGAGTCTTGTCAGCATGGGGTGGTAAGAACTTGGGAAGGTTATGGGACCGTTCAGACGTAGCCACGTTGCACAATGACGTGAGTGGCATGCCCCTGTCAGTGCAGTGGGTGAGTGCCAGGTTAGCAGATGATTGGAAATCGTCCACATGTCCAATCCTTGCATAAGTCGAGGTAATCACTCGGGCACGTAAGCAATGGGACGCAGAGAAGAATTTGCACTGTACCCACCAACTTGCAAATTTAGTAATCATTACCTTGGTTTATCCCACTATAAATAGAGGCATTCTCTCTCATTTGTGGGATTAACTAATTTCACTCTAGAATAGCTTACTCTCTCTCTTGTATTCTCTAAGTTGTAACTCAGCATCTCGCTGAACGCGACCTGACCTTATTCTCATTAATACAATATCAGTGGATGTAGGATTCGCTTTTGAGCATTCGAACCACCTTAAACATTGCTTTTCACCCTTTATTTAACTAAATATTCTCATATTGCGTGTGACTTCTAAGTCCGCTTAGCATTTCTCACGTGCGAATAGTTGGTGTCAAAATCAAGCATCAACAAATCTCAACAATCAATAAAATATATAGATTATATTATGATGATATAAAATAAAATTTATAATCATATATTGAACCTAATTTTCCTAATGTCAACATTTCATAAACTCATTTACTGCTTATCAAGTTGATCCCCTGCCATATGAGGACTCCTACACCGAAAAGGAAACTAAATCTAAGGCAATCTCCTTCACACTATATAACAGACGACTCACATCCGGTTTTATCAATTCAAAGCCTACTCAATTTCATCAATTCAAAGGCTACTCAATTAAGCTATAAACTCATTTACTGCCTATTTCCATCTAAAACACTATACTGACTTAAGGTTTAGAGTGCCAACACTGGTGAAACCACTGGCGCACCCTGATTTCCATTTTTTTTCTGTTGATATTGATGCAAATTCTCGTACCTACTAAAACGTCGAGACTTTAACATGTGTCAACTAGAGATGCTCGGTTGACTGTAAGAGGAACCGAGCAAGATGGGTGCGTCATTCCTAGGAATCAGTAAAGGTGGGCGCGTATGGTTTGGACAAGGTTAGAATCGAAGGCGGTGATGACAAATAATGATAAATGGAGAGGCGAGCTTTTTAAAGTGGTTTGGCCAAATAACAAATCGAGCCTATGTCCACTATTTCTTTTTATTGAGAGTGTGATTACAATAGATACGAGAAAATGCTCTCTCTCTCTCTCTCTCTCTCTTTCTCTCTCTCTTTAATCTCTATTTGTCCCCCTCCTTTTGAGGATTTTGATCTTGGTATTTATAGGGGATTGCAATGGTGGTTGTTAGTGGGGCTGTGTTAGCGGAATGATTATTTGTCGACCCTGATAGATTTTGGGCGATCGAGGCCATCCATCACGACATTATTACGTTTAATCCTAGTTACATTTGTAATTAAATGGAGTTTGTCAGAGAGTAGTCACTGGTTAAACGAAGTAGTTGCATGTACTACACGTGGTGCCCATGCAGCTTAATAGACTCATTAGGTGTTGCAACGAGCTTTGAGGTTCATCAACACCTGGTTGTGAGTTGACACCTGTCTTAGGTGAATTTTTTGCTCAGTTTGTTTAACGCGTCCAAGCTAGAATCCCTATGCTTCCCCCGGGCTCAAGCTGGATTTTCATTCCCGCATAACATCTACCCTCTAGTTTTTAAAGGTTGTTGTGGGCTTCAAAAACTTCTTCATTGTTGATTTGAGTTGTTTGAGTAAGGCCCACAAGAGTCTTATCGCGTCTGACAGTTGCACTGCTTCTTCAGTTTTTAGGCGATCTTCGCCAAGCGTTTTGACGACACATTTAATGCTAGTCTTTTTTCCCCATGTATGCATTGGGAATCACAAGTGGCTATTCAGGAGATTGCTACTGTGCTTATTTTTTGAGCTTATAAATTGCTTCTTCTTTCCTTTATGACTTATTATTACTCGCTATCCTCGTGCTTTCTCTTACCGGTTTTCTTTTCTATCATCATCCTTATTCTGAGCATGTTCGTTTATCATTCCTTTTTCTTAGGTTTTCAATTGTTGTTTTCTT
This sequence comes from Pistacia integerrima, assembly GCA_026225825.1. NCBI lineage: Eukaryota > Viridiplantae > Streptophyta > Magnoliopsida > Sapindales > Anacardiaceae > Pistacia > Pistacia integerrima. The sequence continues at coordinate 13,648,168 of CM047746.1, forward strand.
GCTATAACCTTCGTTTGTTTGTTTCTGTCTCAGCAGATGTCTACTGATTCCTCGTCGTCTAATAGATTCAATGCATGGTGCCCTAGTCATAGTGGGTTTCTTGGGCGGCCTTCATCCCCTTCGGGTGAGGTACCAGGCCTCCATGCTTCAGGACTTGATTATGCCGAAGTTCGCCCCGAAATTTGTAGCGAGTGGACTGGACGTGATTCTCCAATCCTTGTAGCAGGTCTTTCACTTAATCGGTTAGGTGTCAGGGAGACAAGGGTTGTTGATAGCCATGCGAACGCTCCGATGCTGATGCCTTCGTGGAGGAGAAGGAAAAGGGTGATTCCTCTGTCTTCTACAGCGACATAGGTGCTACACGTAGGGTGATCCCATGATCATGATTGATATAATGTGTTGATGTGAATTTCTACACCAACTAAATCGTCGAGATGTAAACACGCGCCAACCAGAGATACTCGGTTAACTCCTAGGAGAACCGAGTAAGATGGGTTTGTGATTCCTAGGAATCAGCATAAGGGATGCGGATAATGGGAACGAGGTAGAAATCGTGAGAGGATTGCGTGAATAATAGGGACAGAGAAGCGAGCTTTTTTAAGTGGTTCAATCGAGCAATATTATTAGGTCCATGTCCTATGTATCTTTTTCTTTCTAAAGTGAATGATTACAATGATTTTCTAATACAAAATGTGTAGAGAGTTTTGCTCTATTTCTCCCACTAATCCCTTTTCTTCCCCCTAGTCTCTCTCTTTATATGTCTGTCCCCCTTTTTTTTTTTTGGAATTGTAACTTGGTATTTATAGGAGTGGAAATGCCTATAGCAAGTGTGCTTTTGCGTCAGTGGAATGATTGTTGTCTCCTTTGACACAGTTGATATAATTACACTTGATTGCGGTTACAGTTGTAATTAAGTGGAGTCTGTTGGAGAGTCATCGCTTGGTTATATGAAACAGTTGCATGTATTGCACGTGGAGTTCATGCAGATTAGTGGGTTTGTCAAGTGTTGCGTTAAGCTTAGTCCTGTTGACATCTGGCTCATTGCTTCAGGCTGATGTGCGTCCTAAGTTTGGTGTTTATGCTTGGTTGGCTAGCCGTAGTACTTGGGCTAGGATTATTATGTTTTTCCTGAGCTTTGAGCCAAGCTTTATTCCTGCATAACATTAACCCTATAGTTTTTAAAGGCTGTTGTAGGCTTTGAAAACTTCTTCGTCGTAGATTCGAGCTCATGGAGTGGAGTCCATAGGGGTCTTGCCACATCGGACAGTCTCAAGAGTGCATTGCTTCTTCAGTTATAGGGTGATACTTACCAAACTTTTCGATGGCGCATTTAATGCTGGTCTCTTTCTTTCATGTATGCATTGGGAATCGTGAACAACTGTTCTACACTTTTTCAAGGGCTTATAAATTGTTCACTTCATTCGTTTTATGTCTTATTGTCATTTGATTTCTTCATGTCGTCCTCAGAGAAGTTTCTGATTTCCTATCGGCTTCCATCATTGCCTTCATTCTTAAAGTATGTCTATCAAATCATCGTTGTCTGATGGACTCACTGTGCGGCGAGCCAGCCAAAGCAGCGCCCTTGGAGGGTCTTCCTCTGTTTTGCGTGGGCCACAAAGGTATTGCTCTTTGGGCTTGGGCTGCATAGGGTTTCGGCCCATTGTTCATAGCGAGCAGGTGGGGTGTGATTCTCCTATCTTGCTCATGGGCCCTTCCCTCAACAAGCATCGGTGCTGACTCTTCCTTAGAAGAGGAAAAAAGGGTGATCCCCCCTTGATCTTTTGTGACAAGGCAGACATTTGGAGGTTCATCATCGATTCTGTGAGAGCAGGTCCAGAGGAAGTGATCGGGTAGTTTGCGGATCATCTCCATGTTGTTATAAGTGCTCTTGCCGCGAGAGTTTTTGACGAACCCTAGGCCACTCTTCGGGGACTTCTCCCAATGGCTTTGTTGCAAAAAGTGGCTCATGACCTGACTCAGGTTGGTGTTTCCTTACCTTTCTTTGTCCTTTGTGAGGACAATCGAATGACTTACCTTTGTTCCACATTTCGTAGCTTTCTCCTTGATGATGCTACTTCATCAGGAGGCTCATCCTGCCTTTTCGGACCATAGGCAACTTAGTTTTGACTTCAGAGGGCCAAGAGAGAAATAATGGAGTTGAAAGGGTGTCTTGCCGCCTCCCAAGCTGATTTTGCTTGGGAACGTCAGGAATTGCTCCAAGAGGTTGATGTAAGGGAGCAAAGGATCATTGAGTTTTCTCGGGAAAGAGCGATGAATCAGCTCGAGATGATGTGGTTGCAGGATGTGAGTAATGTTCTTCGTTGCAAAAAAGAAGAACTTGAGTAGCAGGTTGCCCGTTTGAGGAGGGTGAATGCTGTTAGGAATTAATCGATAGATAATGTAGCTAAAATATTTTTTTTTTTATTAAACCTTCGAACCCAACAATCCAGGCATAGATTATTACGTTTACATGCATTAAAACTTAATCCATTCAAGGATTAGATTACATACCAACGTTTGAAGACTCTTTTTGACATGACCCGTCCCAACCCTTCCTATCTCATAGGCTCTGAGCGCACCCATAAGACTCGAGTGATCGAGACGTGCCATGTGGGAAAACTAGGAAACCTGTTTATGAATTAAAACGTCATAAAACTCTTGCTAAAACATTTATAAGAACTCTTTTTTTTTTTTTTTTTTTGGTTTCTCACAAATAAATATAACATTATTTGTAAATAAACAAATGCAACTGAAATTTTTACAAAATGAAATGTATGGTATCAGATTTTTTTCCATATCTTTAATAATCCAGAACATGAAATAAATACATGATGAGGAAATATAAACTTTGCAGCAGAAAATGAAACACAACTATGGAACATATGATGAAATGAAGTCGTGTGGCCCAACCTTGAGTGGGATTCACTCCTCTGCACGATCTCTTCATTGACCTGGTGGGGGGAAAGAAAAACATTTGAAAATGAGGGGTGAGCTAAAAATGCTCAGTGAGACGGGAATGGGTTAGTATGCAATATAACATTTCAATATACAATAAAACATTCATGCTTATAAAATTTCATTTCCATAAACTCATTTTATAAAATAAGCCATCTTTCATAACAAATGTTAAAGTCTCTCATTTCAAAACTTCTTTCTGAAAACTATTATGGTAAACAAATCAATACTCATGTTTATCTGAAAATATCATTTCTAAAAATATTTCATATACATATAACATTTGCATTTATAAATTTCCATTTCAAATAAATGATATACATATATATAACAAACCATCTCTCAATCACATGTGAAAACTCTCACCCAACTAGTACCCAAGGGTAAATCCATCCAACCCGACAAGATCTAACATTGGCGGGTTGAACCACTAAATCCATCCTGCTACGCGGAATCGGTCACCGCTCTAGCCTTCGACCCAGTGAGACCAAGCATCACTGGGGCTGGCACAATCATATCATGTCTAGCGATATTTGTCTCGCTCGAGCCTTCGACCCACTTGGGCCGACAAACCAAATCATGTGTAGTGATATCTGCCTCGCTCGGACATTCGACCCACTTGGGCTGGCAATATCAAATCCTGTTTAGCGATATCTTCCTTGCTCGGGCCTTCGACCCACTTGGGCCGGCAATATCAAATTATGTGTAGCGATATCTACCTAGCTCAGGCTTTCGACCCACTTGGGCTGGCAATATCAAATGAATCAAATCAATATCATGAGGGGGATGGGTACTACGTAAGGTGGTTTGAAAGCCACTAACATCTCATACTTATTTTTAAAACATTTTTCTCATAAGCATATAATAAATCTCATAACATCTCATGTAATGTAAAAATATAAATGCAAGTTCTCAAATGTTTTCAAATCTAACAATTTCAACCAATTTTCATTTCTTTTCAAACTATTGCCCAAAAGCATCAAAATTCCATCTTTCTCATGTCAATCAACAATTTCCAACAATAACATTGCAATAAAGCTCATTTATATAAAGAAATCAAACATATTAGGCAATTTAAAGCAATAAACAAGTATAAATAAACATTTAGGGTAACTTTTATTAAAATAAAAGTTAGGTTTTAGATTTTTTTCCACTCAATATTAAAATCATTGGACACTTCACACACCAAAAGACTAATATAACTTCTTCTTTAACAAAACTATCTCATAACCGAACATTGGTCGCTCTCTGATTTTTCATAAAACTTCCATTCATCAATTTAAGCCATAATTTTAATGGAGAATTATAGAGACACATAATTTATTTCCATAATTTTCTCAAGTCATTCCAGAATCAATAACTATTTAAAACACAATTTTCTTGCAACTCATTCAAATCTGCCAACTGTTTCCAGAATTGAGGTTACTGATTTGGAAAATTCGTAACAATTTAGCCTTTAATAAAAACTTCACGAAAATCTCTAAAATTAAACTAGACACATATAGGATTCATCAGAATTTAAAATTACTCAATTTGGATAAGAATTGATGCATCAAATTATTTTCCAAAAATACATGTTCTGCAGAAAACGAAAATTCCAGAATTCGCAAGGCAACTTCAAAAATCCATATAAAATTCAATTCTTCGAGTTTTTGAGTGAAATAAATTTCTAAACACTCCTCAAGAAGTCTACAACAACATATCCTAAATTAAGCTTAAAAAAAAAAAAAAAAAAAAAAAAAAAAAACCAAAACATACAAACAATTTTCGGAATTCCAGATGGTCAGATTTTTATACAGTGAACCCTTATATCAAAATCACATCTTTAACCAAATTTTGTTTAGAAAACACATATGTGTTCTATCCACATAACATTGTTGAACTCAATCTTCCCATTTGAGTATAATCTCATGTCATTACACTCAATTATAACCAACACAAATCTAATGAACTAAAACTCATCAAAGAGGGAAATTTTAAGCTTTACTCACCTCCCATATGCTTGATCTTCCTCCACTCTCCGATCACCAGAGTTTTGCCCACTGGCGGCCACTTTTCCAGCCATCTCTGCCACCCTCTTTTCTTCTTTCCTCTCTCTCTCTCTCTCTCTCTATTCTTGGTTTCATCTTTCTCTCCCTTCTTTCTTTATTTCTTCCTTTCCTTCTCTTCTTCTTCTTTCTCTCTTTTCTTTCTCTCCTTTTTCTTCTCTCTCTTTTTCCTCTCTCATTGTTTGCTGTTTTCCTTCTTCTTCTCCGTTTTTATTTTCTTTGAATGGTTACTGTTCATCAAAATATCTAAAAAATTTCATTTAGCCCCCACTTGTTTCGGCTATTACATTATACTCCCTAAAAACTTTCAAATTCTTACACTTTACCCCATAGAACCATAAAATAAAATTTAATAAAATTCCATACAAAAAAGTACAGGGTATTACACTTTCACGTTTAATTTTTAGTACTGTTCATGGTCATTGTTCACCATACTATTCACTATCACTATTTACAGGCTCGGTTCACGGTCATTGTTCATTAGAACATGATTTCTTCGCAATCCAATTCAAGAGTAGAATTGTGCTTCAGTATCCACATAGAGAGCCTTGTAGATTAATCAAAGAAAATCCCAATTGCTAGAGAAGGAGTGAATGGCAGCTAGGGTTTTTCTCTCTAAAAAATTCTCTCAATTTTGATTGAATGAAAAGTATGTTCTTAAACCTAATTTTAAGTTGTCTTATATAGGCAACTTAAAGCCCTATTCCAAATTGGAATAGGATACTATCATTTTTCCTTGTTTGGTTTTAATCCTAAACCAAATAAGAATGGTATTAATTAGGTTTCCTGATAGCATTAATATATTAAATATATTACTCAACTAATTAGGAATATTATTTTTCAATTAATATTAATTATAAATATTTAATATTAATAAGGGTAATTTAATTAATACAATTAATACTAATATATTTAATAAATATATTAAATATGAATTACGTAATTTATTTATTACACAATAAATACACATAGGTGCCTACCCATGTAGAATTACCGAGTTACCTTTGTCTTTGTGAAAAGACCAAAATACCCTTTAACCCTTCTTTGATTAAATATACATTCCGCAATCAACTCTCCTTATGGTGACTTGTAATAACTTCTTTCTTAACTAGTATACTCGGACAGACGAACAACATCAAGGGCCAATAAGCATATATAAATGACATACCTCAAAGTGGGCGTTACATGACTCATAGGCTCCGTATCATGTTGGCGGTGAGCAATATCGCGATTAACCACCAATTAATCATCTTGTTATTCATAGACCAAGATTGGCCTTTAGCAAGGCGTCATGGCCACCCAACTAGTAGACATTAGCGAAGACCTGATACCTGTCAATGACATGGTTACCGTGTAATACAAATCATTTCATCTACTATTATCCCCTCAGGCTGAAGCATAGAAATAGTGTCAACTAGACCTAGCAAAAAGGGGCCCGTACTCGTGGGTAAACGGGTACCCGTATCTAACCGGTGGGTACGAGTATCCCTTATTATTACCCGTTTCAAAATTACTCGTACCCAGCCTGCTTGTGAAAATTGCGGGTGGGTCGGGTAATGCCCTGCGGGTACCCTTACATTAATTAAAAAAAATTCAATAATTTGGAAATAATTCAAATAACTATTAGTTTTTTGAGTCAAAAATTCAAAATGTCAAATAATCAAAACAAAACCCTAACTCCCAAACTGAAAAAACGCGACTAACTCTCAACTCTCAAACAGTCAAACTCAATCTCAACTTTCTCACACTCACGCTGATGAGTGGCAGCTCCCAAACCCAGGCCGATGATGAACAGTAGTAGCTCTCACTCGGACGTCACCTCACTCGAACAGTAACAGCTCTCACTCTTATTCTTTCTCATTTCGACGACGCCTCACTCGACCAGTAGTAGCTCTCACTCTCATTCTCTCTCACTCCGACGCCACCTCACTCGTACAACATTAGTCACTCTCAGTAGCAGCTCTCTCTCACGCCATTGCCGCCTCACGCCTTCGTAGTAGCTCAATCTTTCAATCTCTGTCGCTGTCACACTAGCGTCGTATCCATCTGAGACTGAAAGTAAGGTATGTTGTTTTTTGTTATACTTTTTAGTTTTTATACTTGCAATATTTTTGGGGTTGTTATAAAAATTAAAAACTATATCTGTATTTTTATTATGGAAGTTAGAACAATTTATTTTCTATAATCGGCTTTTAATTAACTCAACATATATAATCCACCCAATTTAATTATATCAGCTAGGCTTCGAATTGGTCTAAGTACTAGATTCTATTTCAACGGTTGTATTTAAATGGAAAGTTACAATAATTATAAAGAGAGAGATATATTACAATTTAGATGTTAACTATTGTATTGTCACTCTGTTTTTGTTAGGAAAGCCAAAAGCAGTATTGAAGTCTTTCATAACAATCTCTAACTTACTGGTTTGCAGGTTAGATTCATTTCAGACAATACTAAGTTGCAGAAGAATCCTTTGAAATCTGAATTATACCTAGGTTTGTTTGTCCCAAAACTTACTATTTTTAGTTTTTTGAGTTAAAGAGTGTTGAGTTGGAAAAATCTAGCCATTTGGTAGGGCTGGTTTGCTTGTAAAATATATGGGAGTGTTTTGTTTTTGATTCTTTTGGATGAATTGTTATGATTGGTTACTTAATTTAAATATAAATACTCTGTTGTGTCTTTTAGGTTGGCTTGGCATGGAGAAGTTTACAGATTTGTTTAATGAGGTGATAGAAAGTGGTCGTAATGTAGCTGAAGGTCAACCTCCTTCCAGTGCTAGTATTGTTTGTCCAAAAAAATGTAAAGTTTTAGATGTTTTGGGTCAATTTACAACATATATATATGAGAATGGGAATGAGAGGGCAAAGTGTTTGATTTGTAGTATGGTAGTTCCACTCATGGGACTAAGAATTTGAAGCGTCATATGGAAGGTTGTCCTAAATGTACCATCAGTAGTGTTAGATCAATCGATGATGGATTGTGATACTAAATTCCGACATTTGAGGATTTCTCAAGAGATTTATCGTGAGAAAATGGCAACAGGAATTATAAAACATAATTACCCATATTCAATAGTGGAGCATGAAGGAACTAGGGATGTCCACATGTATTTGAATCATGAAGTTAAGCCTTATACTAGGAACATCGCTAAGGCGGATTGCCTAAAGATGTATTATAGGGAGAAGGAAAAGATTAAGCTTGCTTTAGAGAGGGTTCCAGGTCGAATATGCTTGACTTCTGATATTTGGAGTTCTTGTATGACCGATGGGTATATTTCTTTAATGGCTCATTATGTTGATGAGAATTGGGAGTTACGAAGTATAATTTTTAATTTTTGCCAGATTCCTCCTCCACACTCAGGAGCTCTTTTGTCAGAAATAGTGTATGATTTCTTAAAAGATTGGGGAATTGAAAAGAAAGTATTCTCTCTTACTTTAGACAATGCAAGTAATAATGATAAGATGGAAGATATTTTAAAGAGTCAACTTTGTGTGCAAAATGCTTTATTATGTGGCTGTTCTTTTTTTTCATGTGTGATGTTGTGCATATATCTTGAATCTTATAATCCAAGAAGGGTTAAAAGTTAGTAGTGTGGCTATACTTAAGATTCGTGAAAGTTTGAAATGTGTTAAAGGAAGTGAGGCTAAAAGAATCAAGTTTGGAGAACTTGCTACACAAATTGGTGTGATAAGCTCAAAAGGATTGCAAATGGATGTTCCCACAAGATGGAATTCCACTTATTTAATGCTTGAAAGTGCATTAATCACGTGTTTGTTCATTTGCCATTAATAGATCCCAATTATAAAAATTGTCCTTCAGATGAAGAATGAGACATGGGGGGTGAGGATTTGCAAGTTCTTGCAACCATTTTATCAAATCACTACTCTTTTTTTTGGGTCCCAATACCCCACAGCAAACTTGTACCTCAGAGATGTGTGGAGAGTTCAAGTGCGTTTATACGAAGAGATAGATAATGAGGATGAAGTTGTTAGTACCGTGGCAAGTCAAATGAAAGTAAAGTTTGGCAAATATTGGGATTCTTATAGCGTTGTGTTAGCTATTGCAGCAATTCTAGACCCACGTTTCAAGTTTGAGTTTGTAGAGTTTTGTTACAAAAAAGTTGATGACCCAATAGTTGTAACAAGAAAGTTGGAGTAGGTCAAGGAGGAGTTGTATAAGCTTTTTGCTACTTATGAGGGTCTAAATTGCAATAAGGTTCTCACCCCACCTTCGGTATAGACTAGTAGTCCTAATATCCTTGGATATGATATTTGTGTAAGTCACTACTCCCTATATATTTTTATATTCTTGTGATTAATAAGGTTTTGTTTATTTTGTAATTTTGCTTTAATAAATTTAAATATTTAAATGGTGCAGGAATTTGACTACTACAAGAGTGACTTTAGTGTTACTAAGAAGTCCGAATTGGATACTTATTTGGGAGAGGCAAGGTTTGATCGCATCAAATTTTGCAATATAGATATCCTGGACCATTGGAAGAAAAATAGTTATCGATACCCGATACTTTCCATGATGGCCCGTGATGTCATGAGTATACCAATAACAACTGCTGCTTCAGAGTCCAGTTTTAGTGTTGGTAGCAAAGTGCTCTATCAATATCGAAGCTCACTTTTACTGGAGAATGCACAGTCTTTGATATGCACTCGGACATGGATTTATAGGTATGAAGTTACAGGTAACATGCTAACTTTTATTTCACATGTTTTAATATTTTAGTTTGTTAATATATTACAATATTTAACTTATATTTTGTTAATTGTAGAAGATGAAATTGATGATGCTCAGCTTGTTGTGCCATTAACCCAAGCGGAGAAGGAGATTAGGGAATCAAGGGTGGCTTCTAACACCGTCATTGTGTGATAGACTTTGTTTGTTTAGTGTTTGGTTGAACAATTCTATATGTTTAGTGTTTAGTTTGATGTTTGGTGAAATCTAATCAAATTTAATTTAATCATCTATTTATTTAATCAAATTAACCAAGTTTTAAAAGCCTAATAAAGGAATTTTTTACCAAGTTTTCAAATAAATACAATTTACATCTCTAAGTATGCAATTTGAATTAAAAAAAAAAAAAGAGGAAAAAATTGCAATTTGAATAACAAAAATTTGGGAAATTTTTTTGCAGAAAATGCCATTATATGCGGGTGACCTCTGGGTTGACCCATACCCGCATGGGTGGGTATGGGTCATGCATTTCTCGACCAGTACAAAATTTTGACTCGTGGACCTGTGCCTATTTTACTTGTGACCCTTGTCTACCTGGCTCGTATTCACCTAGCCTGCCCGTTTGCTAGGTCTAGTGTCAACTTCAGATGTTATCGTGATGTGTTAATATCTAGTTATCATATCAACGACCAAATTAAAATTGGATTGAGCAACGACTCAATCCCACTATGGCCATAGATTTATGTGTCGTGTCCACTTAACCAAACTGCGCAGTGGGATAACTCTCTCCTATACCCAGGAGTGATTAATTCTATATTGATCCACCATAGCCTCAATACACTTCTCAATGCAGCCAATCACTACCGTACTAATAGCCCTAAATATGACTACGTTAGACTAGTGTCAAATTACACCAATAGGTACACAAGACGCTCCGGTGATCTCAAGTCTAAGGATCACATGCACCACCATCCGTTAGAGGATTTGTTCCATAGACACTAGGGTTACCATCCTTATGGAATCCTTTGGTGGGTCAGTCCAGTGAACTTGCAAGCAACAAGCACCCGCGCGTTGCATCAAGTTGTCACCAAACAATATTGACATGTGAGATCTGTCACTACCTTTCGGTATGGTCGTTCAATGCTATGATAGCTTAATCGTATTATTTGTGCCCTATATCAGAATAATACTAGGGCTACAGACATTTCTAGAATGGTCACCATATGTGATCATAAGGTCTACTCTAAGGACATATATCAAAACATATAAGGATATGATTTACATGATATAGTGAAATGCCTTTATTTGATATTATGAAGACTTAAATATGATTGGCTCCAGGGCACCTACTTTAGTAATCTCCCACTTGCACTACAATCAATCATTTATGTATACAACATCAAATGACACTAAGCACTCATCATGCTTCTGCTGCGACAAAGCTTTTGACAGCTGGTATGAAATGTTATCATTAGTAGGTATTACGCAAATTTGCATGTCTTTCTCTTGATCTATCTCTCGATCAGATGGAAACAACTAAGCATGTGTTTGGACCGTTGGTGAGACCATGGTTCCTTAGCCTATAAGTCGGCTCCATTGTTATCACTAAAATTATTGATTGATCTACAATGCTAAGAACCATATGAAGATCAATGATGAGCTTCTTGACCCAAACCACCCTTTTAGGCTGCATTGAACAATGCAATATACTCAGTTTTTGACTGTAGAATATGCCATCATGCTTTGCTTGAAGGGTTCAAGCTCACTACAACTTGCGATCTATAAACACTGCATCCTTCCACAGTGATCTCTCAATCTTCTACATAAACAAAGAACATGTCCTTAGTCCTTCTCAGGTATTTAAGGATGTTCTCAATAATGACCTAGTGACATTTGCCTAGATTCTATTAATATCGTACATCAGATATCAATATGAATACATAACATTGCGTACATGTTGGATCCAATTGCACATGCGTATGGTATCTTACTTAACTTATCTCTCTCTTCTAGTGTTTTAGGACACATGTCCTTAGAGAGATAAATGACATGTGACATTAGAAGGAATAATTTCTTGGATTCTTCCATGCTGAATATTTTCAACACTTTGTCAATGTATGTACTCTGACTTGGGACAAAGCAACTTACGCGATCTATCTCAACAGATCTTAATACTAAAGATGTAGGCTACTTCTCTTAAGTTTTTTATGGAGAAGCACTTGGATAGCCAAGTCTTTATTGATTGCATGTTCGATATATCATTCCCAATAGAAGTATGTCGTGAACATACAACACCAAGAATTCAACTACGCTCCCACTGACTTTCTTATATACACAGGGCTCATAATCGTTTTTAACAAAGACAAACCCTTTGATGAATTCGTTAAAACGAATATCTAGCTCCTTTAAGCTTGCTTGAGTCCATCAGAAATCAACCCCATCACCACTATTCAACTCACTTGCATCTATCCTCTCACCAAAACCCATCTCACCCCCACCCACAATCACTTCCATCTTCTTCTTCTTCATCTCCCCTCCTCTAATTGCAATTGTTGTTTTTGCACCACCAGCCGATTTTGGCATTGTTGCGACTCCACGACACAACCATCTTGTTCCCTATGCCTCCGTCATCAAAACCCATCTTCCACCATCCTCATCGAACCCACCATTCGCCGACACCTGCGAATTTTTGTGGAAGCGCTACCGCCCTCTCTTGCATGATTTCTATCGATTCCAACCACAAAAATCCCACCTTCCACTACCAAGTGAATCATTGGTCATCCCTTTTCACTAGCCCTATGTAACACCCAACATGGAGGTACATGATTTAAATTATGTTTTATAGCCCTTAGTTAATTGTTTTAGAATTATTTTAAGAGAATATGAAGAAAATGCCTTAAACTTGTATTAAGGGTAAAATAGTCTTTTCACTCAAAATTAGTTAAAATTGTGGGGAGTGAAAAGAGATAGAATTTCATAAAGAATACAATAAAAATGAGGGCATTATGGTACTTGACTAAGGGACAAGGATGGAATTTTCAAAAAAGTGTAAGGGCAAAATGGGAAAGCATATTTATAAAATAAGATTATAAGGGTTTGTAACCCTTATTTCCTTCATTCCACTGCCACTCTCCTCCTCCATTTTCTCTCAAATTTTCATTCACTTCTCCAAGGAATTTGAGGGCTTTTAAGTAGTTTTTCATAGGGTTTTGATTCTAGGCATCGAAAGGTAAGAATTCATGCTCTTTATCTATGATTTATTTGTGTAAAAGTTGAGTTCTTATAAATTTTATGTTTAGGGTTAAGAGAAGATTTGAATCCAACAAGAGTAGAGAGCTTAGGAGAGACTACTCAAGCATAAGGTAAGTAAATTCCACTCAAAATCCAACTCAAGTTAAAGTTTAAGAAAATCAAGTGAGTAGAGATTTCCTTTAAATATGTATATGTTATGATTATTGAGAAATTGAGATGAGATTGATGATTATTTCTACTTGTTGTTGGATATATTTGAATATGAGGAGTGTATGTGATGGTTTGATGATGGGTAGAAATTGGAAGAATTGGAGAAATCTTTTGGGAGTGTTTGTGCCGTGTAGGTATGGTGATGATCTAAGAGAATTTTTCTATCAATTTGGGTGGTTTAAGAAACCAATAGAATGATAATTAAATTAGGGTTTGTTCATGCACAATTTTTGTTTGATGAAATGCCTAAGTGAAGTATGAGTTGGGTAGAAACCTTAATTTTATGCAACATTGCATATGTGTATTTCATAAGTGCATGTAAGTAAGAAATTTTAAGCATGAGCCATCCATATGAATATAATTGTGTATGTGTAGAAACTTAAGAAAGAATAAAGAATGAAGAATGAAGAATAAAACACTCCAAGAATAAAGAGAAAGGAAGAATAAGCATTAAAGAATTAAAGAGTGTTAAAGAAGAGAAAAGAATAGGTTGTTGTGATGGGGAACCGTGAGTGTTAAGAAGAAATTCCCACATACACGCCACCTTAATTGAGTGGCATAAGAAGAAGAAGAATTGTACGGCCTGTAAGAGTGTATGTGGATGAGGGTTGTATCGAGAAGAATTCCCTACATGCACGCCACCTTAATTGAGTGGCCTAGGAAGAAAGAAGAAGTTGTACGGTCTGCAAGAGTGCATGTAGATGAGGACTATACTCACTCACACGGCCAAGGTTCCAAATCCATACATCAACCGAGTTCGATCAGCAAAGAATAAGAAAAGAAAGAACGAGAAGGCTTGAACAAGCCAAGAAAAGAAAAGAAAGAACGAGAAGGCTTGAACAAGCCAAGAAAAGAAAAGAAAAGAAAAAACAAAAAAGAAAAACAAGAAAAACAAGAAAGAAAACGAAGAGAAAAGAAATAGAACAAGAAAATAGAAATAAGAAAGAAAAAGCATTTTATACATTTTATTCATGCATATTGCCATGAATTTCATCATGGCTAGGAAGAATAGAAAGAATAAGAAAGAAAGAACATAGAGAAGTAGAAAGAAAGAAAAGAACAGTGAGAGTAAGAAACAGAGAAGGAAAAGAGAAGGAATTAAGTAAGGAAAGAACCTAAAAAGGAGAAGAGTTAAGGGATTTACTTACTGAGCATTTTTTTGCTCATCCCGTTGTTTTTCCATATTTTTGCAGGAAATAGGTGAGCAGCGGTCGGAAGGACATCGACAAGCGGGGAGGATTGGCATTACTGTCCACTGTCGCTAAGTTTTTGTACTTATTATTTTGATATATGTAAAGAATTATGTTTTGTAAGTAAAAAAAAAAATTTGGGCCCAACTATTTTCATATACTAATTATGTATGTTTTTATCTATGTGTTCTAAAGTATACTAGCAGAAAGCATTTATTACATTTTTGGTATCAAAGCTAAGATTTTGGGATTTGACAGTGTGCCATTCTCACCGGGACGTTCCGTAGTCGACTGTTGTAAGTTAAATTCTTTCCTTACTTAAAGTGTTGCATGAATTAATTAAATGTGGTTGTTTTGTAGATGAGGCGTAGAACTCGAGCAAGTAGTAAGAAAACAATGGATACGAGGGAACCTTCCAACCCACCAGAACCTACACCCCCTCCTGTTGATGAAGTTAGAATTCGGGGGATTGTACAACAAGTCTTAGGAGAAAGACAGGGGAGAGTCGAACCAGAAAGAATTGAAAACCCTGTTCAAGTACCGCCTACTAGAGAAGAAAGAGAAAGGCCGGTACCCCCGACAATATAGAATTGGATTGAGCCGATTTATGGGCTTCCAAGTCAACATCATCTGTCAGAATTTAAAGGTACAATGGACCATTTAGTGGTAGGAGAATGGCTAAGGTCCGTTGAGCGTACGACGGCACTGTTTCCTATGATGGATAGGGAAAAGATCCAGTATGTCAGTTTCTTGTTTCGGGGTGATGCCCGAATTTGGTGGGAATTGATGGAAGACACTCATGATGTTTCGGTGATGATCTGGGGTGAGTTCAGAGGATTATTTGAAGTTGAGTATAGAATGGAGGATCGACTTCATGAGAAGGTCCAAGAATTTATCAGTTTATAGCAGGGGTCTAGTACAGTGAAAGAGTATTTAGTGAGATTTAATTCCCTTGCCAAGTTTGCACCCAGAATAGTCAGTACTCCAGAATTGAGAAGAGATAAGTTTGTCCATGGGTTGAAGCCAGAGATAGCTCATGATATAATGACGGGTGCTGATCCCCTTTAAACCTATAGTGAGGCCTTACGGCGAGCATTGAGGGCGAAAATATTTGAGAACAAAATCACCCTAGCAGGTCCCTCGATAGGAGGATCAAGTGAACCATCTCCTGCCCCACAGAGAGAAAGATTTGAAAGTGCAAGAAACAAAGAAGTGAAGAATAAGAAGAAGATTCAGCCGAAGAAGAACAAGAAAGATTGGCAGAATAAACAGCTGAGAACATCGGAGTTTCCCCCATGTCCTAAATATGGGAAGACTCATCCAGGGGAGTGTTTGAGAGAGTTGGGCCGTAATGTATATTATCGATGCCGGCAGCCAGGGCATTTGATGAAAGATTGTAAACCTTCCCTTCCATCTGCAGCACAGACCTCTGGAGGCACTAATGCCAGGGTATTTATAGCAGCACAACGTGAGGCGAAGCCAGTCTATCAGCTGTTACAGGTCAGTTATTATTTCATGCAGTTCCTCTTTATGCTTTAATTGAGTCTGGAGCCACTCATTCATTTATATCTTATGGGATGATAGAAAGATTAGGTTTGAAACCTACTAGAGTGAGCCAACCCATTAAGATAGAGTTACCTGATGGGGTTAGTGTTGTGACCCATGAGATGCTGTCAGGGAGAGTCCGTGGTGATTCATGGTCGGGAGTTAGCAGTTGATTTAATAGTGTTTGATATGCCCAACTTTGATGTGAATTTGGGTATGGATTTTCTAGGGAGGTATGGGGTAGAAATTGGCTGTCGGAAGAAGAAAGCGAGATTTAATCTTGATAGTGGAGATAAGTTTAGTTTCGGAGAGGGCCATCAATTGAGTATGTTGATTAGTAGTATGAAGGCTAGAAAGATGTTAAGAAAAGGGTGTTCGAGGTATATAGCTCATGTGGTGCAAAGTAGAGATGTCCCACAACCAGGATTGCAAAGCGTGCCAATAGTCTGGGAATTGCCAGATGTATTTTCGGACGACTTACCAGGTTTGCCTTCGGAAAGAGAAGTTGAGTTTAGTATTGAACTAGCACCAGGGACAACGCTGATTTCTAAAGCCCCTTACCAAATGGCTCCAATTGAGCTTCAGGAATTGAAAAAGCAACTCCAATAGCTCCTAGATAAAGGTTTTTTCTAACCAAGTCATTCTCCTTGGGGAGCTCCAATTTTGTTTGTAAAGAAGAAAGATGGGTCATTACGGATGTGTATTGATTACAGAGAATTGAATAAAGTGACAGTGAAGAATAAATACTCGTTACCTTGGATAGATGACCTTTTTGATCAGTTAAAGGGTGCAGCAATATTTTCCAAGATTGATTTGAGGTCGGGTTATCATCAGGTAAAGGTGGCAGGACAAGATGTAGCTAAGACTGCCTTACGGACAAGATATGGGCATTATGAATTTGTGGTGATGCCTTTTGGGTTAACTAATGCCCCAGTAGTTTTTATGGACTTAATGAACAGGGTGTTCCATGATTGTCTGGATCAGTTTATAGTGGTATTTATTGATGACATCCTGGTTTATTCGAAGTCGAGAGAAGAGCATGAGGAACACTTAAGATTTGTCTGCAGCAATTCAGAGAAAAGAAGTTGTATGCCAAGTTTTCTAAATGTGAGTTCTGGCTTGATCAGGTGATATTTCTAGGCCATACTGTTTCTAGTGAGGGAATTTCAGTGGATCCTAGTAAAGTAAAGGCAATCCTAGAATGGCAATGGCCGAAGACAGTAAAAGAAGTAAGGAGTTTCTTGGGACTAGCAGGTTACTATCGCCGGTTCGTGACAGGGTTTATCCAGTTAGCTAAGCCATTGACAGCTCTTACCAAATAGAGAGTTCATTTTATATGGTCAGCGGCCTGTGAGGAGAGTTTTCAAGAGTTGAAGAAAAGATTAACGACAGCTCTAATGTTAGTGTTACCACAAGAGAGTGTAGATTATGACATTTATACAGATGCCTCACTGCAGGGACTTGGCGCCGTATTAATGCAGTTAGGTAGGGTTATAGCTTATGTTTCTCGTCAATTGAAAGAGTACGAGACAAGATACCCTACACATGATTTAGAGTTGGCAGCAGTAGTCTTTGCCTTGAAGATTTGGAGGCATTACCTTTATGGTGCCAAGAGTAATATCTACACCGACCATAAGAGTTTAAAGTATTTCTTTACTCAAAAGGAGTTGAATATGAGACAGAGAAGATGGTTAGAGCTGGTTAAAGATTATGAGTATGAGATGAAGTATCAGTCGGGGAAACCTAATGTAGTAGCCGATGCTCTGAGCGGGAAAGCTTATTTGTCCCGACTCACAAGACAGAAAGAGTTAATAGAAGAGTTGTATAAAGAGCAGATTGAGGTCATACCTGGGACAACTTGCCGAGGTTAGAGGTTCAATCTACCTTCATCGGAAGAAATTAAAGAAAAATGAGGCTAATTGATGAGTGGTTTGAAAGCTTGATTAGGCAAGTGCATGAGGGCAAGATATCAGAGTTTCGATTGTTGGATGATGTTTAGGAGTCGGTTGTGTATTCCTCAGGATGATGATTTGAGAAAGAAAATCCTTACAGAGGCTCATGATACATCGTACTCTGCTCATCCTGGAGCAACCAAGATGTATCAAGATTTAAAGAAAGGCAATTGATGGCGAGGGATGAAGAAAGATATTGCAGAGTTTGTAGCTAAATGCCTGACGTGTCGGCAAATAAAAGCAGAACACCAAAGGCCATCAGGGTTGCTTCAACCGCTTAGTATTCCTGAGTGGAAATGGGAGATTATCTCAATGGATTTTATTATAGGCCTCCCTAGAGTGCAGAAATGATATAATGCTATATGGGTGATAGTAGACAGATTAACGAAATCAGCCCATTTTCTTCCAGTAAAGGAGAGTACCACTTTGGATCAATTAGCCCAGATGTATATTAAAGAGATAGTGAGACTTCATGGTGTACCCAAGACAATAGTATCAGACAGAGATTCTAGATTTGTCTCAGCTTTCTGGATGAGTTTACAAAGGAATTTGGGTACCAGATTGGCTTTTAGTACTGCCTATCATCCTCAAACAGATGGCTAGACAGAGAGAACAAATCAAGTGTTTGAGGACATGTTGAGAGCATGCTGTATGGATTATAAAGTATCCTGGCATGAGATGTTACCCTTGGTGGAGTTTGCTTATAATAACAGCTACCAGTCTACAATTAAGATGGCTCCTTATAAGGCTTTGTATGGTAGACGGTGTAGATCTCTACTGCATTGGGATGAGATGGGTGAGAGAGATGAGTTGAATATAGCTCTTGGGCCAGAAATGACTCAGAAAATGATAGAAGATGTAAAGTTGATCAGAAGCATAATGAAACAAGCCCAAGACAGAGAAAAGTTATGCCCGATCGAAAAGAAAAGAAGTTGAGTTCGAAGTGGGTGACAAAGTTTTTCTGAAAGTTTCCCCCTACAAACGAGTGATGCGTTTTGGTAATGAAGGAAAGTTAGCACCCAGATTCATTGGTCCATTTGAGGTGTTACAGCGAGTAGGAAAGGTGGCCTACAGATTAGCACTACCACCCAATATGGACAGAGTTCACAATGTATTTCATGTCTCGATGCTTCGAAACTATATAAGTGATCCCTCCCATATTCTGAGCATAGAGGACATAGACTTAGAAGAGAATCTTGTGTATGAGGAGCAACCAGTACAGATTTTGGATAGAAAAATTAAAGAGCTTCGAAACAAGAGTATCCCTTTAGTGAAAGTCCTCTGGAGAAATCATAAAGTTGAAGAAGCTGCATGGGATACAGAGCAAGATATGCAGAACCGTTACCCAGAGTTGTTCGTTTGAATTTCGGGGATGAAATTCTTTTAAGGGGGGAGAATTGTAACGTCCAACATGGAGGTACATGATTTAAATTATGTTTTATAGCCCTTAGTTAATTTTTGTTAGAATTATTTTAAGAGAATATGAAGAAAATGCCTTAAACTTGTATTAAAGGTAAAATAGTCTTTTCACTCAAAATTAGTTAAAATTGTGGGGGAGTGAAAAAAGATAGAATTTCATAAAGAATACAATAAAAATGAGGGCATTATGGTACTTGACTAAGGGACAATGATAGAATTTCCAAAAAAGTGTAAGGGCAAAATGGGAAAGCATATTTATAAAATAAGATGATAAGGGTTTGTAACCCTTATTTCCTTCATTCCACTGCCACTCTCCTCTTCCATTTTCTCTCAAATTTTCATTCACTTCTCCAAGGAATTTGAGGGCTTTTGAGTAGATTTTCATAGGGTTTTGATTCTAGGCATCAAAAGGTAAGAATTCATGCTCTTTATCTATGATTTATTTGTGTAAAAGTTGAGTTCTTATGAAGTTTATGCTTAGGGTTAAGAGAAGATTTGAATCCAACAAGAGTAGAAAGCTTAGGAGAGACTACTCAAGCATAAGGTAAGTAAATTCCACTCAAAATCCAACTCAAGTTAAAGTTTAAGAAAATCAAGTGAGTGGAGATTTCCTTTAAATATGTATATGTTATGATTATTGAGAAATTGAGATGAGATTGATGATTATTTATGCTTGTTGTTGGATATATTTGAATATGAGGAGTGTATGTGATGGTTTGATGATGGGTTGAAATTGGAAGAATTGGAGAAATCTTTTGGGAGTGTTTGTGCCGTGTAGGTATGGTATGATCTAAGAGAGTTTTTCTCTCAATTTGGGTGGTTTAAGAAACCAATAGAATGATAATTAAATTAGGGTTTGTTCATGCACAATTATTATTTGATGAAATGCCTAAGTGAAGTATGAGTTGGGTAGAAACCTTAATTTTATGCAACATTGCATATGTGTACTTCATAAGTGCATGTAAGTAAGAAATTTTAAGCATGAGCCATCCATATGCATATAATTGTGTATGAGTAGAAACTTAAGAAAGAATAAAGAATAAAGAATGAAGAATGAAGAATAAAACACTCTAAGAATAAAGAGAAAGGAAGAATAAGCATTAAAGAATTAAAGAGTGTTAAAGAAGAGAAAAGAATAGGTTGTTGTGATGGGGAACCGTGAGTGTTAAGAAGAAATTCCCACATACAAGCCACCTTAATTGAGTGGCATAAGAAGAAGAAGAATTGTACGGCTTGTAAGAGTGTATGTGGATGAGGGTTGTACCGAGAAGAATATTCCTACATGCACGCCATCTTAATTGTGTGGCCTAAGAAGAAAGAAGAAGTTGTATGGTCCGCAAGAGTGCACGTAGATGAGGACTGTACTCACTCACAGGGCCAAGGTTCCAAATCCATACATCAACTGAGTTCGATCGGCAAAGAATAAGAAAAGAAATAATAAGAAAAGAAAGAATGAGAAGGCTTGAACAAGTGAAGAAAAGAAAAGAAAAGAAAAAACAAGAAAGAAAAAGCATTTTATGCATTTTATTCATGCATATTGCCATGAATTTCATCATGGTTAGGAAGAATAGAAAGAAAGAACGAAGAGAAGTAGAAAGAAAGAAAAGAATGCTGAAAGAAAGTAGCAGGTGAGAGTAAGAAAGCGTGAGAGTAAGAAACGAGAGAAAGAAAGAAACAGAAGAAAGTTAAGAAACAGAAAGAAAGAGAAGGAGTTAAGTAAGGAAAGAACCTAAGAAGAGAAGAGTTAAGGGATTTACTTACTGAGCATTTTTATGCTCACCCCGTTGTTTTTCCATATTTTTGCAGGAAATAGGTGAGCAGCGGTCGGAAGGACGTCGACAAGTGGGGAGGATTGGCATTACTGTCCACTGTCGCTAAGTTTTTGTACTTGTTATTTTGATATATGTAAAGAATTATGTTTTGTAAGTAAAGAAAAAATTTGGGCCCAACTATTTTCATATACTAATTATGTATGTTTTTGTTGTATATGTTCTAAAGTATACTAGTAGAAAGCAGTTATTACACCCTAACAATTTGGATTATGATAGGTCTCCAATCATTGGAAACGATTGTTTCAAAATCAGTAGGGGAAAGTTAGCTAGGTGGAAATTGTTAACGAATAAGTGGTGTACAAGCTGTATTGGGGGTGAATGGTAGTGATTAGTAAGGTTAATCTGGCCACAAAAAACACAAGAATACTCCAAATAAATTACCAAACAACACCCAAACTTCAAAAAAAAAACTAAAGACTACTCCATCAACATCAAACAAACAAACCATAGCAAGAAAATCTCGAACAACAAAACAACGATGGCTTTATAGGTGGTAATCGGCAAGTAGGGGTGGTTAGTGCGTGGGTGGGTTTCGAAGAGAAAGTGATGATGTTGCTGATGATGATCTCAATGTTGATTTTCGACGTCGAACACAGTCTCTATTATGAATGAACAAAGGCTCGAAACATGAAAAATGGGATGGTGGATAGGCGAAAGAAGTGAAACTTAAAAAATAATTATAAGAAGAACTAAAGGAAGTAAAAAAAAAGGATTATGAAAGCGTCGAGCCGTACCGATTAGTTTTGAAGTGTTGTTTTGCGTTGATTGAATGTTTTTTTGTTGTTTCTGTTAGAGTAGGTGTCGTAGAGCCAATCAATTATTGTAAAATTGACTCTTTGTAATAATGTTTATTTGTCAATAAAAGGCATAGTCTTCTATATCGTATAAATCATAGTTATGTGTAATGATATATGTCCTTAGGATGGTAGAACAGTGACAAGGGTATCAAGTGTTTTAAATCTTGATAGTGAGAACCCTATGATCACATATGATGGCCATTTTAGAAATGTTCGTAGCCCCAGTATTTATTTTGACTAAGGACACATATAATATGGTAAGACCATTATAGTGTTGAACGACCCTATCGAAAGACAGTTACTGATCTCACTTGTCAAGGTTATTTGCCGACAACTTGTTACAACGCATGGATGCTTGCTGTAGGCAAGTTCACTAGACAGACCTACCATAGGATTCCATATGGATGGTAACCCCATTGTCTATGGAATAAATCTTCTAATGAGTGGTGGTGCATGTGATTCTTAGACTTGAGATCACCGGAACGCCTTGTGCACCGATTGGTGTAGTTTGACACTAGCCCAACGTAGTTCTATTCAGAGCTATCAATACGGTAATGATTGGTTGCATCGAGGAGTGTATCAAGACTATGGTGGATCGACAAAGGATTCATCACTCCCGGGTGTAGGAGAAGTTATCTCACTACACAATTCAGTAAATGGCAATGACACTAAATCCATGGCCACAGTGGGATTGAGTTGTTGCTCAATCCAATTTGTTTATCCGGTCATTGGTTTAGTAACCGAATACAAAGATATCGAGAATAACTGAGGTTGACACTATTTCTGTACCTTAGCCTCGATGAGATAACGTATGATGAAAAGATTTGATTGCACGGTAACCATATCGTTGGTAGGTAGCTATTTCGCTGAATCTGAATCTATCAGGTGGCCAGGATGCCTTGCTAGGGGTCCAATCTTGGTATGTGTGTAGTGAGACGATTAATTGGTGTTAATTGCGATACTACTCTCTGCCGATATGATAAGGAGCCTATAGGTCACACACTTAGAAGATAATTTAAGAATCGTTTTGTGAAATAGGTATGTTCGTCTTTTAGGACGAAAGAGTATTTTGGTAATCTCATAGTGCAATTAAATTTGTTGAGGTTGTTGCTTGTATTTAATTTTAATATTAAAATTAAAATTAGTGAGGTTATATTTAAATATACGTGTGTGTATATTTAAATGGATTATTATTATTAATTAAATGTTAATATATATATATATATTGATTTTTAATTATAGTAATAATTAATTAAAATTTAAAATACCAATTAAAGGGTGTTTTGTTGCAAGGGTGGATTAGGGTTGGAGCCCATGGTCATTCTTTAATGGAATAGAGTTTTAATAAAGTGAAACTTAAAATTAAAACATCATATCATTAAACATTATTCAATTAAAAAAAACCCTAGCCACCCTTTTTTCTCTCTCTTACGTCCCCACTCATTGATTGAAGAGAAATATTTTTCTCTTCTTGATTCTTTGAAAAACTTGATTCTTGAAGCCATCCCATTGTTCTCGTAAAACAACGGTTGGTTCTTTGGATTGTCTTCATGTGGATCAACATACGTGCGGTTCTATATTGAATCAGTAGCGAAATAAAATCAGAGACGCTTGAAGGAGCTTCCAAACGTGCGTAAGATTTTTGATCCTTTGAATGGATTAATTTTATTTTATACAGAATTTTTGTTTTAACATGTAGGCAACCTAATCGATACCTGGATCTTGGCGTAATAATAACTGATTTCCGATTTGTTTTTAATTTTTCCACTGCCTATTGGGGATCAATTACTAACAGTTTCTCCTATTGCCTGCTACTTACCAATCTTTGCTCCGCCGACAACTCACCAGTCTTTGCTTTGCCAGTGACATCACCAGAATTAGGTGTCCTTACTTATAATGGACTTTTGACCATCCCGCTCTTCTTCACAACAAAATTTACTAAGTGGAATTGTGCTTTGGGTGACATAGTGGTATTTTAAAAGTTCATGGGTGAGGTGTATCAGACCATTATTTGAGTGGGAAAAGCTCTGTTTTAAAACCCAGCTGGACTGACTAGTCTAACCGGGACCCGACAGCCTATCCGATCCAGTTCAGGTTTTAAGGGGGTTTTTGCTATATTTCAAATTTATGGGGACTAATTTGTAATCTTTATGGGTATTTTTAAAATATGTCAAAACATTAGGGACTAATTGAATTTTTTGGGAATTTTCAATTATCTTTAATTTTAGGGACTAATTTGTAATATTTTAGAGGTATTTTTAATATACTAAAATTTAAGGGACTAATTGATAATTTTTTAAAAACACTTTTGTTGCTAATGTCATCGGTCCAAACCAGTTTGATCAGTTGACCTGTGACGCAATCGCCTTACCAGATCTTAAAATGGGTCAGGTTTTAAAACAAGGGAAAAAGTCGGTTACTCAATATTCTCTAACAAATATTATTCTTTCTTTCAAGTATCTTACATACAATGAGATACATTATATCAATTAACTTAATTATTTGCAACTGTATTATTCAATAGTCATATAGTTTTAACTAGATCAGTTTTTATAATAAATATCAGACTCATATCATATTATTAAAATAAGGACAATCTAATTATTAATCGTCTATCTAAAGAAAGTTATATTCATTTACATTAGAACTCATTTAAAATATTGAAATGGGTTTGATTATAGAAATATTAAATATTAAGATCTATCTTTAAATTTTTCGAACACTAATATATATATATATATATATATTTTTGGAAATTATTTAATATTTTATTATTATTAAATGCAAATTTTATGGCTTACGTCCCTGCTCAATACTGTAGAATAACATTTGCCTGTAGTTTACTCATCAGAGGATGCACAAAGGTTTTAGCATCAAAATATCTTTATTGTCGAAAGAAAAGCAAAATATTTGGTTATCTATTCAACACCAACATTGGGGGGAAGACAAATGAGCAACTATAAAAAATCTACTACGTTAACCATAGTATAGTATAAACGCACCCCAAATTCATAAAAGAAAATCTCTTTTCAAGTCAGTCAAAGAGTGGGGAATAAAAAATTGGAGTTTGGATCACTAGTCTAACACACATTGCAGGACTAAGTAGCACTATCATTCAACAGAGGCAGAAACCATGAGCAACCTGCAGTAGATTCACATCCTAATTATCTAACCACAATGTGGTTTCTTTTACCGTTGCAAGTTAACGTCTGTCGCTAGTGCAGGAGTTGCCTCGACCCTCCAAAAATATCAACTTATATTCTTTCAACAATCAACCACTTCTTTACAAACTCCTGTAGTCTATAACAGTGACTTCATCCTCTGGTGCATCTAGGTCTTGGTAGCTGCATCAAATTAACAAATTGCTGAGATTAGATCACAAATCAGTAACAACATTTTGTTCTAGGAATAATTATAAAAATTAAAACCCAGCCAGGAAAAACTTAAGTACAAAACAAAAATATAAAAGGATGTCACCGTTAAAAATAATCACTATAATTTCTCTACCATCTAAATTTACTCTCATTTGGACTTCAGAATTTACTAATAGTTTCACCATACAACCATATGTCACATTCGTTAAGTTTATTATGTAGAGGACCTAAACAAAGTTTACCTTCTTAATCGTCGAGGATCCTGTCGAAAACCTGGAGACAAAAGAATAGGGCCTGGTCCACTTAGTTGGGGCCCAGGCCGCCCATTTCTACCACCCCCTTCGAAAGGAGGAGGGCCACCCTGTTCTCTAAACATCCGCATAGCAACTTCAGGTGGCGCAGGGACAAAAGGCCCCAATGGACTGCAATTACAGGCAAATATAAGCTCTCTAGAAAGATGGCAAAACCTACTGTCGATTCTCTTCCAAATAAAAACAAATAAATCACAAACTGTTGACTTACCCAGCACCAGGAACAGGCATCAATACCGGTGGAGGGGGTATATCAGAGGGGAAAGGAGGCCCAACCCGTATGCCTCCTCCGAAAGGATCAAACATTGATTCATCACGATTTGCCCCATCAGGACCATCATTGTTGGATGGAAATTCACTAGATTGAGCATTGTCAGACCTATCATATCTATCACTGCCATTAGCTCGATAGTCACGTTCTCTACGGTTTCCACGTTCATCTTTTAATCGGTTCTCTGAACCTAGCTTGCGTCTCATTGGTTTTTCCTTCTGCAAAGAAAAAAAAGTATAAAGCAACACTAACTTCAAAAACTAACAATCAATGATAGTAATAAAAATAATTTTCTTTTTATAAGATATACTAATCATTATTAAAACCCACATAAGAACATTCATAATGTCATAAAAACAGAGGTTTCTATCAGGAGGATGCAGTTATATATTTTATGCTGTCTAACGTCTACTTCAATATATAGTCAAATTTGAGAAGTCATAATATGCATTATCAATTCAAACAGAGTGGATATGTGTTGCAGTATATGATAGCAACAAACCAACGTGCACAACCTTTAGGCATAATATATGCGCTTAGACATATATATCAATGAATAAGGCCTTAATTACAAACTGTAAAAGGAACATGAAACTAACAACATCAAACTTGGAAAGACACATTTATGCTGCCAGGCACCAGAAAAGATTGAAAAACTTTCTTCAACTCAGTCTCAAAGTCATACTAAAAACTATGATCCCTTCCCTCTTTCTTCATATTCAATTATTACAAGAATACAAATTAACTTTGGTAACACCATGGTCAAATATTGGCTCACTTTTACCAAACCTAGTTTATCCATCCCTAGCAGTATCTATTCACGGCATCAATTCTTCCTAACCACTACAATACTTCTTTCAAATCCTTAAACTAAAACAATGACAAAAAAAAATTGAAACAAAATGAAAAGCAATGATTGAACATAAAAGCCATTACTAACTGAGAACAAAACTCTTGTACTTCTCAAATAACTGCTGTGGTGGATGCTAACATGTATAGCCACACCTCTATCTGTTGATAAATCAATTTTTTAATAATGCATGTAATGAAGGAAGTTTACAAGATAATCAAGGAACCTGTAAGACATTAGCAAGACTTTTAAGATGGTAAACAGCAACAGGACTAGAGCACTCCGGAATCAGTATGCAGAAATACTATAAAAGTAGAGTTTCAACTCTTTCAGTCCCATCCCTATTCCGATATTTCCAGCCCATTGTAAATATAGCCAAACTGGCTGGCCCACTTCATATTACAAATCTCTCCCTATAATGTAAACAAGGTTGATTGAACAGCACTAATAATGACCGGATAAATCATACCGGTAAAGGTTGCTGCATGACAGGTGTCCCACCAGGTGCATCTGCGTCACTGTTAATGACATTAACATATTTACTTTAGTATCTTTAGAACCAAGTATAAAAAAAATCGACATAATATCTAGAAGACTACCCTTACTTCATGTAGTTCTGAAAATACAGTTCTTCACGGACTTTGACAGTGAGCTCCATCACAAGTTCTGGGTGCTTCAGTTTAAGATGCTTGTGCACAAACTCAGCAGCATGAAAAAGCTTTGTGCAACCTTTGGCTCCACAACCATACTTCCACCCATACTTTTCATCCCTAATCTTCCGGACAAAGGGATCCAAAGCATCAACAGCAGCAGCATCGATCTTGTCCTTTGCAGTCATTATTTCTAATGGATCTTGACTCCTCAATCTCTCTTGCCAACGAGAGTCAAGTTTCTTTTCCCACTCAGACCCATTACTACCTAAGTCACTACTCTTTCCATCTCCTCTAACATGTCTGAGACCCTTTGCTTCACTTGTTTCAACCGTCCCATAATAATCCACACCATGGATGCGCCACATATAAGTAATAAGTGTATCCAGAAGTTCAACACCCTCCAAGCCCTTGACAGAGGTCAAACCCCTTATGATAATAACTGGACCAGTAGAGCCACCATGGGATTTCTCCCGACTCATTTTATCGTTATCAGATCCACATAAGATATTTTCCTCAATTCCTTTCTCTGAATCAAGTTTGCGTACAAGAGCCTGTGCTTGTTCAATATCAACTTGGATTCTTCTAGGTTCTGAGAAGACTGGGTGTGCCTTAGGAGCAGCAGATAAAAGATCAGTTTCTTTAGCAGGTCCCCGACCATGCCGTCTTCTTTTACCACCAGTATCTGCTTCATCATCAGAATTTGGATCACTAGTCTGTCCAGATTTATTTGATAACGAGGCATTTACACCAGGACCTCTGCATCATAAAAGTAACTATAAGCTTACAGTCACAAAAATGAAGTAAACTTGACACAAGTATGAAAATAATCAGGGAAGTGGAGCTCTTACAAGTCCAATGTCCCACTCTGTAAATCTAGCAAGAACTCTTTTGCAACCTTCCGTGCAAGTTCATTCCTCCTAAAAAGAAACTCCCCAATATGATTAGCTGAATATCAGCATGATATAAGATAGAAATAGGTGTTTTTAAAAGGAGAGCCATACAAAGCCAACACCCATAAAAATAAGGAGCCTCACAATTTTATCAGCCTACTTTCAACTTAAGGAATTCCAATCATCATCAAATAGGCAGTAAAGCTCACCTTTCTATGACTGAAAGTAAATTAGTTGGGTGATATTTGTCCTTCAACCTATGTACACAAGCACAATCAATTAGCAATATGACAAGAAAAGAAAAGGTAGGAATTAAAGAATTGATGAAGTGTACCATTCCTCATCCTTATGAGCATCAAAGAAAACTCGCTTCTGAGTTGAAATATATTCTGATTTGTATTCTTGATATCTACAAAATCAGGGGCCAAAGTCACTTCATTTATTATTTCTCTTTTAAACACTTGAGGTCACAAGTATAGAGCACAATCTAACTCTAGAGCAACTGAAACAGTCAGCATTCTGTACCTGCGCTCTGCTTCAGCAGGAAGTATATCATCTTCAAGCTCCTGAATAAATTGCTTGTATGACATCAAGCCTTCCCTGATAAAAATTACATAATATGTCACATTAATTAGTGCAAAAAATAAGGTTCCAATAGTCCACTAAAATCCCCTCTTCATTGAATTGAAAACAAGGTATGCATTTGTGTGTGAGTCGAGAATAGTTGATAAAGAAATGAGATGAAAAGAGAATTAGACCAAACTGAATTAAGATACACTGGGAACAGAAGGAACACCATGCAGGAATGATCAAATAAAGGATAAATCAAACCTCAAGAAATATTAAAGTCCATTAACAACATCAATTCTAACCTTTGAGCACTCCCCGTGTTAGGAACATCACTGTAGCCACCACGACCTGAATCCCATTCTACAAAGTTAGAGAACCCAATAAGTTCTACTTTAACAAATAAGATGAGGTGTTCTATATATATATATGCTGACACGCCAAATAAAAATTGGCCAACAAGTTAAATTTCTAAAAACATAATGCATATTTCATTTGGGGATCTCATGAATATATGCAAATTAAAATTCTTCAACATGTAATGGATTCCAAAGATATTGGTGTATTTTGATACCATATGCAGATTGTCCAAAAGCAAATGCTGTGTGCATCAATTTTCTAGCATTATGTAACTCCTATTAAACATTAAAATCAAACCATTCCAGGCAATCTGTGCCCCAAACTCAGTCCTCAAAATAATCTTAAGAAATAAATTATGAAATTCCAATGAGCTACTCGTAAGCAAAAACTTAAACTACAAGTTATATATTAAAGACTTAGGCTACAGTAACTAAAAAATTTAAAGTCCAACATTTAATTTTCTATAGCATAACCCTATAATAAATTCTAAATGCATTGCACATATTTAAGACAAATGAAAATGCTTCTCTTATAATTGTATGTGCATGGGTGGATACTATAGTTATAAAAGTATTTGGAACACCAAATTTCAATTGGAGAAGTAGGGTATATCATATGTTCTACAATTTAAATTTACAATATAAAATTGATCATGGAAGTACTTTGACACTTTTCAACATACTTCAAATCATGTGACAAAAATTTTCAGCACAACCTCCAACTGGCCACTGCTAGTGAATCTTGCACCAGATACAAAATGCTTTGAGTTGAAAACAAGAACTTAAAACATTGATAAAGTAGATCCTATAGCAATAAATGTGCAGGGCTACATCCAGTCAAGAGTAAAGCACTAGCACTAATAAAATTAGGCAGTCCATACATGGGAAGAAGTTACTAAACTAGAAAATACCACACCTACAAAATGAACCAAGATTTTGAATAATATAGACCGTAATCAATTATATTACCATATTTAAATCAGTTCTAAGACAAAAAGTCAGAAATAAGAAGCATCAATCAATTATATTGCCATATTTAAATCAGTTATAAAACAAAAAGTCAGCAATAAGGAATACACCTTGCATTCAAGGCTCAAATGCAAGGCATATTCCTTGTTTGCTAACTATTAAATAAAGCACTAGGTGAAAACTTTTCCAGAACATGCTAATCTTCAGAATACATCTGAATACCTAAAGTAGTAGCAATTCCAATACCTGAAGGACCACTATAACCACCAGATGGCCGACCAATGTACCGGCCATGAGGCCTTTCATCACCATAGCCAGGTCTGCCCCCCATCTCACGTTCATATCCACCAGCATAATCATACCCAAACCTATAGCAACAAAAGGCCAAATTAATATACTCAACAATTTTTTTAACAAAGCAAAACGTTAAATTCAAAATACCCTTTTATAAGAAGCGGAAGAAGGAACACCGAATGAATTATCCTGTGAGAAAAATTAAAGGAATAGCCTATGCATGAACACAAAGAGCAGAGAATATAGAGCCACAGCTAAACACTAGAAGGCACTTGTTCTGTAAAAACAGTGCACTTCTGCATAAAGACAACTACCTCTTTTCTCTGTTAAATAAAAAATCTGTGGAGCTTTATGTACCTATAAACTGATTTCATTTAGTCATTGTCTTCTGTAATAACTTTCAGAACCAAAAGTTACCATTATTCCAACCCTACAAACCAATAAACTTAACACTGCCAGTGAAACTCATCTAAACACCCTTTTCACTTTCTATATACTTATTCAATAATTTAAAAAGGCCATTTGATTACATGCCTGAAAATTGTCAAAATATGCATACTATCATATTTATGTCATCAGATTAGCCCCAAGGTACTATAGCTCGGCTACAAGAAATGCAAACAACATAAATAAGCAGAAAAGGTGGTAGAGACATATCACAGGAACAAGATGCAATAGTCAGTTCATGGAGGTTGCAACAGCTGGAAAAATTTCTCTCAACTTGTCAGATGAATCTAGCAGACATTTGAAATAAAATTTGTGTAAAGTATGTGAAGGAGTCTCACACTAAAAGATCTATCAAGGATATGAACCAGACGCTCCATGACATAAATTTAATATCATCATGACTTTAAACAGTATCAACAAATTCTTTCAGGAAACCATAATCGAGGAAATTCCAAAAAAAACAAAATGTATTAAAAGCCTCTACATAGCTTGTGATGCCACAAATTACAGAAGAACATTCATTTTTCTTGTACGATCCAGGGGCACAGAGCTGCTAATAATCATCCCATGTAGTCAAGCTTCTTCCTCTAGCTATGTATAAAAGTAAGCACTTTTTTTTTTTCTTTTTTGAGTCTCTTAATTTTCTAACTTAATAACTATTTGACCACCATTTCCTATGAATTGTTTATCACTGTGCTTATCAAGGCTGCATATTTTACATCTCAACTATAGCCACAAAGATAAAAACTCCACAATATATAAATCAAGACCAGGATCAAGCAATTTCTTAATATTAGTGTTTTATGTATTAAATGATTGGGAGATTGAGGGGATATCTTATTCCTATAATCTTAACCCTATCTACATTTTTGCCAAAAAAAG
This sequence comes from Pistacia integerrima, assembly GCA_026225825.1. Lineage (NCBI taxonomy): Eukaryota > Viridiplantae > Streptophyta > Magnoliopsida > Sapindales > Anacardiaceae > Pistacia > Pistacia integerrima. Next base: position 13,679,921 of record CM047746.1, read on the forward strand.
ATTTTCTCAATCAGAAACAGAATGTTTAGTCTCTCCAAAAGGCACTAGTGTCAAAAATAAATTGTGGAGGTCCTAAAGACGTCAGGAATAGGTACCCAACAACATGTACCAAGTAAATAAATTCAGAAGTAGGCAGTATTCCAATATTTTCCAAAGACAGTGACTATATCCCATATTTCCATCTCCTAAATCTTTCACCACAAGATTATCATGGCTCTATTATCTTCATAAACTGCCCTTTCCCTTTATAATCCATCTTCTAAGTTGATTTCATATTGGCATTCTCCCACCTAATTATGAGTATGAAGATCTAATTTAAGATTATATCTACTTTCATTAAGAGGACATAAGAGGAAATCACAGCAAAACTTCACTAGAATCAATATGTTTCACACTACATATACAAGTTATCAACTTCTCCATAAAACTTGTTTCATATATGTATTTGGAAGAAAAAATTTAAAATGCCTCTCAAAATTTGTTACGCTTACGCTCAATAGGGAATTCATATAAAAATCAACATCTCCAACTTAGTATACCTTTCTTACAACCCGTCATAATTTAATGGCCAGGCAAATTTCTATTTGATTTCCAACAAGAATCATTCCAAAACATAACAGTAAAGTAAGATAACCAATTGGAACAACAAAAAGAATCTCAAAAAAAATTATAAGGCTAAATCAACAACGCCTAGCTTCCTCAAGCTCTCATAAACGACTGGAATTCCCACATTTACCCGTTAACCAAACAAATTCTTAAATCAAAGACACAATTACCCAAAATAAGAAACCTTACCTTCTATCGCCAGGTCCAAAACCGCCACGTGGACTTCCTCTCCTCCCGTCATAACCTCCATCATCCCTCCTAGATCGCTTGTAAGGAGGCGACCTTCGCGGCGGCGGCGAGTGCCTTCTATCTCTATACGAAACAGGCGGAGGAGGACTCAATGTGCCCCGCCTCTTATAATCCCTATCTCTATCTCTAGGCATCGGCGGAGAACGATTTCTATCATAATAATCAGGTCCACGACGGTTAGGTGGACGGTCAAGGTCTCGGTCATCACGCCTTTCTCGTGAGTCTCTATCGCGCCTTCTAGAAGATGGCGGAGGTTGGTTTTGTTGTTGAGGTGGTGGTGGGGGAGAGGATTGGGTTGCGGTGGTATTGTCGTTGTTGGTGGTGGTGTCGTCGGCGGTGGAGGATTTGTCTTTGCGGTCGCGACGACGGTCGAGTGAATCGACCGCCATGTTGTTCATGACTTGGGCCATTGTTGTGGAACCCTAGAAGACGATGGGGGGTAAATGAAATGAATTAAGAACTTGATTTGATTTTGTTTTTATTTATTTTTTTCCCCTCTTTTTTACAGTGTGTGTAAGGTAATGTGTTTTGTGTGGGAGACTTGGGAACTGTTGATGGATTTCGAGAAAGAGAGAGGAGAGATAGGGAGAGAAAAAAATTTATGTGTAATACGTTTCGTGGATTGATTGTACCCTCGCTTGTTTTTTCAATAGAGATGATTATTTATATTTCAATCTTATAAATTTTTTTTATAATTTTAAAATGGATAGTTTGTAATTAATCAATTCATAATTAGACAATTAAAATTTATTATAAATTCATTAATTACGAACAATCACAACTTCGTCACGAAAGAGAGTTTATAAAATTGAATTGTAAATGTAATATTGTTTTTATTATCATATTTTATTCATTTAAATTTGCAATCATTTAAAACTTTCAATTCTTTATTTTTTTAAGTTAAATAATTTAAAATATGTATTATCCATTGTAATACATTGGTATTAAAGTTTCGAGTTAATGTAAAAAATAATTTTCTCTATTATCACCATTAAATTTCAATAATAAATGGTTTAAAAATTATATTAATATTTCAAGTCTATATGTTACTGATGGTCATTTTTGTGAAAGAGGCCCAACCATGCATTTTTATTTTTAAGGTTGATCGACGCTTTTTGAGCCTGTATATGAGTGTTGTTATTTAAGTCCTACTCATACTCTTGGTAAGCCTCATAAATCAATTTAAAAGTTTGAAGAGTTCATTATAACTTAAATACCAAGGAGTGAGAACAAATAATCCTACTCGTCTATCTCCAGTGGCTAGCAGTGTGGAAGAACCCTTCATCTAAAGTATCTGCTATCGACATAGCCGACTCATGGATGACACATGTTCTTTGCTACTTGATAGATGACGAGTTTCCAATTGACAAGAACGAAGCGCACCGACTCAAAGAGAAGGCAGCCAGGTTCACCATTCACGACGGCCAATTGCTAAAGAGATCATCCTTCAATCCCTATCTTAGATGCATCACTCCAAAAGAAGCGAAGTATGTTCGAGCCGAGTTACCCGAAAGTGAATGTGGCAATCACGTCGGAGGACGTAGCATCGCTAACCAAGCTCTCACAATAGGCTACTGCTGGCCCATCATGAGGTCAGACTCTACCAATTATGTTCAACGATACGATAGCTGTCAACATTTTGCACAAGTGCCCTATCTTCCACCAAAGCGACTTAACTTCATCCTCTCACCATGGTCATTTATGAAGTAGGGGATGAACATCGTTGGAAAATTGTTGATTGCAATGCAAAAAATGGAAAATCAAACTAAGTTTCTCCACATTTTAAACCGAGTCTTCCAACAAGATGATCATCAATACTTTAAAGAAGTAACTCAAGAGAGGTAAGAGAGCATGGGCCGACAAACGACCAGGTGCATTGTGGTCCTACCGAACCACCGCTCGAACATTGACTAGCAAAACCCCATTCTCACTAGCCTACGACTCTAAGTGTTAGGATTTAATTGATAGATACATAGCAGAAAATAAAATAATTTCAATTAATCCTTTAAACCCAACGAATCTGGGCACAGGTTATTACGTTTACATACAAAATAATCTCAAAATTAATCCATAAAAGGATCAAAGAACCTTACTAACGTTGGAGGCTCCTTCAATATCTTTGATCTCTTCACAAGCCAATCCAACTACAAAATTGCACTTATGATATCTACACAAAGGTAGGGACACTCACGATTGATTTAATTGACTAGATTAAATCAATTGCTCTTGGATTTTTTAGACAAGAATTGGAAAAATCAAAATCTCTCTCAAAGGGGTGGATGGCTAGGGTTTTTGTTTTCTCCAAAATGTGCTAAAACTTGATTAACCTTAATTACAACTTGCTTTTATATGGAAGTTTAACCTATTCCACTTTGGAGTAGGTTTAACCCTATTCCTAAATGGAATAGCATAATGGTAATTTAAAACCATTATTAATTAATTAATTAATTAATTAATTAATTAATTATTATTAATATAAACATTAATGTTAATACAAATAAATAAATTCATAATTTTGCTAATTTAATCCCAATATAAAATTTGGAAATAGGCAACGATCATAGCAAAATTACCTAATTACCCTTTTACCTAAAAGGACAAAATTAGCCCTTAAATGAAAAATCCTCAAACTACCTCATATGTGTGTGACCCATAGACTCCCTAATATGTTGGCAGTGAGTGGTATCACGATTAACCACCAATTAATCGTTTAACTATACACATGTCAAGATTGGTCTCTAGCTAGACATCACGGTCACCCAACATATAGGGATCAGCAAAGTACTGATACCTATCAATGGTATGGTTATCATACAATCAAATCTTTTTATGATCGGTTATCTTATCAAGTTGAGCCATAGAAATAGTGTCAACCTCACATGTTATCCTGATGTGTTATTATTTGGTTATCGGATCAACGACCAAATTATAATTAGATTGAGCAATGACTCAATCCCACTAGGCTCATAGATTTATGTGTCGTATCCATTTAACCAAATTGCATAGTGGGATAACTCTCTCCTGTACCCAAGAATGATGAATCATATATTGATCCACCATCGTCTCAATATACTTCTCAATGCAGCCAACCACTATCGTATTGATAGCCCTAAATAGAACTACGTTAGGCTAATGTTACACTACACCAATTGGTACACAAGTCATTTCGGTGATCTCAAGTCTAAGGATTATGTAGACCACCATTTGTTAGAGAATTTATTTCATAGACACTAGGGTTACCATCCATATGGAATCCTCTGGTGGATCAGTCTAGTGAACTTGCAAATAACAAGCACCCAAGCAAAGTGGTCATCAAACAACTTTGAAATGTGAGATCTGTCATTACCTTTTGGTAGGGTCATTCAACGCTATGATAATCTTACCATAATATCTATGCCCTTGGTCAGAATAATATTTAGGCTACGAACATTTCTAGAATGACCATCACATGTGCTCATAGGGTCTTCACAATTAAGATTTAAAATACTTGATTCCCTCGTCACAGCTTTACCCTTCTAAGCACACATACCAAATCATACAAGTATATGATTTACATAATATAGAAAAATGCCTTTATTTGATAAACATGGAATTATGAAAAGTCAAATATGATTAGCTCTAAGGTACCTACTTTAACACAAAGTCGAAACATACGACCTCAATCGACCAGACCTGTTCGAGCCTATTCAAAGCAATCACAGGCAAGGAATTCCAAAATTCCTTCTCCTTTATTTGGTATAGATATCGAATGACTATACACATCGATGGTACAACATCTCAAACAACAATCCCTTCGACCTTTTAGCTTTTGGACGTCAACTCATTCAATCTAAATTCATACTTGACTCGATCTACTCTTTAAGCTAAAAGCTCTTTAACTTAGAAAGTGGGCGACAAACTGTTTTGACCTCTCATGTGTTTTGATGTGCCAAAACTATTCAAAAAATTGATTGAACACTAACCATAACATGCTAAAGTATGACATAAGTCATAACCAAACCAAAATAGGTTTATTAGGTAGTATGACCTTGCATAAGCAAATTTCTGCACAGGCACGACCGTGCTCAAGCAAGGCACGACCGTGCCATAAGAGAAAGTTGTCGTGCAATGTTGCACGACATCGTTCCTCTTGGTCGATAGTCTCTTTACCAAGTTGAGTGGCACTTGCACAACTAGACTTCGTAGGACCATCCTGCATGACCGTGGCTCAAGTTTAAAAGTCAAGATATTTTAAATTCAGATTGCTTCGTGCTCTTGATTTCATCTCAAAGGTCAAAGTCAAAACTCAAGGTTCAAAGTTGGAATGGCCATTCCTTGTGGTGGAATGACCATTCATATCTGAAGAAGTTTTGCACGGCATCGTTCTAAGAGATCGTTCACTCCTCTAGAAATTTAAAAACATTTGGAAGAGCATTTGGATGTGTTCGTTCCACGTGGTGGAATAACCGTGCAGTGTTCTTGCACCATCATACTACATGGTGGAATTACCGTACAATGTCCTTGCACCATCATACGGTGTGGTGGAATGACTGTTTTAGTTAACCTAGATTTGAGAAAAATGACCGTTGTGTTAGGAGCGACCGTTTGCAATTATAGAACGACCGTTTCTCTAGGTTCTGCAGACTTTATTAGTACTGCATTAAATGTTGCAATGGCTAAACTTTTTAGGGTTATAAAAGCTCAATATTTTTAGGGAAAAAGAGTGAGAATAGTCATACTAAATCAAAATACATTCTTATATAATCCCTAGAGCTCAAGATCCAAATCAAATACTCTTACTTGTACTGATTTAGTCAACCTTTAAGAGTTCACTTGTTCTTATTGTGTGTATAAGCCTACTTTGAAGAGGCAATCATTCACAAACTACTTTGATTCATTCCTTAGTGGCGAAATCTTGTAAATCTAAGTGTGTGAGGCGAAAATCCTTTTGAAAACTATTGTAGTGGTGCAACCCGATTCTAGTGAAAGTTCAAGGAGGTTGCCTTGAAGAAGTAGATATAGGAGACTTGTGGATATAACTTCGAACCACTATAGATCCTTGAGCATTTCTCTCTCTCTCAACTCTTTATCATTCATTGTTAGTTGTTGGTTGAACATCATTTATTTCACTTGTTCATGCATTCATTATTCATATTTATTCCCTTCAAGTTGATTTATTTCACTTGTTCATGCATTCATTGTTCATATTTATTACCTTCAAGTTGATTGCATTTATTGCTCTTTTTTTTTTTTTTTTTTTTTGAGTTCATTTATTGCTCATTTGCACTATCATTAACTCTATCATACTTTGGTTGTTGAGTTTAGTAATTGATCATTGTTTTGATAAACTCATCATTTGCTTTAACTTTCATTGATGAGTTTTATTTCATGAATATTTTTATTGATTCATATTCACCCCCATAGGAATATTTGTCATATCATATTTAGGGTTTAACAATTGGCATCAGAGCTTGGGCTCTTGTATTAAAAACCTAACGGTTTCAAGAGTCAATCGATCTACATGGCTAGTTCATCGACACCATTGTTTGTTGAGGGTCATTGCACCACTAGTCCCTCATTGTTTAGTGGTACAAACTACACACAATAGAGAATTAGAATGAGACTCCACATTAGATCTATAGATGATAACTTGTGGAACATAATTGAGCAAGGGAACTTCGTTCCCATGAACAACTCAACGGGTCTTGCCAAAGAGGAAGAACATTATATAGCTGAAGATGAAAATAAATTGAGCTTAAATGACAAAGCACTTAACATTTTGTTTTGCTCTTTTGATTCCATAGAGTTTATAAGAGTTTTGGCATGTGAAACAGCTAAAGATGCTTGGGAAATTCTTCAAACCTCTCATGAAGGAACAAGTCAAGTGAAGGAATCAAAGATTGAGATGTCATTCCATGACTATGAGTTGTTTGAGATGAAAACCAAAGAAAGTGTCATCGACATGTACAAGAGATTCTCCAACTTGATAAATGATCTCAAAGGTCCTGGAAAGAGTTTTGTCACTCTTGAGCTTGTGAAGAAGATTCTTTGTTCATTGTCGGAAAGTTGGACAATGAAGGTGACCGCGATTGAGGAATCAAAAGATCTCACCAAAATGAAAATGGATGAGGTCATTGATAGCTTATTAACATTTGAGATGAAGAGAAAGCCAAAAGAGGAAGAGAATAAGCCAAAGCGGGGGATTGCCCTCAAGACTGTGGATGAAGAAGAAGATGGTAATGATTCTTTTATGGAAGAAAATGAAATCAACTTCTTAGCAAAGAGGTTGGAAAGAACAAAAGGTTTAAAGGAAAGCAATTCCAATGGTTCAAACCAAGAAATGAAGACGATAAGGGCAAATCAGAGATAATTTGCCATGGTTGTAAAAAGCCCGGTCATATTCGTTAAGATTGTCCCCAAGCCAAATGGAAGAAAAATGGTAAGAAAGACAAATTCTACAAGAAAAAGGTTTTTTCCACCACATGGAGTGAAAGTGGTGACTCAAGAGATGAAGATGAATCAAATGAAGAGCAAGCCAACCTTTGTTTCATGGCCAAAGAAGATGATTCGGAAAGAGACCTCGAATCCAAGGTAAAAGACTCTCAACACTATTCTTCTGATGAATTGCAAAATACATTTGAATCATTAATGGAAGAATTTGAAAAATTGTCTTTAAAGAATAGAAAGTTGCAAAATCAAGCATGCATAATGAAAATTGAGTATGAGCAACTTTTGGGTAATGTTGAAGAGCTTAAAAATAAAATTGATTGTATGTCATGTAATAAAATTGTTTTACAAAGGAAATTGATGATTATAGAATTGTTTATGATGTTTTGAAAAGGAAAACATTGATTTGAGAAATGAGCTTGACAACACAAAAAAGATTTTAAGCAAGTTCACTTTGGGTAGTAAAAGATTTGATGAAATGCTTGCTTTACAAAGATGTGTTTTCAACAAAGAAGGTTTGGGCTATAACATGTTTTCAAATCAGAAACCTTTTAACAAAACGCATGAACCATGTATTAGACCAAAACCATCTTTTAGAAAATATGGTTTTTGTAGGTATGTTGGTCATAGCACACATAAATGTCCAATTAGGAAAGACAAGCCTTTTATGGTAAAAAGGGTTTGGGCTCCTAAGGGAATTGTTGAAACTAACTCACATGGACCCAAGACCATTTAGGTACCAAAAAGTGCATGAACATTTTTGTTGTGTAGGTATGTCTTGAAGCAACGAAATTGGGAGCAAACAAATGGTTCATTGATAGCGGATGCTCAAGACATATGATGGGAGACAAGAGCTTGTTCACCTCATTAAAGCCAAAGAATGGAGGAAATGTCACTTTTGGTGATAACTCAAAAGAAAAGATCATTGGCATTGGTTCTATCAGTAACAAGTCTCTAATCATAAATGAGGTATTGCTCATTGATGGATTGAAGCATAACTTGCTAAGCATTAGTCAATTGAGTGACAAAGGCTTTAAAATTGTTTTTCAATCTATGTGTTGTGAAGTTGTAGATTCTTGCACAAATAGAATTGCATTCATAGGTTATAGACGCTCAAATGTTTACATTATTGATTTGTGTAATATTGCATCCAAAGATCTTTGTTTTTTGTCTACAAAAGATGAAGATAGTTGGCTTTGGCATAGAAAAGTAGGTCATGCAAGCATGGATGTCATTGCGAACTTTCTAAAAAGGATTTAGTGACTGGTTTGCCTAAGCTTGTTTTCAAAAGAGATCATATTTATGATACATGTGCTAAAGGCAAACAAACAAGAGTTTGTTTTAAATCCAAGAATGTTGTTTCAACTTCTAGACCTTTACAGTTGTTGCATATGGATTTGTGTGATCCCACAAGGAGAAACTAGTCTAGGAGGTAACCATTATTGTTTTGTGATTGTTGATGATTACTCTCGTTTTACATGGGTGTTGTTTCTTGCACACAAACATGATGCATTCAAATCATTATTGCCATTGATTAGGAAATTGCAAAACCAATTAGGCTATGCAATTACATGCATTAGAAGTGATCATGGAAAAGAATTTGAAAACACATTGTTTGAATCATATTGGAATGAGCATGGCATTGAGCATAATTTCTCGACATCTCGGACTCCTCAACAAAATGGAGTTGTTGAGAGGAGAAATAGAGTTTTTTGTATAAATGGCTAGGACTGTGTTGTGTGAGCATGACATACCTAGATATTTTTGGGCTAAAGCGGTTAATACTTCATATTATATCATTAATAGAGCTATGATTAGGCCAATCCTCAAGAAAACTCCCTATGAGTTATTCAAAGGGAAGAAGTCAAATATTGCATATTTTCATCCCTTTGGTTGCAAGTCCTTTGTGCTTAATGATGGTAAGGACAACCTTGAAAAATTCGATGCTAAATCGGATTAAGCGACTTTCTTGGGATGTTCTTCACATTCAAAACCATATAAAGTCTTCAACAAAAGAACTCTCTCAATTGAAGAATCTATACATGTGTTATTTGATAAATCTTCTTCTAAGAATACAAGAAATAATAATGAAGAAGAGATTGATGAGATGATGAAAGAACTAGAGATCAATGATGAAGCATCCCCATCAAATCCAAACAAAGAAGAAGAACATCAAGAGGAGGTTGAAAATGAAGATAACACCTTCATGGAATCTCAAAGAACAATAAGGGAGATTTCTTTTCCAAGAATGAGAGATGAAGTGAAAGATGCACAAATAATTGGAGATCCCACTCAAGGAATAAGAACAAGGGCATCAATGAGGAATACAAGCCAAATCGTAGCATTCTTGTCTTAAGTTGAACCTAAGAAAGTGGATAAAACACTTAGTGATGAAAGTTAGGTTCAAGCAATGCAAGAGAAGCTAAATCAATTTGAGAGAAGCAATGTATGGGAGCTTGTACCAAGGCCTAAAGATCATCCAATCATTGGCACCAAATGGGTCATCCGGAACAAGATGGATGAGCTAGGTATAGTGGTAACAAACAAAGCAAGGTTAGTTGCGCAAGGCTACTCTCAAGAGGAAAGTATTGATTTCGATGAAACGTATGTCCTCGTTGCTAGATTAGAAGATATTAGAATGTTACTTGCTTATGCATGTCATTGAAATTTCAAACTCAAATGAATGTTAAAAGTGCATTTCTAAATGGTTTCATTCAAGAAAAGGCTTATGTCAAACAACCACCCGGATGTGAAAACCCCGATTCTCCCGAACATGTTTTTAAACTCTCAAAAGCATTATATGATTTAAAACAAACTCTTAGAGCTTGGAATGATAGATTGAGTAGTTTCCTTGTTCAAAATGGTTTTTCAAAAGGAAAGGTGGATACTACCTTGTTTACTAAAAAGCATAAACATGACATCTTGGTAGTTCAAATATACATTGATGATATCATCTTTTGTGCTACTAATGAAATCCTTTGTAAGAAATTTTCTAAGATGATGCAAGGTGAATTCTATATGAGCATGATGAGAGAACTAAATTAGTTTCTCGGATTACAAATCAAGCAACAAAAGGAAGGGATCTTGTTGAATCAATCCAAGTATATTCATGATCTCCTGAAGCGATTCAAAATGAATGACGCAAAAGATCAACCTACTCACATGAGCACATCACTCAAGTTGGAAGTTGATAAGGGAAGTAAAAGTGTTGATACTAAGCTTTATAGAGGCATGATAGGTGCACTTTTATATATAACTGTATCTAGGCCAGACATATTGTTTAGTGTATGCATGTGTGCACATTTCCAATCATGTCCTAAGGAAACTCATTTGAATGCTGTCAAAAGAATTCTTAGGTACTTGAAAGGAACTCCAAATATTGGCTTATAGTATCGTAATGGATTATCTTTTAGTCTTATAGGATATTCAGATGTTGATTTTGGAGGATGTAGGATAGATAGGAAGAGCACTAGTGGAACATGTCAATTCTTAGGAAGCATGCTAGTTTCATGGTTTTTAAAGAAACTAAATTCAGTTGCTACTTTAACCATAGAAGTTGAGTATGTGTCAGCAACTAGTTTTTGTGCACAACTTCTTTGGATGAAGTAACAACTTGAAGATTTTGGTTGCAAAATGCATAGCATTCCTATTCATTATGATAGTTCAAGTGCTATAAATTTGTCTAAAAATCTTATACATCATTATAGAACAAAGCATATAAAAATTAGATATCATTTCCTACGTGATCATGTTAGCAAGGGTGATATTGTGCTTGAATTTGTTGATACTAATCACTAATTGGCTGATATTTTTACTAAGCCTCTTGATAAAGAAAGATTATACACTATTCGAAGAGTGCTTGGAATGATAGATGCAAATCAGGTATGACTCATTATCTTATGTGGTTGATTTACATGTGAAATTGATTTAGATAATGTGTTTTTATGTGCATATTGAGAATATGTTTGAGTTGATTGTGATAACATGCTTTATACATTGATTGTGTGATTGTCTTAGCATAAGTAAAAAATACAACTATTCTTGCATAACCCTATTAGTGATTCGATCCATCAGATTGCAAAGAAAAAAGGGTTAAGATTATGAGTTGGGTACTCTAAAATCTGCTTTTGCAATAACCCGTATAGAGAAATCCATACATGATTCTCCAAAGGGGACCGATAAGGTACATTATATGATGGACTTAAGAATCAGTAAGTGGCAAGTCTTTTCACAAAGATGATAACATATTCAATTCCCATGTAAGACTTGGTTTGTATTTTTAACATATGAGAGACAAATTGATTGATAAATATGTGCTTGTATGTTGGAATTAGTGTTTTGATTGAAGAAAAGTCAAAATGATACAATCCTATGGTTGAAATCAAAATTAACTTTTTTTTTTTCTTCTCAAGTATGGAAACTCCCCAAGTGATTGGAATATTAAAAACATTGGTTTTGATGATGTTCTGATCAGTGTGCAAATTAGAGTAAAAAATTTGCAAACTGACTGTTTTGGAATGATCATGCCGATCAATGGAACAATCGTGAGCATTGACTAATTTTAAATTAGATTTTAAAAACCAAAGCACGTCCATGCTGGTCATCACAAACAACCGTGCATTGAGTTCAGTTGCCCTAACCCTAACATTAGCGGAATGATCATGCTCGACTGTTGCATGACTGTGCCTCGTGTTTTCTATATAAATGTCGGCTCATTTTTGCATTGACGCCAAAAACATTTTCAAAAGCTCTCTGCACCTCTCAAAATTGTTCACTCCAAATCCAATCCAAATACCTTAAATCACCCAAACACCTTGCCTAGAACAAAGAACACTGCAAGTGGAAGCCGTAGACTGAGATCAGGAGATTTGCATGGACCATATGGAGTTGAGTTCAAGAATCCAATTCAAAGAATGGAGTTCAAGCGCATTAACGAAAGGGTTATGCATCTTGGTCGAACTTTTGATTGATCTATTATTAGTTCTTTAGGAATTGATGGTAAATTGTTAGAATTGATTGATAAATTGAAATGGAGAAGATTGATTAACTTAAAGGCAACTGGTTATAAACATCTTATCAGTGAGTTTTACAGTAATCTTGAAGTTGATAATGGTTATCAAATGGTTTTTAGGCTGAAAAACATTAATCATGTTATTTATGTTAAGACATTAATTGAATGGCTTGAATGTGACGGTGAAGGATTAGTGAATCCACCTAGAGGTTGGTCCTCCCAAATTGCTTGGCACACCTTAGGAGGAATAGGAACTTATGATCCTCACAGATCGAAATCAACAAAGTTGAAAACTCCAGGGATGAGGCTTCTTCACATATTCATCTCTTACTCCTTTAATGCAAGGAAAAGGTCGAATGGTCAAGTTACGACCAAAGATTTACTGCTAATGGGAGCAACAGTGAATGGAACAAAAGTAAATTCTGTTATTCTTTTGATAAGGAAGCCTGAAGAAATTCAAAAGGACAATGGAGAAATTCCTTTAGGTATAATTGTTACCTTTTTCTGTAACCATCTAAATCTTTCAATCACGGGAGTAGATTCTGAGAAGAAGATAGCCTTTAATGACTCAAACTTACTCTCTAACAATTTACTTCAGAGGATGGGTTTGATAAGACCAAGAGCTAATGGATCATGGGTTTTAATCCCTCCTAAAAGAGTGGATAGAGATAAAGATGCCACTGAATCATCCAATGGAGACGAAGCAGCAAATTAGAAAAGAGAAAGAGTTGAAATTGGATCAAGTGCCTCCCAGTTTAGCTAATGAAATGTTTGACAAAGTTTCATCCTATTTTGATGAAAAATTCGACAGGTTGAGCAACACTGTCTTGGATCACTTTCTTCTCCTAAACAATCAAATTTCAAAAGTTTCAAACAACTTCCAAAGCCTCCAAGCCCATTTATCACCTCTTACTCAGCCTCCTCCTCCATCTCCACCTCATGACCTTTAGCCTCACTTCCTGTTTTATTACACATTTTGTTTACTTTTCAATTTTTTTTAACTCTTTTAGTTTGTGTCTTTACTTTTTACTTTATTTTGCACATTGGAAAACATTGGTGTCCTTTGGACATTTATATTTATCTTTTGTACTTCTTAGTAATATATCAATGGAAATGAATGTTTATTAACTCATTTCTTTTCGTCCATGTTATAAGTTATATCTTTTTTATCGATAACAACAAACGGGAGAGAAAAGATGGAAATTGAGTTTAAGTTGTTGTGTTAATATGATTATTGACATTGAAGCTGTTTTGTGTTTGTATGTTTGTGAATGTATATATATTGAAGTGTTTGTTGAGAATATGCTTGGTGAAAGTGGGAACACTTGTGCTCAAAATTCATTTTTGAAAAATGCATATTTGGAAGAAGAGTTCACAATTTAAGGGGGAGCTCTTCTCAGGTTTTGGTTTATAAAAATGCATGTTGAATATACGTTATTATGCTTATTTGAAACTCAATTTTTGTTTAGTTTTGTCATAAAAAAAAGGGGGAGATTGTTAACCTCTCATGTGTTTTAATGTGCCAAAAATGTCCAAAAAGTTGATTGAACACTAACCATAACATGCTAAGGTATGACATATGTCATAACTAAACCGAAACAAGTTTATCAGGTAGTATGATTGTGCGTAAGCAAATTTCTGCTTAGGTATGGCAGTGCTCAAGCAAGGCACGACCGTGACATAAGAGAAAGTTGTCATGTAATGTTGCACGACATCGTTCCTCTTGGTCGTTAGTCTCTCTGCCAAGTTAAGTTGCACTCGCACAACTAGACTGCACTCGCATGACCATCCTACACAACCATGCGCTCAAGTGTAAAAGTCCAGATATTTCAAATTCCAATCGCTTCGTGCTCTTGACTTCATCTCAAATGTCAAAGTCAAAACTCAAGGTTCAAAGTTGGAACGACCGTTCCTTGTGGTGGAATGGCCGTTCATATCTGAAGAAGTTTTGCACGACATCATTCCAAGAGGTCGTTCACTCCTTTAGAAATTTAAGAAGATTTGGAAAAACATCAGATGTGTTTGTTCATTCTGCATGGTGGAATGACCATGTAGTGTCCTTGCATGATCATATGACATGGTGGAATGGCCATTTCAGTTAACCTAGATCTAAGAAAAATGTCTGTTGTGTCAAGAACAACCATTCGCAATTATGGAACGACCATTCCTCTAGGTTTTGCAGACTTTATCAAAACTGCATTAAATTATGCAACGGCTAAACTTTTTAAGGTTATAAAAGCTCGACGTTTGTAGGAAAAAAAGAGTGAGAAAAGTCATGCTAAATCAGACTACATTCTCATATAATCCCTAGAGCTCAAGATCCAAATCAAATACTCTCACTTGTACTTATTTAGAAAACCTTTGAGAGCTCATTTGTTCTTATTGTGTGTATAAGCCTACTTTGAAGAGGCAATCATTCACAAACTACTTTGATTCATTCCCTAGTGGCAAAATCCTATAAAACTAGGTGTAATCCTATCAATCTAAGTGTGTGAGGCGAAAATCTTTGTGAAAACTATTGTAGTGGCGAAACCCGATTCTAGTGGAACTTTAAAGAGGTTGCCTTAAAGAAGTGGATGTAGAAGGCTTGTGGATATAGCTTCGAACCACTATAAATCCTTGAGCATTGCCTTCAAGTTGATTGCATTTATTGTTCTCTTTTGAGTTCATTTATTGCTCATTTGCACTATCATTAACTCTATCATACTTTGGTTGTTGAGTTTAGTCATTGAACATTGTTTTGATAAACTCATCATTTGTTTTAACTTTCATTGATAAGTTTCATTCTGTGAATATTTGTATTGATTCTTATTCCCCCTTCCCCCCCATCTCTCAGAATCATATTTAGGGTTTAACAAACTGTATGGGCAAAAATACGTATTGGACTCTTAACAAGCCAATAACATTTGATTCCTCATCGGAGACCATCAACAGACGGCCCAATGCCTCTACTAACTCTAGTTAGTCTTTTATGACGGCCTAATGCCTCGACCTAACTCCAATTGGTCTTTTATTACGGCCACAACTTGTTAGGATTTAATCAAAGAAATAGGTAGCGGAAAACAAAAATTTACTGATTAAAACCTTAAAGCCCTAATAATCCATATAAGAGAAATACGTTGTTTACATGCTATAGATCATCAAAAACCCATTCAAGGTTTTAGATTATTACCCACTTTGATGGCTCCACCGCTTGATCGTTGAAAAACGCTCACACTCCAAGGATAGGAGTGAACCCACGATATCTACACAAAGGCAAAAAGCAACACACAATCACTTTACTAGTTTGATTTGTGAAGTTTAAAGAAGTAAGTGAGAAAAGAAGAGAAAAAATTTTCTCTTGGGTGGCCAAATGAGCTTATTAGGGAAATTTGGGGAAAAGTGCTCTTTTATAGGCACACCCTCATTTCCCTCATTTGGTATATTACGAATATACCCTTCCACTAATTAAATAATTAGTTTCCATGATTTCCAAACAAAATCACAAACCGGGTATTAGGCCATTATTATTTTATTCATCTAATAACGATTTTTCAGTATTTAAAACGCACACACACACACACACACACACACACACACACACACACACACACACACACACATATATATATATATTGATGTTTTATTTATTTACAATATATATACGACAATATACATATTTAAATAAATAACCAATCTCACATATTAAATTTAATATGAGATTGGATTTAGGCAACAACCTTCCAACAAATTTAATTGCTTCGTAAGATTTAACAAAATACCCTTTCGTCAATAAATGGCGAAAATGCCCCTCACTCGTTATCTTCTTTAAATTGCCTTTTAAGTGTATGACCCGTAGGCTCCTCATCATGTTTGCAATGAGTAATATCGCGATCAACACCGCATTGATTGTCTTATTATACATAGAGTGGCCTCTAGCAAGGCAGCATGATTCATGGTCACTCGACATATTCGAATTCAATGTATTCGCTACTTGTCAACAGTATAGTTACCGTGCAATCAAATCCTTTCGTCATCTATTATCTCATCAAGGTTTGAAGCATAGAAATAATGTCAGTTTCAAGTATAAACTGCTTTGACACATTCAAATTCAGTTATCGAACCAATCGGCTAATCGAGCACCAACTCGATTCCACTATGACCATAGATTCAAGGTCGTTGTCCTTTACCAAAAATCTCACCGAGATAATTTCTCCTACACCCAAGAGTGATAAATCCTTTGTTGATCCATCATAGCCATGATGTACTTCTCAATACAGCTAATCACCACCATACTGATAACCTAAATAGGATTACATTTGGCTAGTGTCAAACTACACCAATAGTTACACATGAAGCTTTGGTGATCTCAAGTCTAAGGATCAAGTGCACCACCATTTGTTAGATGATGTATTCCATGGACATTGGGGTTACCATCTATATGAAATCCTCTGATGGGCCAGTCTAGTGAACTCGTGAATAACAAGCACTCATGCGTCGCACTAAGGTGTCAACAAACAACCTTGACACGTGAGATCTGTCGCAACCTTTCGGTAGGGTCATTCAACGCTATGATAGCCGTACCGTATATATGTGCCCTAAGTCAAGATAATACTAGGGCTACAGATGTTTTTAGAATGGCCACCAAAAGAGATCATAGGGATCTCACAATCAAGACTTATCATTGCTTGATTCCCTCGTCATGGTTCAACCACTCTAAGGGCATATATTAATACATACACATGGAATATACTTTACATAATATAAATGATGTCTTTTATAGATTGAATAATCATGATCCATAGAGTTAATATACTATAATATGATTGGCTTTAGGGCACATACTCTAACAATCTCTCACTTGCACCTATAGCCAATCATTTACGCATTTAATACCAAATGAAGTTAAGTGCCTATCATACTTATGTTGCGTCAGAGCTTTTGTAAGCGGATCTAAGATGTTGTCATCAATAGGTAATCTACTTATTTGCACTTCCCTCTGAACAATTTCCCTGATCAGGTGGAAACGTCTGATTATGTGTTTGCATCTTTGATGAGACCATGGTTCCTGGAGTGATGAATCCTTTGTCGATTCACCATAGTCTTGATACACACCTTGATGCAATCAATCACTACCGTATTGATAGCTCTGAATAGAACTACATTGGGCTAGTGTCAAACTATATCAATCGGTTTACAAGGCGCTCTAGTGATCTCAAGTCTAAGGATCACATGCACCATCATTCGTTAGAGGATTTATTCTATAGACACTGGGGTTACCATCCATATGGAATTCTCTGGTAGGTCTATCCAGTGAACTTGCTTCTAACAAGCACCCATGCGTTGCACCAGGTTATCGGCAAACAACCTTGACAAGTGAGATTAGTCACTGCCTTTCGACAGGGTCGTTCAACACTACGATAGTCTTGTCATATTATCTGTGTCCTTGGTCAGAATAATACTAGACTACAAACATTTCTAGAATGGCCACCATATGTGATCATAGGGTTCTCACTATCAAGATTTGAAACACTTGATACCTAGTCACGATTCTACCATCCTAAGGACATATATCAATACATATAATATGATTTACGTGATATAGTGGATAATACCTTTTATTGATTAATGAACATTATTACGAAGAGTCAATTCCATAAAAATTGATTGGCTCTAGGGCACATACTCCAACAGGTTATCCAATGCATATCCTTGTTGTTCACGATGCAATATACTCTTTTCACGTTTGCCCTACTATTGCCATATTTGGGCCTTTCCCCCATATATATTGCATCATCCTCTCATCAAACCGAAAATCATTAAGGACACCACCAAAGTCCTCTGTTGCCATTCTTTTCCGCTTGCCTCCCCTTGTTGCACCTCCACCATTGGCCTTTTTCATTAACATGTCATATGTAGTTACTAGGCTTTGGCCAAAGGCCACATCGATGATGGCACAGTGTAGATACAAAATATCACCATTACTGCTCTATTGCAACCTTATAAGTGTTAATACCTCATCAATGTGATGCATCAAATAAAAACAACATGATAAGTGTCTATTCAACTACCTCATCAACGGTTTTTCCTTAAGTGATCTCTTAAAACAAAACAGATCACTTAAGCAACCTCCTAAAAAAAACACAAATCACTTAAGCGATTCAGTACACAATCCTCATGGAAAACATAAGCAAAAATATGGGAAAATAACTCACCGAGTCGTTGAGCCACTTGCCCATTGTCAATATCTTTTCAAACCACTCCCAAGGATAATCCCCAGTCTTGCACTTCACACGCCTATCACTTCCAAAATCATTGTAATAGGCATATAATAGTTTTTTCTTTTCCTCATCTATTGGCCTATACAAATGGACCCTTAACTCCTCCGTTTTTACTTCCCCACTTCCTCTGCCTTTCTCCTCACCCTCCTCCATTTTCACTTCCCCACTTCATTCGCCTTCCTCTTTACCCTCCTTAATTTTTTCTTCTCCACTTTCAACAACTTCCTCATTTTTTTTCTTTGCTTTCCTTTTCTTTCCATACATTATTGCCGTGTAAGGAGATTTTACGTGCTTACTCTTTTGACTCTCTCTTTTATGCTCAGGTTGCACTTCAACCACTTTCAATACCGCACCAACTTCTTCCTCCACCCTACCAACTTTCTCTGCCACCCTATCAACTTTCTCCTCCACCTTTTTCATCTTTTCTTCCATCTTCTCAAACATCTCATAAACGATTGTTGTAAAATTGTCAAATAGATCGTTTATGAGGTCAACTATCTCATTCTCCCGACCTCGGCACCTCACCGGTTTGCCAATTGGGTGGAGGCGTACAAACCTCTTTCTCTTTCTCCTCCCTCCCGTCGACTGGAGCTTCATCCTCCTCGGCCTCAAACACATTCTCAAGCAGTGGCCCTGCAGCTGCACTCACATGCGTGACCCCTTTTAGGTCCCGCATTAGATAGTCTATCCTCTCATCTGCTACATCGTCCAGTGTTATGAACGATGTAACATACGACTCTCCCACTTCACCCCTGTAGGGGTGAGGAAGGGATGGACGACTCCCTGCAATAAGAAAAAAAATCAATCAAATTTAAGCCATATTTAAAAGCAGGTGCATATTCAAAAGATTAATCCTTTAATCTTACCCGAGCCGCTTAAATTTCCTTTTTTATTTTGTCGTAGTCCCAATGAGCACACTTCTCAGTGTGCCACCGCAACATCCTAGAAAATTGCGGTCGCTCATCCGAAGTCTTCTTCCCCCTTCCGACCACCGTCTTAGCCAGGACAGGGACAACCTCATACATCCAAGCCTACATTGTAAAAAAAAATAGTCCATATCATAATTAAAACACATATAATATAAAAAATATAACAAAAAAAACCATTAATATTTACTTGCATTGCCCATGGGAAGCTAAACAAATTGTTCGTGCTCTGTCTATCCTTCTCGACAACTTGGCGATGCTTTATTGCCATGTCTTTTTCACGCAGGGACTCAATGGTTAGCTAAAATGATAACCTTCCCCACGGATAAGCATTAAAGAACTCCATGTTGCTTGCAAACTTCACTCAATCCATATTAATGGCTTTTGTTGAGTCAGAAGCCATTAGGATCGAATGTAGGAACCACACAAGGCACATCTTAAACTTCTTCGAAGAGGTATACCCATCTGCTCCTAACCTCTCCTCTAAATCATGTCTCGTAATATACGCCTTCCCCCCCAAAACATTTCTAACCAATTTATCGGTTGCCCTCTCTTCGCTATTCCCTTTTGTTCTTCTACATTTGGAAATGCCCCACATCTTAGGCCTATCATCAGAGCAAATTCCATCATCCCAAAACGTAGTGGCTTCCCATCCAGCATGAACCACATTTCATTTTTCTTTTGCTTTTAACTGAGTGCAGCAACATATAATGCACTCCTTGCCCCCAGAATGCCTTCTTCCAATTTTCTCCTATGTCCATAAAATGACTGAAATAACTATCTTTGAATTGGTCCATACCCTTCATTTGTTCATCTAAAATATTCTTTATTCTCATAAAAACTTGCCAACTTGACCTAACAATCACCCTTATGGGGAAGTAGGGTATCTTATCACTAACAACCTTCAACTCGTAGTCTTTATAATTTACGCTTCGAAAAATCTACACAATTGTATAAACTAAATATCAGTGAAAAAAGAAACCAGAACAACCAATAGGCTACCAATTTGGGGGATATGGGCTTTGAGGGCATTAGAGAATGGGTGTTTTTGGCTTCGAGATGACAGGGCAAGCCAATGCAGGCCCTACAAAGGCTGTTGTGGTAGGTTCCATGACTGGAGATGGCTGAGGATGGCACAAGGGGGTGGAATAAGGGGATTGGGGGCTGCCTTGCAATATGCAGGGCAACCCTCCAACCCCCCTATTCCACCTCATTCTGTCATCCCCAGCCTCCAATCTCCCACAAACAACCTCCCTACGGCCTTCCTTACCTTCCCCCATCCTCTGGATCCCAAACAAAGCCATTCCCTCGATGCCTGCCAACTGCTCGACAAAATGCCTGTTGTGACTATTTCGTATGCTAGCAAGTGCACTAATCGACAAGTTATAGAGAGATGAATAAAGTGTCGAATCTCACAAGGACTGAATGCTAAACAAACAAATAAATTGAGTAATCTTAATTGTTATTTGAGATAACGAAATTGATTATGTGAATTTAAAATAAAAACAAGAATTGCTAGAAATTAAAACAATTAAATAACAAAGACAAATATCACTATATGATAAAAATGTTAAGGATTTCGATTCTACCTAAACCAATGTTGACCGACATGCTATAAAAATCAGATTCAGGAAATTTATTGATCTAAAGATGGCTAAATCTCTCAATTTAACACAATTCTGAAATTCATTAACGGTTAGGTTCCGCTCCCGCTTAAAACCTAAACTGGCCATATAAACCTCATAAGACTCTCCCAAGTATTCTACTCAATCTATGATCTATGCTATTTTAATGACCTAAAGTGATTTCACCACCCGGTTTATCATCACATCAATAAAACAGTTGAACACAATGAAACCCTTATCAAAAGATTTCTAATCAAACTTCACCGCCTAGTTCATCATTCAATAAAAGCCCTAAATAATTAAAGAAACATCAGATCCAAAAGCATTAAGCAAATCACACAGATTCTTGTAGAACAATAAATTCCTGAATGCTTTAATAAAATTGAAAATCAAGTCAACATGGTTCAGTAGAATATACCCCTTAACAATAACAGTCTACTCCATAATCCAAGTGATAACAATCAACATCAGTTTTGAACTCATCATCATAACAATTCCATACTGATGCATAAAATTAGAGTAAGAGAAAACAAAAATTGAAATCTTGAAGAATTGATCTCTGGAAAAGTATCGCACCAACTTCTCCCGAATGAACGTGCTAGCCTCTTTCCTTTGATCTCCTCCTCCTCTTTGATGTGTTTTTTTTTTAAACCCTCACCTCCTCCCCTATTGCTAAGGACCTCTCTTTTTGGTATTAAAGTCATGAGGGTATTATGGTAAAAAGCCACACTTTAATTAAAAATACATGATAGCAAATTTGCTTGTCTTTCATGCACTAATGTAACTTTCGGCTCAATTTTTAGCCATTTTATAGGCTGAAATGGATCACCAAAAAGAATTAAAGTTGTAGCCCTATGTCTTATCTTTCTACTTGTTCAAGAATTATCCCAATATGAGGTCTACAACTCATGTTATGGAAAACATACTGACGCATGTTCAAAGACCTTTTTCTTCAGTTTGCAACAGGCTGTTCACAACTTCAAACCAAATTTTCACCATCTTCCAGTCAGAATAAGGAAAAAAAACTGAACATGAAAGTTGTAGCTCTGCTTCTTAGCTTTTCATAGCTTCTAAATTCCGGTCATTCCGAGTTGAAAATCTCAAATTACGTAATTTACGCTCAAAATCATCGTTTAGGCCTACAAAGTAAAATTAATAGAATTACGTAGCAATCATGGCCCAAACTATATGAGAAGTATCCTATATCCTATTGAAATTCAATACAAAATCACTATGAAAAATAGGATTATCAATGCCACAACTACTATAACAATCAAAACCAACTACATATCCCCAAAATTCACACAAACCAATCAATTTTTTCATCAAATTCAAAACCACCAGTAAAAAATGTACATTTTCTTCACTAGCGTCCTCCTCTTTGCCTGAATTCTTGCCGGCGTCCTCTTTTTTAGAACCATTTTCTGATTCTCCTCTCTGTTCTTGTACCGCCGGTGACTCCTCTGTCGCGGGACCACTTTCACTCATCGGATGATCCACTGGAGCATCTTCTTCGACAACCTTTGAACAACCGTTGCCATCGGACTCTAGGATTTGGAGTGGGGTTGGGTTTTCCTCCTCTTTGTGAACATAGCCATGATTTTTGTGTAACGAAGCTTTAAGATCGAATATTGACCGAAAATAGGGAACTTTTATCACCGAAAATCCCAGAGAAGTGAAGGTGTTTCGTCAGTCATTTTTTGGGTATACTACTCGATTAAGCAATTTTGAAGGGAGGGGGGTTGTTTTTTCATTTGCAAAATTTAAACAAATTTCCATTAATTAACTATTACCCATATACGTTTCAATCTTTTCACTCTGACCCCTCTTTGGATGTTTAGTTAAAATTAAGTGTGCCATGTCAGATTTTTAAATTTAAAAAAAAAAAGTTTCCAATTTTTAGGGTTATTTTTAAAATCCAAACTTGGGATGTCTAGGGATTTAAATTTCCTCATCTAGGTGTCATCCCCATTTTTGTTAGAGTAAACGACTTTTTCCCACCAAGGATTGCTTTAATGACACTTTCCCACCCAAAAAGTTTTAAAATACCACTTTTTCACCCAAAGTTAGTATTCCGTTACTACCCAAAGCCGATTCTTACAACGAAAATTCTCTTCGTTACCACCATTTGAACCTCTGGTCTCTTCTCTACAAAACCCATCTCATTATGACACCTAATTTCTCGCCGATTGTCAACCAATACAAAGCTAGAGTTTTATGTTCTTAGCTGATTTTCGGTTGATTCCAACAATGAATATTCAGTCGGTCACCACCATTCAATCTGCCGACCTTCACTCTAAAAAACCTCTCTTACTATGGCTCCTAGTAACTCGTCAAACGTCGATCGAGAAAGTGAAATGTATTTTGGATGAAAAAATGTCATTAAGGCATACCATGGGTGCAAAAAAGTCAATTACTCTTTTTGTTAATGAGGCTTAAACAAGATTTCGAGAAGGGAAGTGATCTTTAGCCTTGTCATTTTCCTTTATAGATATTGTCTTCTATGTTAAGTGGGGTTATATTTGTAATAAAATATTTTATTCTTCTCCTTCCATTGTTATTTATATTTGCAGTCACCAAATAATAAAACAAATTTAGGTCAATTAAAATTCACAATTTCATGATTGATTTACATCAAAATGAGTTAATGTTTCTCCTGTTTTACAAGAATTAGCTTTTGGGTCTCATATCTTTCTATACCGGAAACCAAGTATAAGTTAATCAATCTTGAAAATTTTCCATTGAAGTATTTGATTCTTATAAGAGTTTTTTAGTTCTTTTCTTCTTCATATATTTTTCCAGAATTGACCTGGGAGTGGGGTTGGGAGGTATAATGTTCATCTTGTGGGCATTTCCTTCCTATATTGTTATAATATAATAAAAAAGTGGATAATTGTATCATATACGTAGTAGGTAGCACTTTTGTCTTCAAACACATGCAACGGTGAGCTTACATCTTATGCGATTATTGAAGATAAATGTGATTGGAAAATGGAATATTGATGATTCTCTTTTTTCTCTTTCTTTCAAAACTATAATAAATTGAAATTAGAGTTTTGGATATTTTCGATGTAGTTTTTATTTAATTCTTATTTTTGGTTTGTATAAGTTAATCAATCTTGAAAATTTTCCATTGAAGTATTTGATTCTTATAAGAGTTTTTTAGTTCTTTTCTTCTTCATATATTTTTCCTTTTTCGTTCAATCTTATTCTTCTTTTCTAAGTTTTGTATTTTAGAGTTAACTATTACGAATCTATTCATTATAAATATGATATTGTTCGAATTAAAAAAATAATCATTATAATCATAATATTGATTAAAAACCTCAAAAAAAAAAAAAAAAAAAGTTTCAGTTCTTGAATGATGTTTAAACTTATTCCATTTATCTTAATATTATTTTACACTCAAAAAAAAAAAAAAAAAAAGATAGGAGCTAATGACAAATCATTTCCATTTCAAGAAGGCTTTCTCACATTTGAAGCCCAATGGGCTATGCAAGACAAAACCCAAAATTTTTATTATTGGGTTATTCCATAGAAAACCTAAATATCCACCCTTGCCTCGCAACACGGATATTTTTGGGGTGGGGTGAGCAATTCCCAGTAGGAAACAAGTGAAATCTAACTCATCCCTGTGGTGTTTAATGAGTTTTTCTTTTAGGCTTTTAAGATGTTATTAACATTGGGCTTTAGTTTTAATGATTCTTTAGGCATTTTATGGTTTTTAAGCCATTGGGATAGTAGGCTGAATAAAGTAAAATTATGAAAACTACATTTAATAAAATAAGCAAAGCAGGGTTTTGCAAGGGGAAACCACTTGGGAGGAGGGGTAAAGTTTCCCCCAAAATTAGCCTGGGAGTGGGGTTGGGAGGTATAATGTTCATCCTGTGGGCATTTCTTGTGGCAGTTTATTAAAACAACCTCTCAAGTTTGAATTTAATTAAAAAGCCATCAAGTATTAAAGTTTTAACTAAATAACCATATTATTGATTAAGGGTAATTAAACTTGATTAGTGCTTAATTAGGATTAAAGAAGTATTATGTAATCTTTTAAAAATTATACTATATTCCCAAAAACCTGAAATTCTTGCAAACAAACCCAAACACCTTCTTCTTCCTCCCGCCATTAACGCATCTCCACCTTGGTTGCTGTTTCTTCTTAGCTTCGTTTACATCATCTTCTTCGTCTGCATCTTCTTCTTCGTCTACATCTTCTTCTTCCTCCTTCCTCTACATCTTCTTCTTCCTCATTCTCTATATCTTCTTGTTCCTCTGCCATTAACACTTTCTTCTTCCTCCACCATTAACATCTTCTCCGCCAAAGATCCCCCTCCTCCTCCTTCTGACATTTCGTGTAAGTATGTGTATCTCCTTTTTACATTTTATATTTAGATTTACAAAGATTTAATAATGGATAGCATTTGGGTTATGATTTTGATTTAGTTATTTAGGTTGTTAGGTTGTGTTTGACGTAATGCAAGTTGAAAGGAGTGAAATTTGTAGAAAATTTGTTCTGGGTATGATGGATCGATTGTAGGTGAAGATGACTGAAAATGTGTTATGGGTACGATGGATCGCTTAAGCGATCTAGTGTATCGCAAGCGTCGTCCGATAGGTCCTGTAATGCGGAGGATAGATCATTAAGCGTGGTATGTGGCATAAGATCGCAAGCGATGCGGTAAAAGTCTGGTGTATAGGAGCAGATCGCTTAAGCGATCAGTAAATGGCATAAGATCGCTTAAGCAATCATGGTTATTTATACTCGATCGCTTAAGCAATCAAGTTATCGCTTAAGCCATCCAATATATATATAACCATGATCGCTTAAGCGATACAGCAAACCATATAAGCGACTGTGCAGATTCTTTTTAAAATATTTGAACCCTTAGTACAGCATTTAAGAATATTTTTTTTCTTGCATTACAGGTAGTTGGCTATTATCACACATGGGACAAGTTGTTTTGGGTGTTGAATATTTTGTGATTGTGTGGAGGAAGAAAGTAGCTGGAAGTGGATTGGGAAGAGCAAAGAAGTTATACCAATTCTGTGAGCACAGAGGTTAGTTTTGATGAGTTGATTGATGAAATAATTAGAAGAGGTAATTTGAGTTGCTCGCGTAGTGATATAGTTGTGAAGTATGTTTTAAGCAGAGTTCTTGAATATTATAAGGTACCTTCTGCTATATTAAAGTCGGACGAAAGTGTGAAGTTATATATGATTGATGTGGCCGATAATGGTTCGAGGCCGATTTTAAGGGTTTCTTTTGTAGAAAAACCGTCGGAAGTTAGTTCAAAGGAAGGGGATAACGAGGAAGTAGGCGGAGATTTGCCTGGTTTTAATTTGAACTACGAGGCCATTGATTTGTTAGTTGAAAAATCAAGAGTAGACGGTGAATTGGGTGGTGAGGAGGACACTGTAGAAGAGGTTGGTGATGGGGGGCAGAATGAAAATGTTGAGGAGGAGGACCCCGTACATGTTCCCACGATGTAGAGATTCCTTTAAATACGAGTTATGCAGAAGGCGTGTTGTGAGGAAGAGAACACTATGGTCGTTTATGCAGGTTCAGAAGGGGCAATTGGAGGTAGTAATGAATCAGCTCATGTTTTTACGGATGGATCGGAGTTGCGCATAGGGTATTTATTTGACAACAAAGAGGAAGTGGTAAGGAAGCTAAAACTTGTTGCCGTGAGAGGTAATTTTGAGTTCATCACCAAAAAGTCAAATTCATTGGCTGTGACGGTTGCATGTCGTGATCGAAAGTGCAAGTGGCGGGTTTATTGTAGAAGGTTGGCGGAGTCGGAAAAATTTATTCTTAGCAAATATACCCATGAGCACATATGTGGTTTGGGACACATTTCAGATGAGCATCGACAAGCGTCCGCTGATGTTATTGGATAATTTGTCAAAAATCGGTTCGTTGAAGGGAAATGTCCATCTCCTAAAGACATTCAGAGACTTGTGTGCTCAGAGTTGGGATGTGCTATTAGTTACTGGAAATGCTGGAAAGGGAGACAACATGTACAAGATTTTGTGAGGGGCACGTCGGAGCACGGGTATGCAGTATTAGAAGCGTACCGTTATATGCTTGAGTTGACAAACCAAGGTAGCAAGACGGCTTTAAAGTGGGACAGGAATATGATGTTTAAATATTTTTTTGTTGCTTACGGTTCTACTATAAGGGGTTTTGTAAACATGAGAAAGGTGTTGGTTGTTGATGGTTGCTTTCTGACGGGAAAGTATGGAGGTACATTGTTGGTGGCCACTGCACAGGACAGCGAGAATCACACATATCATGTTGCATGGTATGTGGTTGGCTGTGAGAATGACATGTTGTGGACTTGGTTTTTTTGGCAATTACATACGATAGTGCCTAATAGTGATAAGTTGTGCATAATATCCGATAGGCACAACTCTATAAAGAAGGGGATTACCACTATTTACCATCAAGCACATCACGGATTCTGTATGAGGCACCTTAGTGAGAAAATAAAACAAAAGTTTAAGTGTGCTGGCCTTTTTCAGACATACTACATGGCAGCAAAAGCTTATTGGGTTGATGAGTTCGAGGAGCACTTCTAGCAAATCCGAATCAAGGATGATAGAGTTGCTAAGTATCTTGAGCATGATGTTGGTTTCGAGCGATGGAGTAGAGCTTACTTTCCTGGAAGAAGGTTTGGTGTCATTACCACGAATATAGCGGAGTCCATAAATTCGAAGTTGTTAATAGAAAGAGAGTTTCCAATAGTTGCACTTTTTGATGCAATCTAGAGGACATGGTCACAGTGGTTCCATGAGTGTCGTATGGAGTTAGATAATTTTACTACAACTCTTGTTCCGTCAGCTGAAAAATTATTGCGAGAACGTATGGAACTGTCAAATGCACTGTTTGCCTATCCTTTTAATGCTCAAGAGTTCACTGTGCGCGGCTATGGTCCAGATGCCCTAGTTAACCTTGTTAGAAAAAATTGCAGCTGTAAAGTGCTTAACATTCAATGTTTACCTTGTCCTCATGCACTAGCAGCACTGAAACACCAACGGAAGCCGGATTTTGGTTCAAGAATTTACATGGAACTTTGCTCCCCTCTCTATATGGCAGATCACTACATGCTAGCTTATTCAGAAACAATATATTCAGTGCCTCTAGAAGAGCAGTGGGTAGTGCCAGCAGTTGGCGACATTATCATCCATTCGCCATTCAAGAAGACAGTAAAGGGGAGAAAAAGAGTTAAGCGTATTCCATCAACCTCTGAGGTTCCCCGGAAGATGAATAAGTGCTCAATTTGCAAGCAACCTGGCCACAAGAGAAGCAATTGCCAGAAGTAATCACATGCAGATCCAGCAAATTAGGTTCAAAGAAGGATGAAATTCAGGGAGCTGCGAAGGCCAACCGTTGATGAGTTATTGTTTTCAATTATTGATGTTATAAATTTTATTGTTACCTTTAATAAATCATTCTTTATATTTCTTGTTACATGGCCTAAATATTGTTGGTGATTTTAGTTTGGAATTAGGTTGTCAAATTGAGGAGAAAGTATGGAATTAATATGTGTTGGTAATTTTAGTTTGTCAAAATTCAGGAGAAAAGCTGGAAAGTATATATTGCCCATGATCGCTTAAGCGACTAAGTATATTGCTTAAGCGACAAAGGGTTTTTCAAACAGGATCGTTTAAGCGATATCAAGGATCGCTTAAGCGATCGTGCACCTCGGCAAATATGATTCTACCTAGGTGCACGATCGCTTAATCGACCAAGACAAAAAGACAACAATCGCTTAAGTGATATCTCGGATCGCTTAAGCGATCATGCACCTGGGCAGATTTGATTCTGCCAATCACATGATTGCTTAAGCGATCCACAATCGCTTAATCGACCAAGTGAAAAAGAAAAGAATCGCTTAAGCGATATCTACGATCGCTTAAGCGACCCTATGTAAATGAAGTTCCTTTTAGTACGATCGCTTAATCGACGAATGAAAAATTTTAAAATTTAACAAATACACCCCCAACCTACCCAACTTCCCAGATTCTGGCCACCACCACCGGAATCCTATCGGGAAAGGGCGTTACGACGCATAGCGGTCGGATCAGGCTGATAGGGCATCGATATGGCCTTTTCTGGACAGATCGACCACGGATGTGGCCAAAAAAGGCCAAATCACGGCCAGATCTGGCCGTCAACGGACGGAAAAGTCGACATTTGGCCGTCATTTTCGGCCAACAATGCCCAAGATTTGGCCTTCGTTGACTGTCAACGTCGGCCATTTCTTTGAAAGTCGATAACAGCCAAATGTGGCCTTTTCTGGCCAGATCCACGAAAAATGTCACATCTGTGAATTACCGGGCATTTTCGATCGTTTGTAGCTGTCAGTGGTGCCGGAATCACGGAAGTTGGGTGGGTGGAGGTGTTTTTGTTACTCTTTAAACTTTTTCAGGCGGTATTAATGAAATTAATTCAGTTAATGGGTCTAAAATTTATTAAAAATATACTAATATTTCCTAAATAATTAAACAAAGAAATATTTTGGGAATAGGATTTATAATATTTATAGGAATATTCAATCAAACGCACCCTTTATGTTCTGAACAAAGAAGAAGAACATATGTTCACTAAGATTCCATGGTTACCTTTGAAATATAATAACGGTCATGGTCCACTGAACACCTTTGCAAACCCTCTATGTTTAGCATAGACGTAAACAATCTACACCTTACATGTTTCATACTGACGTAAAAGAACTATATGTTTAATATAAATATAATAACGGTCATAGTACACTGAACACCTTTGCAAACTCTCTATGTTTAGCATAGACGTAAACAGTCTACACCTTACATGTTTCATACGGACGTAAAAGAACTATATGTTTAATATAATTATAATAACGGTCATAGTCCACTGAACACCTTTGCAAACCCTCTATGTTTAGCATAGACGTAAACAGTCTACACCTTACATGTTTCATACTGACGTAAAAGAACTATATATTTAATATAAATATAATAACGGTCATAGTTCACTGAATACCTTTGCAAACCCTCTATGTTTAGCATAAACGTAAACAATCTACACTTTACATGTTTCATACTGACGTAAAAGAACTATATGTTTAATATAAATATAATAACGGTCACAGTCCACTAAACACCTTTGCAAACCCTATATGTTTAGCATAGCGTTAATCGGTTAACCGATGCTCTGAAATACAATAAATAATATCCGAATACATAGGATCACTTAAGCGATCCTCTGTATTTACACAGTCGGTTAAGAGATCCGTCTGTATCACTTAAGCGATTCTTTACTTTTACTCTGGTCGATTAAGCGATCTGCCTGTATCGCTTAAGCGATTCTTTGCTTTTACACCTGGTTTCTTAAGCGATCGGTAATCGGTTAAGTGATTTAGCCCGCAGAAGATGCCTAGATGGAAAATCGCTTAAGCTATCCATTTGTATAGCTTAAGCGATTTTCATAAAAGACTTTTGATCGCTTAAGCTATCTTGGCCAAGGCAGAATGAATCTGCCCAGATCTATGATCGCTTAAGCGATTTTTTAAAATACTCTTGGTCGCTTAAGTGATCTTGTCTGAGGCAGTATGAATATATGCCCTAGATCTATGATCGCTTAAGCGATTCTTCCTAAACGAGTCTCTATCGCTTAAACGATTTGAGATAACTTAAGCGATCTTGGCCAAGGCAGAATGAACATCTGCCCAGATGGGTAATCGCTTAAGCGATCTTATGTATCACTTAAGCGATGCTTCGTAATAGACTCTTGGTCGCTTAAGCGATTTGAGATCGCTTAAGCGATCATATCTAGAAAAGTCTTAGTCATTTAAGAGATATATGAGGTCGGTCATATACGTAATTGTTTGGTACCATGCCATTCTTTAAGTTAATTAATTTCGAAATGACTGTGATTGGGAAACATTTGTACATCACTCATTTATATCAATCTAATTCATCACAAATCAAAATATAAGAGACATCAATGTAACCTGTTTATCGAAACACAAAATAAAAAATAGGCATGGGATGTGGCAAATATCGAAATATATGGACAACCTAACCATTAGCCCCAACTGTGGTGAATCAAATAATCACACCAGTACATCACACGTTGTAGTGATACACAAAATGAAACAAAACGCTAAAAAACCATTATCCAACTTGGGTGAAGCAAATAATCACACCATACATAGTAAATTCAAACTGCTAATGAGATATCTTATATGGACAAAAAAAAATATCTCCCAAATGTCAGATCCAATTCTTTACAATGATTCTGCAGGCACAAGGCTTTTGGCTGCCACAAGAAGAGCCACAACACAAGAATTTCTATACATTGCCTTTAATTTACTTTTTGATGCCAAAGAGTTTAATGTCACTAACACCTTTGCACAATCTCTTTATTGCAGATGCTTCCTCCTGCCAACCAGCCTTTGAGAAGTTTTCGAATTCTGTTTGCCAGCAACCTCTCTGAGATCATTGTTTGGTACCATGCCTTCCCAGCAGCCTTTATTGCAGATGCCTCCTCTTGCCAACCAGCCTTTGAGAAGTTTCCTCTCATTGTTTGCCAGGAACCTGCAAAATTTTCTGGCACACACCTGCAGACACGTCAACTTTTGTAAATAAAAAAAAACATGTAAAAAAGTTACAGAGTGGGTAGGTGAGAAGTTCACTCAGTCTGTATCTTTCGGTAAAGCTCCATATAAGCATGACACTTGTAGCATCACACCACAACCCAAGTATCAACATCAAAATCACATAAACGACAAAATTCAAAGTCCAACTTTCATACCTTTTTATTGGGTTCTACTCACTCAAAACGGATCCATCTGCCCATGGAAGCGATCGGCTGATTGACCCTCCCGACAGTCTCTCATTGTTTCATCATTCAACCCGTCCATCGGGGTGTTGGTCATGTCGAACTCAATAAATTTCAGGGCATATGCCCCACATTCAGCACTACAATAGGAAGAAGACATTAGCATTAGAATAAACTTATAGAACAATTGTATTATGTAAGTTGGTTTTATACAAAATTTACCTTGACTCATTTATTGGGTCGGTAGAGTGCTTAATTGGCCACTTTCCGGTTAGTACTTGATCACCCAAGTGCCCAAACATCCCGCTGTCACACAATAGCTGCGAGAACAACCTGGACAGTGGCTCCAACTCGACCTCCAACTGCTTGTCTCGACAAATAATAGGGTTGCAGTCAAGGATCTTCAGCAACCCCTCCTCTAGATGCGCAACGATTGCTATCCTGTGCATCTCTTTGACAAGGATGATGTAGTACACTCTTTTAACAAAGGCCCAACCGTGGCCATATTTGGGCTGATCCCCCCGTATATACTGCATAATTCTGTCATCAAAATGAAAATCATCGTGATGCACCAATGCGGTATTACACCATCACATTTTTCCGAAAGTCTGTCAGCACATCAGCGCTATAACAAATCACCATCGATGTGCATGCGTGCCTCGCGATGCCAATATCTCATCGATGTGCTGCATCAAATAAAAACAATAAGATAAGTATGGAAAATATAGGCAAAAATAAGGAAACTTAAGCGAAAATAACTCACCGAGTCCTTAAGCCACGTGCTCATCGTCAACAACTTCTCAAACCATTTCTGGGGATAATCCCCTGTCTTACACTTTATATGGCCATTACTTCCTGATCCATTATAATAGGCATAGAGGAGTTTTTTCTTTTCCTCTATTGGCCTATACAAATCGACATTTGAGTCCAATTTTCCTTACCCACTTCCTCCCCCTTCCTCCATTTTTACATCCTCGCTTCCTTCGCCTCCCACCTCACCCTTTTCCATTATCACCGCCCCACTTCCTCCACCAACCTTCTCAACCTCCTCCATTTCTGGTTCCTCCTTCATTTGTTTCTTAATTTTCTTCTTCTTTACTTGTGTCACTACCATGTAAGGTGATTTCACAAACTTGCTCTTTCGGCTCTCTCTTTTCAAGCCAGTTTGCACTTCAACTGCCTTAAATTCTCTACCAACTTCCTCCTTCATTGTACCAACTTCCTCCTCCACTGTACCTAGGGGTGAGCACGGGTAACGGGTAGAACCTGGAATTCCTGGGGTAAGAACCGTAATCCGGACCTCCAACCCGGAACCTCAGTAACCTCCGCGATCTGCAGGGTAGGTTTCTTGGCCAATTTTTTGGAACCGCATATCAGCGGTTTCTTCCTTGCCTTCCTTGGCTTGCATGTGGAGGAACCGAACCCCGGAACTCGTAAAAGGGTACCCTGTTTGGAACCTGTAGGGGGTACCAGGTTTGGAACTTGTTTTGGAATCTGTTTGGAACCTGTTTGGAACCTGTTTTGGAACCTATTTGGAACCTGCTTTGGAACCTGTTTGGAACCTGTTTTGGAACTTGTTTTTAGAACCTGTTTAGAACCTATTTTGGAACCTGGATTATAATGAAATATTTATGAAATGTAAATAATGGGGGAGTTTCTATTATTTTACATATAAAAAAATTTAAAATAGAAAAAGTTAAATTTTTAGAATAACCTAATTAAATAAATATACGAATACAATTATACTTATTACATATAAATTACACCATATTAAAAGCTTTAATATATTATAATACATTAATATTAAAGTTTTGATCAATTAAGTGAATAATTTGAATTATGATCCAATTAAAAGTGTTTTACTTTTTTAATGTTATTAAAAGAATTATTTTTGAATAAAATAGTATTCTTGATTAAGTAATAATATATTTAGTTATTTACTTCAATTATCAAGTTCTAAGTATATCTATAATAAATTAGTAATTAATTAATTATATATGATAAATTGATAAACATTAATAAATTTAATTACTAGTTAAATATCATACTTAATCAATTATAACATTACATTATAGTTAAATGATTATTTAATTAATTATAATTTTATAACATTACTTAATTGATTTATAGTATAATTAATTATAGCATTACATTAATTGATTACTACTTAATTAATTGACTTATAAGTTATAACATAATTAAATAGTTAATTAATTGACTTATAATTAGAAATTTAATTAATTATAGTATTATGTTATAGATTTATAGTATAATTACTTAATAAATTATAACATTTTATTATAAACATTAGTACAAACTTAATTAAATGATTAAAAATTTAATTAATTATAATATTATATTAAAAATTTATAGTATGATTACTTAATAGTTAATTCACTATAACATTACATTATAGTATAATTATATAATTAATTATAACATTACATAATTAAATAATTATTTAATTGATTATGTCATTATATTATAAATATTAGTAATTACTAATTTACTACATAAACATTAGCATAATACTTAATTAAATGATAAGAAATTTAATTAATCATAACATTACCTTATAAACATTTCATTATAAACATTAATTAAGCATTACATTATAGTTAAATAATTACTCAATTAAATTATAATATTATTATATTACATTATATATTATGATCACTTACTTAATTATAACATTATATAGTTAAATAATTATATAATTACATAATTAGTTATGAATTTATAACATTACATTATAAACATTAGTAATTTACTAATTTACTATATTATTACATTACTTAATTAAATGATTAAAAATTTAATTAATTATAACATTACTTTATATATTTATAATATGATTATTTAATCGATTATAACATTCCATTATAAACATTAGTATATTAATCAAATGATTTGAAATTTAATTAATTATAATATTAAATTATAGATTTATAGTATGATTACTTAATTCATTATAACATTACATTATACTATTATAATATGATCATATAATTAATATAACATTACATAATTAAATGATTACTTAATTGATTATGACATTATATTATAAACATTAGTAATTTACTAATTTACACAATACTTAATCAAATTATTATAACATTATATTATAAATTTATGGTATGATTATTTAATTAATTATAACATTTTATTATAAACAATATTACAATACTTAATTAAATGATTAACAATTCAAGTGTTGCTTAGAGATTACAGGTTATGAGTTACATTGGGCACAAATGAATGAATAATGAAAATTTGTTAGGGATGTATTTGTAAACTTATAAGGTGTTTTTGTTATTTTTTAAACTAATAGGGGGGTAATTGATTTTTTATAGGGTACCCTGGAAAGGAACCGAACCTGCATTTTAGGTTCTGGTTCCTTGAATTGAAGAACCTGCACTGTGCGGTTCTTCAATTCAAGGAAAATGCAGGGTACCCGGCCAAGCCTCTGTGCTAAGTACCAAGCTTTCTCCTCCACTGTACCAACTTTCTCTCCCAGCTTATCCACTTTCTCCTCCACCCTTTTGATGCACTCTTCCATCTTGTCAAACCTTGCATAAACGGCTGTTGTAAAACTCTCAAACATGCCGTTTATGAGGTCAACAATCTCATTCTCCCGACGCCGATATCTCGGCAAAGCGGTACTTGTTGTACCGGTTTGCTGAGGCATACAAACCTCTTCCTCCCTTTTCTCCTCCTCATCCTCGGGCCTCCCGCCCATTGGAGCTTCATAATCCTCGGCATCAACGACGTTGTCAAGCAATGGCCCTGCAATTGCCGTCACATGTGTGAACCCTTTTAGGTCCCGCATCAGACACTTTATCCGTTCATCCCTTTCATCCTCCATTGCTTTGAAAGATGTGACATAGTCCTCTTCCGCTTCATCCTCAGTAGCGGTGAGAAAGGGACAGACGACTCCTTACAATAAGAAACAAAATCAATCAGATTGAAGTAAAATCAAAAAGCAACTGCATATTCAAAAGCTTAATCCTTTAATCTTACCCCAACCGCTTGAATCTCAATCTCTATTTGGTCGTAATCTGAATGGGTATACCTCTGGACATGCCACCGCAACATCTTAGGAAATTCCTGTTCCACATCCGACTGTTGCTCCTCCCCCCTTAGCGAACACAAGGATGGCCTCGTACATCCAAGCCTACATGGTAAAAAAACAGTCCATATCATAATTCAAACACATATATTATAAAAATATAACAGAGAGCTATTAATATTTACCTGCATTGCCCATGGGAAGCCAAACAAATTATACGTGCTTGGTTTAGCCTTTCTGCCCCATTCGGCATGCTTTAACGCCATGTCTGGTTTTTTCAGGCTCTTGAGGGTTCGCTCAAATGATATCCGTCCCCACGGATAAGAATTAAAGAACTCTAAGTCGCTTGTAAACAACAACCAATCTTTCTCAACAGCTTTTGTTGAGTCACCAGCCAATAAGATAGAATGTAAAAACAATAGCAAGCACACTTTTATCTTCTCTCCATCATTAAACCGAACTATTTCTAGCCTCTTTTCTAAAACGTGTCCTGTAATAGACTTTGCCCCTGCAAAACCTTATTACGAAACCTTATGGCTCCCAGACTTGTCCTTATTGCGTCTGCCTCAGCTTTATTTGGCACTTCCCCGCATCGTAAGCCCGTCACCAAGGCATACTCCATCATCCCAAACCATAGTGGCTTTCCGTCCACCACGAACCACATTTCATTTTTTTTGTTACATTTTACTGAGTGCAGCAACATGTAATGCACTCCCTGCCCCCAAAATGCATTTTTCCAATTTGTTCCGATTCTTAAAAACTGACCGAAGTAAGTGCGATCGAAATCTCTTTCACCACACCTCATTCCAGCTAAAATGACCCTTATTCTATCAAAAACATCCCAACTCGACCTCACTGTCACCCTTGTAGGGAAGCAGGGTATCTTCTCACTTATAGGCTCCAACTTGTAGTCTCTACAGTTTACGGTCCGCACAATCTGGACAATCGATATAAACAAAATGTTAGCAACAAAAACAAACCAAAACAACTAATAAACAAAATATCAGCAACAAAAAATTTACCACTATAGTCGCTTAAGCGATTTCGGATCGCTTAAGAGATCTTGACTCTGCCTCATGCAAGATCGCTTAAGCGATCTGAAATCGCTTAAGCGACATGAAATCGCTTAAGCGACCAAGAGTAAACTGAGAATCTCTTAAGCGATGGATACAAAAGATCTCTTATTATATCTATGATTCTGCCTCGACAAGATCGTTTAAGCGATCTGAAATCGCTTAAGCGACCAAGAGTAAACTTAAGCGATCCTTTGTATCGCTTAAGCGATCATGAGTAAAACAGATTAATCGCTTAAGCGATACAAATGATCGCTTAAGCGACAGTACAAGCAATATTCCCAAACAACGTACCCTTTCTTCGCCGACCTCCTTCTCGTCACCTGAATCCTCGGACGACTCCTCCTAGCCTGAATTCTTGCCGGAATCCTCCTCCTAGCCTGAATCCTCGCCTGACTCCTCGTCTTCAGAACCGTTTGCCGGTTTTTTCCTCTGTTCTTGTGCCGCCGGCGTCTCCTCTGCG
The DNA here is from genome assembly GCA_026225825.1 of Pistacia integerrima. Classification (NCBI taxonomy): domain Eukaryota; kingdom Viridiplantae; phylum Streptophyta; class Magnoliopsida; order Sapindales; family Anacardiaceae; genus Pistacia; species Pistacia integerrima. The sequence continues at coordinate 13,717,454 of CM047746.1, forward strand.
TGTGGACTACCTTCACTGATCTGATGATCCACCGGAGTAGCCATTGAACTGCTTGCGCCACCGAAATCTAGGATTCGAAGTGGCGTTGGGTTTTCCTCGTCATTGTGAGTGTCAGCCATGGTTTTGGATTGAATTTGGTGTCAAAGTTTGCAGTTTCGATCAGAAATGTGGATCGCGAAAATCGCACAGATTCCGTTTAGGGTTAACGAAATCGATTTTAGGGTTCAACAAATTGATCGAAAATCGCGACTATATAATTGGAAATCACGACTACATTCAGTTTAGGGTTCAAGAAATTGATTTAGGGTGCAAATTTGCAAGTGTTCGATAGGAAAAAATCGCGTCTCCCTTTCATTCAAGATATCGCTTTTTGCCCTAATGAATTTCGATTAAGCGAGGTGAATAGTGGGGCTTGTTTTGAGAAATTTCAAATTTTAAAAACTTTCATTATTTCTGATTCGACCCACATATGTTTTAATCTTTTCATTTTAACCCATTTTACTTGTTTAATTAATCCTAACTATGCTATGTCATTTTCTCTAAATTAAAAAAAAATGAAAAATAGTTTTCAGGCCATTTTCTTAAATCAAAACTTGGGATAGCCGGACAGCTAAATTTTCTCGCATTTCCTTCCTGTATTGTTATAATATAATAAAAAAGTGGATAATTGTATCATATACGCAGTAGGTAGCACTTTTGTCTCCAAGCACATGCAACGGTGAGCTTACATCTTGTTGACGCTTGATTTTGGACGCCAACGACTCGCACGTGGGAAACGCTGAGCTGACTCAGGAGACACACGTGATGGATCCATGAGATTTGAATATGGGTGAGATTACGAGGATATATTTTGCGTAAAAATATAAATAAAAGATTGGCAAGATGGGGTTTTTATAGTGGTTCGGATGCAACAAGAGACTCCTACATCCACTGTTATTTTATTGATCTCTCACTATTTTTATGAATTTGCCCATAAGGCATACAAAGATGAAGATATACAGTGTTTTTGCAGAGAGAAAGAATTGAAGCTAAATCTCAGCCTAGCCACCTGCCTCCTCTCTTCGGGAAGAGAAATGTCCATTTATTCACATTTGCACTCAATGCAATGAGTGTTTTTGCAAACTGCCTTGACACATGGAAGGCTCTCGTCCATTCATCTCTTTGAAATGAGATAAAGTTGGTGAGAATATCTTTGGAGATATGGGCTTGGCAGCTGGTACAGAAAGACATTAATTGTGTTGACATAGGCTTGACTTTTTGAGGCATAACAGAAGCCCCCTAGTTTTTGAAGTGCGTAATCGCGCTTTAGAAACTAAGTCTTTGATCTGACTGGCTGCGGTCTCGAACTGAAGAGCTCGAACTAAAATCAGTTAGGAAGATGATCAGAAATCTGTTAGGAAAACGACCAAATCATTAGGAGCGACCAATCATTAGGAAAACGACCAAATCGAGGAAAAGCGACCAGAAATCTAGTAGGAAAACGACCAGAAATCTGGTAGGAGCGACCAGAAATCTGTTAGGAAAATGACCAGAAATCTGGTAGGAAAACGACCTGAAAGGTCATAATGAGCTCAATCTGAGCAAAACGAGCTCAACTTGAGAGCAAAACGACCTCAACCCGAAGGTCAAAACGAGCTCAAAAGCAAAAGCGACCTGCCGAGAGGTCAAAACGAGATCAATGAGCAAAACGACCTCAACTTGAGAGGTCAAAACGAGCTCAAAAGCAAAACGACCTCAACAGAGGTCAAAACGAGCTCAATGAGCAAAACGACCTCAACTTGAGGTCAAAACGAGCTCAAAAGCAAAACGACCTCAACTTGAGAGGTCAAAAGCGAGCTCAGTGAGCAAAAGCGACCTCGGAACTTGAGAGGTTAAAAGCGAGCAATGAGCAAAAGCGACCTCGGAACTTAAGAGGTCAAAAGCGAGTCAATGAGCAAAAGCGACCTGAACGGTCAAAAGCGAGCTCAAAAGCAAAACGACCTCAACTTGAGAGGTCAAAACGAGCTCAATGAGCAAAACGACCTCAACTTGAGAGGTCAAAACGAGCTCAATGAGCAAAACGACCTCAACTTGAGGTAAAAAAGAGCTCAAAAAGCAAAACGACCTCAACTTGAGAGGTCAAAACGAGCTCAATGAGCAAAACGACCTCAACTTGAGGTCAAAACGAGCTCAAAAGCAAAAGCGACCTCAAGCAGAGGTCAAAAGCGAGCTCGGATAGCAAAAGCGACCTCGAACTTTAGAGGTCAAAAGCGAGCTCGACACGAAAAGGTCAAAAGCGAGCTCAAGGCCGAGAGATCATAGCGAGCTCTACCTAAGAGCACAAGAGATCGGCCGATCTCGGCGTGTGATCAGCGATCCGAACACGCGATTTGAAGCTAAGGATCCGCGATCTGAAGCTGAGGATTAGGATGGCATGGGCGCGCTGTCCGCGATCCGCCGCGATCGGAGAACTCTGATGCGTGCGATCTGCGATCTGGCCACGCGACTGGAGAATTCTGATATGCGATCGAAGAATTCTAACGCATGCGATCTACGATCTGGCCACGCGATCGGAGAACTCTGACGTGGGCTTGAGATCTGAGCACGCCATCAAGGAACTTTGATACAGGTTTGAGAATCGGACCTGCATGGGCCACCAAACTGTTGACGCTTGATTTTGGACGCCAACGACTCGCACGTGGGAAACGCTGAGCTGACTCAGGAGACACACGTGATGGATCCAATATATTTGAATATGGAGCTGAGATTATATATTTTGCAGAAAATATAAATAAAAGATTGGCAAGATGGGGTTTTTATAGTGGTTCGGATGCAACAAGCGACTCCTACATCCTCTGTTATTTTATTGATCTCTCACTATTTCTATGAATTTGCCCGTAAGGCATACAAAGATGAAGATATACAGTGTTTTTGCAGAGAGAAAGAATTGAAGCTAAATCTCAGCCTAGCCACTAGCCTCCTCTCTTCGGGAAGAAAAATGTCCATTTATTCACATTTGCACTCAATGCAATGAGTGTTTTTGCAAACTGCCTTGACATATGGAAGGCTCTCGTCCATTCATCTCTTTGAAATGAGATAAAGTTGGTGAGAATATCTTTGGAGATATGGGCTTGGCAACTGGTACAGAAAGACATTAATTGTGTTGACATAGGCTTGACTTTTTGAGGCATAACACATCTTATGCGATTATTGAAGATAAATGTGATTGGAAAATGGAATATTGATGATTCTCTTTTTTCTCTTTCTTTCAAAACTATAATAAATTGAAATTAGAGTTTTGGATATTTTCGATGTAGTTTTTATTTAATTCTTATTTTTAGTTTGTATTAGGGAGGATAAAATTAAAATTATGAAAAAGGGTCTAAAAAGATAATTAAAGTGGTCCAATGGTATTACTCTAATTTCCCTCTTTGACCAGTATAGGTATGGCCTTACACTCCGCCTGAAGTTTCCCGCCATTTCTCTCAATCTGGTGGTCTTTTTTCCTTTCAAGAAATAAATAAATCCACATTCCAAAATGCCGTCGTTAAGCTGGAAGCACCAAACTCTGATTCAAGCGTTGATCACTCGTGGCCCTCTCAAGGAAAATGACTTCCATCACATCTTCTCTGCCGTAACCGGCAAGAATCCAGGTTTTTTTCTTTACCTTTTTTGGTTTACTTAGTATCTTACGGAAAGTTACGGTGCGATTTGACTTGTTTGGCTGACGAGAAAGTGCGGCACAATGAAAAATTACAAAATTCCTTGTTATGCCTTGCGGGAATTCTTGGTTATCTTTATTCTTTGTGGTTAGGTTTTTTTCTTTTTCTTTTTCTTTTTAACTAATTAATAATGACAATTCTCTTGGGGTCCATAATAATTACCCTTATTTTTTAATTTCAGTTTAACTTCTTTTGCTTTCGGTCAATTTGATTACTTAATTGAAAATTAACTTAGAGCATTTATCTTCTGATTAAGTTTTATATATTCCATTCTCTTTGCTTTAGCTACTAAAAATGTTTTACTCAAGGTTGTTGAAAAAGCTTATAATTAGCTTGTAATTTATTATCAATGCAGGTGCTCATCAGGAGCTGTTTAATGAGTATCTCCTAAAGATAAATAGGGAGCTATCATCATGTCAGTTTGAGTTGCGAGGGTGCAGAGACCAATATGATGGCCATGTTTGTTATGGGGTGGTTAACAATGTTGCTGACGAACAGTCCAAGCTTGGAACAAAATACTCTGTTCCACAGATTGCTTTCTATAAGGGCATTGTAAGTCTCATTTTCGATTCTCATTTGTTCAAGCAAATAATTGTTTTTACCCGTGTTGGTGTAGCCACATCTAGGAAGTTAGCTTTTAGACAAATATGTTGGAGTGATTTCTTTCATCATTGGACGGGATAGGAACTCAAGTTATTGCTTTCTATGATTTATGTTTAGCAATTTATTTGGTTTCATTTTCTGTACAGTAGTATACAAGTTTCTGCTGGGAAATTAAATCCATCAAGGAACCCCTATATACGTTGAGCAAGTCTTGTTATCTGTAACCATATGTTGTGTATTATACAAAAATTCTGACTCTTGTGTTGGTACTTTTCCATGTGTCGAAGACTTAACTTTATTAACAATTTCAAAAATAAAATAAAGTAAGATGATAGAATTTTGATACCTATTTTAGTTTTAGGAATACTTGGCTTAAGTAAATAACAAAAGGTTTTCTTGGACAATTATTGTTCTCCATCCTGCTGAGCTTTATGAACATACAAGAGAAATATTCTTTGAATACGTAGAGTTTAAAATTTTTCTTCGCTTAATAGTGTTTATTTGCTCATGGCTATTTATGATAAATATTTGAACCAGGCTGCTGGAGGAGTAAATGTTAGAAAGTTAATAAAGATGATGAAATTTTGAAAATCACTTCAGTTTTTGACAAGCATTTTGAAAAGAGCTTTTATCAATTTCAAGGAAATACAGGTTTTTCTTGTATCTTGCCAAAATACAGGATTGTGATTGTATGCTTTTCTTCTTACTAGGGTGCTTAAAAATACAAGAAGCATCAGAAAACTGAAAAAGCTATATTCTGGTAAAACTCATGGTATATATATCTCATGTTTGGAAGTTCACGGGATATAGTTGTATAGTTTACTAACTAGCTTGATGACTCTCTGAAGACATAATAAATTCACGTATATGAGAAAGATGCCAACTTGGCTTAAATTCATTATTGTTTTTATTTAAAGTGATTATATTGGTTTAAAGAGAAGAAAGATGCCCATTTGGCTTACTGTTATTCTTGTTTTTTACTTAAAAGAGTACTTATAAATTGGTTTAAGAGAAGAAAGTTACCCATTTGGCTTATGGATATTTTTGTTTCTACTTATTGTGCATATAAATTGGTTTAAGAGAAGACAAATGCCCATTTGGCTTGATAACCATGTACTTTGGTTGATTGATAGAAGAGAAGGAGGGCAGAAGGAAACTCTCTTCACTCTAAATAACAGTTTTGATGAGAAAAATTTTCATTCGAATTTCATGTTGTATCTTGTTAGAAAAGTGATAGGAATGAGATTTTGAATAACTGTGCCTTTTGTCATATCAAAATTCAAAAGTAGTTGTATCATAACATTCTATCTTCTTTGTTCATTGATAGACTTGTCTAGGTTTTCTTATGATTCCCTGTTGCATCAGGAAGTACAATCTTTATAGTTTTGTGCTGATCTATGAAGTCAACTTCTTCTTTTGCTTCAAAGTGATCTTCTTTTGTTAGCCTCCATTGAGTTTCCTAGTATAGCTTCGGCTTTTCGGGATTTGATTGAGGAATAGGAATTCTTGGCACATGTCAAGAGTGAGGTTGTGGAATTTTGTTTAAGAGGCTTAGCAGCTGCCTTGGATGTTGCATTGAGCTCATTTCTTGCTAATTCAATAACTATCTTTACTGCAACAGCGTGTAATATTTTAATTTATTGCTTTCATGTTCTATCTTCTATTTTCTAACTTCAAATTTATCTTTTATTTTTGCTATTAAAGTTTGTTCACTGCCAGATTCTAACCTCTTTTGTGTCAAGTAGCTTTAATAGGTGACATTTTTTTGCCAGATTTGACCAGTCTTATGCTAGATATCAATTATACTTGCTGCACTAGATTTATAGTCTCCGTTTGTTTTTTCTAAGCTCGATCTCAAAGGTAAGGAAGCATCACCTTCTTGATTTAGTAATCAATATTCCTACCTTGTAGTTTGCTCGTTATTGGAAAATGAAGTACATCTCTTTTGCTTCATTCTCTAACTACATTTACTGCAGATATGATATCATCTCTAATTGATCCTTGATTAATATGGTAATTGGAAAGAAAAGAAGGGTGCATTTACCTTTCCACATCAATTCCAGGAGAAAAAGGTGAAAGAATGTTGATGATTTGAAGAAATATGCAGGCAAAAAAAATTATTTGAAAGTATGAAATGTCAGTAATCATAATCATCTTGTCAAAGTCAGGAATGATTGGCCCTTAAAATTTTATATCTCTTGATATCTATTTTCGGTTTTTGGCAAAACTAAATCTAAAACTGAAGGCAAACTAACAAATGAAAAGGACCATTCAGTTTCTGCTTTGAAACAGACAAGTCAAGGAGAACCTCTGAAATTATATCCCCTTCTGTTCTAAGGACGTCATTGGTTAACATACAGAGTCTTTTCCTGTTTTTTTATGTGCCTTGCTTCTGTTTCATTTGTTGAGAAAGTTTAGCTATCCTGAACCTGTTTTGATGTTTGCATTTAATATTTCATAAGGCATGTCTTATTATTGTTTTATCATAAGTAAGCACCTTGCCTTACATTATTTAATCTTTTGACTGTTCTTTGGGTTATGTTTTTTCTTTTGTTCTTGTCTTTAGAAATAAGCGCATATAATATCTGTCATTGCGTAAACTTTTTTTTGGTTTTTTCTTGTTGTAATTGACTTTTTTACACTATTCTGTTTTGTATTCAATTGATGCTAATTATCAGATAGAAGCAATTGCTCAAGATGTGATGGCTCAAGGTAGCATATCCAACATTGATGCTCTCAACATACAACTAGAGAATCAGGTTTAGTATTTTCCCCTAACATATATATATGTTTACAAGTCAAAATCTATTAAATTGTTATCTGTTTTCATCAAAATTCAAGTTTCTATGTGTGGCAGAATCGTAATCTAGGAACAAACAAAACTTAAAATGAACAGTTTTCAATTTGTTACTGAATTATAGTTTTAAACATTGATGATATGCAGCAATTATGTTGATATATTCTACCTTAATAGCTCAAAAAAAAAAAAAAAAAAAAGAGAATTAAGTGAATAAGTTTAACAAGTATGAAGAATCAAAACTTAGGAGTCAAAATAATCAGGGTATTAGTTTTAGTTCAAAAATTGTTGATTGGCTTTGAGTCAATATAAATTGTTTTCATATGTTTCATATCATTTTATCTACCAGTTTCAGAAACTTATCTAACTTACATTAGTTTTGAGGAATATGTTGCAATAAAAGGAAATTGACCTCAGTCTAGCTCCATAAATTAGCACTGAGGGGTTGGAGAAAAGGAAGTTGTCAATTTATTGTTAGTCAATGACGTATAGTCAAATGATCAGCCAACATGACTTCAGAGTTTAACTCCATGATGATTGTGTGAGTCTGTTTAATAGCTCAACTGCAAACATTTTCTTGGGTTTTTGTAAGAAACTGAAAGCTATTACCTCATTAATTTGGTCTGGCTTGCAGTTGGAGACTTAAAAAGATACTAAGCCTTGTACTACTATTTTAAAACCAAGTTTGGGACAGTGATTATCATTTCAACTTTATTTTCCTAAAATGGCTTCCTAGAGAGTTTTTACGATAAAATTGTGTACCAGCAGAATTTCCTTGTCTTCATTTTTTGATATCCTTCTAAAACTTCTATATACAATTTAGTCAATTTTAAAGCTGAAAAACTATGGAAATACTCCAGTGCTGGTATTTTACTTAGAGCATCTGATTTTCTTTGGCGTAGCAAATGGATTTTTGCTACCTGTTTATTAAATAGAAAGAAGTGTTGTATCTGGTTGCATTTCCATGTTTCATATTCCATTAGTTAGTTAGGTGTGATGGCCATAATAAACATATGAGTTTATGTAGTACTGTTAAATTAATTTTATTGGGAGCTCCCTCACCTTTGCAAAAGTGTTGTATGTTGTTAGGATCCCACATTGGATGGGTACCCTCCTCCCTCCCCCTCCACCTTTTCCTTGGCAAGCCAGTTTTCCCAAGAGAATTCTACTCAAGCCCACAAAAAAGACCACTGCCCAACCCAATTTCTATCAATTTGAGAGTGGTTTCTTATCCGAATTCTCTTGTCATGTGCAACTAATCTTGGTTGGGACCTACAATAGTTTGATGTCAAGAATGCATTCTTGCATGGAGATCTGAAACAGGAAGTTTATATGGAAACTCCTTCAGGTTTTACTAATGAGAAAACTCAAGGAAAAGTTTACTGTTTGAAGAAGGCATTATATGGCTTGAAGCAGTCACCTAGAGCATGGTTCGACAGGTTCATTAAGGCCATGATTTCTTTTGGTTATCAACAAAGTAATGCTGATCATGCTTTATTTATCAAGCACTACAATGGTAAGCTTAGAATACTCATTGTTTATGTTGATGATATAGTAATGACAGGAGATAACTTAGATGAAATGGCTAAGCTGAAAAGATATCTAGCTTAGAAATTTGAAATCAAAGATCTTGATAAGCTACGATATTTTCTTGGGATTGAAGTTGCCAGATACGATAAGGGGATGTTTATCTCTTAGCGAAAATATGTCTTAGATCTCCGTAAGGAAACAAGTTTGTTGGGTTGTAAACTAGCTGACTCTCCGATTGAGGCCAATCACAAATTACAAGCTAGCATTGGGAAATCGGTCGACGTGGGTCGCTATCAAAGATTGGTTGGAAGGTTGATTTATCCTTCTCACACTACACTAGATATAGCCGATGTTGTAAGTGTGGTTAGTCAATTTATGCATGACCCTCAGGATTCACATTTAGACGTTGTACTTTATATTTTGAGATACTTGAAGTCTGCTCCAGATAAAAGACTGTTGTTTTCTAAACATGGTCACTTAAAAATAAAATGCTATATATGGATGTAGATTGGGCTGGATCGCCTGATGATAGGAGATGTACATCGGCTTTTGCACATTTGTCGATGGAAATCTAGTCACTTGGAGAATTAAAAAAAAATAGTGCAGTAGCAAGATCAAGTGCAGAGGTTGAATACGGAGCCATGGCTCAACGTTTTTGCGAACTTTTGTGGATTCAAAGACTAATGCAAGATTTACAGTTATCAAATGAGAAAAAACTGTTCTTATATTGTGATAATAAGGTGACCATTAGTATTGCTCACAATCCAGTTCAACATGATTGAACAAAACACATTGAAATCGATCTACATTTCATTAAGGAGAAACATCATTGTGGAATTATGGATCTCTCTCATGTGACGTCTGAAAATCAGTTGACTGATATTTTACTAAGGGTATCAGTAGCAAATCTTTCCATGGTTTAGTTTGCAAGATGAGTATGCGAGATATATATGCATCATCTTGTGGGGGAGTGTTGACAATATTACGTTAATTGATGGTTTTTCCTATATTTGTCTTAATTAGGGCTGTAATTGGGGCTATAATTAGGACTGTAAAATAGGTTTTTATTTTTCTAAATATTATATTTTTCCTAGTTTAGAATATTCCTATTTTAGAACTCTTGTATAAATAGGTTGCATTATAACTTTCAGGATTAAGACAATAAGAATTATACCATTCAGTCTTTTGTCTTCACTGTCAACAAGAAGTATTCTGGATTTGGTTATTGAAAAAAAGGCCACACTGCAAACCTGGATTTGGTTAATTTGGATGGAAAGGTTTTGAAAAGCCTCAAGATAAGAAAGAAGAGACCTGATTTTATGAAGTACTGTTCAATTTTATGCATCCCTTTGGTCTTGCTCTACAAGCATCAGTTATTTTTTCTTTTTTTTTTTTATAAATCAGAATGCTTTGTTTTGTAATTTTCATCTTTGATCCATTTTCTGTTGTTTTCTAGTTTAATAGAAGTTCTTGGTTGATTGCTTATCTACATTACTGTGTAACTCGATTTTCTATTTGGCAATAAATTCATGTTTTTTAGAAAAAGAAAAAAAGAAATTATGCTTAGTGCTTTATGATTCTCATGGTACATTATCAGGTTCTTGCTGGTATGGGATCACAGTCACAAAATGGTGTGTATGTCCCTGCTGCATTCAGAAATTTCACAATGTCTCAGAAGGAAAAAACTTTGGATGAGCTGGTGCAGGACAAGTGGCTTTGTTACACAGAAGATGGTAAAATAGGACTTGGTGTCAGGTCTTGCCTTGATTTGCGGAGTTGGTTCCGCAATCTGGATGTTCCTTCCTGTGAACTGTGCAATGAAGCTGTACTGAAGGTTGTATTCAATTGTTTCTTTGCTACTCGACTTTCCAGATCTGATTGATGTTTGTTTAGTGCAAAGTTTTATTTTTGTTTTTAATTTGATTGGTCCATATGATTATTTTACCAAATTAGCTTATTTGATACCCTTAAAGGAAGTTCTTTCTGGGCTGTTCTTGATGCTTTATCTCAAATCATAATTAAGTGGGCTGTTCTTGATGCTTTATCACAAATCGTAATTAAGTTTGTAACACTTCCAGCTAACATAGCTTTTATATGGGTCAGTTAGTTGGAGGTTAAGATACATTTAAAGATATGCATAGTATCAAAGATAAAATGTAATGCCTAGTTATTGCAATTTACCAAAGAACTTGAGGATTTAAACATCAAACTGATGCATTAGTCATAGTTTTGAGCTGAGTTGCTGAATCATTGTTTACTGACTCCATTAATACTTTGTTTTTAATTATATTTGACAGGGAGAATTGTGCCAAAGCGAAGGTTGCGTGACTCGAATTCATCACTACTGCCTAAAGAAGAAATTTTCTCAAAAAAGGGTACAAGTCTTGACACATTCCTTGTATGAACAGATTTCTTGAAGATGATTATGTTAATGTAAATTTGTTTCAGGGCGAAGTAGTTTGTCGAAGTTGTGGCATGCAGTGGCAGTTTGAAGCACCTAAAGAAGAACCCTTAGAGGGGGAGGTGAATGGGTTAAGTGAGAGTGCAGCATCTAAGAGAAAGAGGCTTAGAAGTGCAGATGGTGGTGGTAGTAGTTCTTCTCAAGCTTCCATACGTAGCTCTGATACAAGAAGAGTGACTCGAAGTTCTCGTCAAATGTAAATGCTCTTATTACTGAGTATAAGATGGAAATTGCTTAACTGGGTATCGTGTTGTGGTGTATTTTACTTAAAGCTAATACATGGTGGATTATTGATTAGCTTTAGCAAGAAGCTGATTACTTCATTTCATAAAAAATTGAATATTTTGAGTATGATTTTGATTTATTGAATTCAGCTGTTTGGATAATAATATAGACGATAAACAGGTGATAGAAGTTGAAGTTATTAAAGCTCAAAAACTGTTTTTTAATGTTTGTAAATAATAATATATTCAAAGGCTAATCCTTCATTGGACGTCCGCGTCCCCTTGTCTTTTTAATTTTTGAAGGCCTCAGTTTCTTGGTAAGTGCAAATTACTGAAGAATTAATTTAATAAATATAAATTGTATTACTTACATTTACATGCCTTGGTGAGTCTGAAACAATGATCACAGTAGCAAAGCTTTTTGGTCGTTAACCTCAATTCTTCTTCTCCCAATGCCATGCTGGAGCTTTGAGTTGTTTAATTACGCTACAATTTACAACTATATATATAACTTGTTAATTATTTATGTTGTATTTCCCTGGGCAACAAGGATAACGTTACCCTTCTTTTTTTACATCCCCTCAAACACAAACAACTTTCAATTTTCCCCTACCAACTTGGGAATTGACCACTTACACCCCCATGAAGACCATAGTTGACCTACGAAAAGACTAAAAATGTGGTTTTGAAAAAGAAAAAGAAACTCTAAAAAAAAAATTAATTTTTTTTAAAGTATATATATTTAAATATTAGGAAATATACATTATTATTTATATTTTTAACTTTTTTTCCGTTCTTTATTTAATCTTTTTATTATTTTGATTTTTCTGACTTAATTTGATAAAATAATAAAATAAATAAATGAGTGCAAGTATAATTTTCATTTTTAGCTTATTTAATTAAAAGAAGTTAAAGGAAATAATTTTTTTTTAAGTGAATTGAAGGGTAAAATGACTTGTTTACACTTCTCCTCATCCTTTTTAACATGAGAATCTTCACGACTACTAATAAGGGGTAGCCACTAGAGGTTTACCTTACCGTTAACTTCAGGGCCCCATAAGACTAGTTAAAGTGCGCACGAGTTAGGTCGAACACTCCTGGATACCAAAATAATAATAATAATAATAATAATAATAATAATAATAACAATAGGGGGCGTTTGGATCCTATAATGTTTTATTATAAGGATATATTATATTAACGGAAAGAAATATCACCTTAAAGATTATTGGGAATGTTTAGAAAATTTGTTTGGTTGGTTCGAATAAATTGGTGAATAATATTTTTGATTGAGAGGATAAATGGGTGGGTATGTTATATAGATTACTAAATTGCCCTCATTTTTAAATATTAATATAATAGTATTTATTATTATTATTTTTTGAATAGTTTTTTTAACCCCCTATATCTAAAATTTTGCTAAAACACCCCAACCATATAAATTTTTAATTTGTAGCAAAATCACCCCCACCCACCCCAAGCCACTGCCGGTGACTGACCACCTGCCAGGTCTTTCTTGACGGTCGACGGAATGGCGCCTGTGCCGTATATAGTACTGTCTGCGAACAAAGTCGAAAATGGCCATGGATCTGTGATCCATGGCCGGAAAACGGCCAGATCTATGGCCATTTCACGGCCAAAGATGTGGCTTTGAAACGACCACAAATCTGGTCGTGAAATAGCCATAGAAACGCCAAATTTGGCTATTTTCGACCATGTGATCCATGGCTGAAAAAGGCCTTATTGGTGCACGACTGGCCAAATCCCGTCGGTCGTGCACCATTACGACGATTGACATCAGCGGTCGGCGGTGGTGAGTCACGATCGGAGGTGGTCTTGGGTGGCTGGGTGTATTTTGTTAACTTTTAAATTTTTTTGTGGTTGAGGTGTTTTAGCTAATTTCTCAAATGTAAGGGGGTTAGGTAATTGTTATTTGATAGATATTTGAGAGTAATTGTATCCGAAATAGTTTTTAATTAAGGGCAAAATGGGTAGAAAAATCAAATTACCCCGATAATATTTTAATAACACTCCTTAACAAGGCGATAAGATTATCCCTCGCATTACCAACAGTAAACACTATTTATAATAAAAGATTACTATAATACTTTATTACTTGTAAACCAAACACATAAATTTTATAAAATAAATGAAGATTACTTCCGTTATCTTATTTATCCCTGATCCAAATGACCTTACAGGTGTAAGTGACTAATTCCCGAGTAAATTGTTTGTGTTGGAGGGAGTAGAGGTGGGCATTCCTAGGACCAGTCCTTGAGAGGACTGGTCCCAAAACGGGTCCAGGCCTAAGGAGGAGGGCCCGAGCCCTCCACTGGGTCCTCCGGTCCCAGGCCCGGGCCCAATTTTTTTTGACTATAGTCACTATCAAATTACCAAAAACCCCCTGTCATTTTTAGAATAAACATAAAATACGAGGGCTAAAATCAAATTTGACAAAATTTATTAAAAAAAATAATAATAATTAATAAATAAAATTTAAATGACCCTTGGCTACTGTAGGCCTGCAACAGCCAACGGTAATGTTTTTTATTTTTAACCGTTGGTAAGTGACGCAGTCCACGATATGATTATAAGTTTAATATAAATTATAACTTTTTTTTCAATTCTTCCCCCAACAACCGCCCCGCCCTCCCCTCCCCAGCTGCGGCGATAGCGGTAATGTTTTTTATTTTTAACATAGATATTAGGGGTGGAAAAATCCGGTTAACCGGATTCTTGAACCGAACCGGTTTTCGGTTTAAAAATAAAGCAACAAACCGGCCAGCTTTTGGTTATTAACCGGTTATAAACCGAACCGAAAATTTGGTTCGGTTAACCGGTTTTTAAACCGGTTAATAAAATTAATGATGGGCTGCTTTTTCGGCCAATTCACACACTCCACTTATGGCCCATAAGTTATGGGCTGCCTTTTTGGCCCAATTCGCACACTCCACTTTGCACTTTTTCTTTTTTCCTGGTTTTTATTTTTTTTTAACATGACTTAAAGTTATAAACTTATATCTACTGTAAATTCAATTACGTTAATAAACTTATATCTATTGTAATTGAATTTGAATTCATATAATTTGAATGTACATCAAAATCAAATATTAATAATTTAAAATTACAAATCAAGGATTGCAAAAACAAAGATATGATACAAACTCAATTACAAACTAAAAAATATACAAACTATACAAACAAAAAAATAGTCCCCTGTTGCCAACTTAGTTTCCACAAAATCAAACATAATAAACACATTTCCACATCCTAAAATTACAAATCAAACACATGAAATGAATAAAATAAGAAACATATTTCCACAAAATCCAAATCAAACACATGATTAAAACTAGCAAACACATTTCCACAAAACAAACATAATAAACACATTTCACAAAACAAACATAATAAACACATTTCCACAAAACAAACCTAAGTACTAACAAGCACATTTCCAAATCAAATAATGAAATCCAAACTTGGAAGATATACAAAGAAAGTTCACAAAGACAAATATAAATATAACAAATCCACAAAAAAGATTTCAAAAGAGGCCTCCAAGCAAGCAATAACTGTCCAACTGCAAGCACATTCCAATCCATTGTCAAATGTCAACTGTCAAAACAAAAAAGTTCCACAACTTGTTAGATAGCTTCCATTTTAAATTTCTTTCTTTTTATAAGTTTGTCCAATCAAATCTAGAAATTAGTAAATAAAAGAACAAATGAAACTAAATAAAATCATAGTATATACCTCATTATTGGAAATTTGGATTGCCCTTCAATCAATTAGTTGAGAACGAGTACTACTACTTTCTACTCTGAAAGATGGAAATTCTACAAAAAGTTGGATAAACACATAATTAAATAATTGAAAGTATAATTAACAAATCCAACACATACATAATTAATTAATTGAAAGTAAAGCAAAAATTTTACCCGACTCAATTTTCGTCAACTCATCCAAGGTGTCCTTAATGGCTAATGGTGCACGCGTAGTTCGAATCCAATCTTGTGTGCAGAGAAGAGCTTCCACCATTTTCGTAGTAAGGGAGCTACGAAATGGATCCAATACATGACCCCCCGTACTAAAAGCCGACTCAGATGCAACAGTTGAAACGGGAATAGCCAATACATCTCGTGCCATCAAAGAGATAACTGGATATTTTGTTGAATTCATCTTCCACCATTTCAAGAGATCAAATGTCTTGTCAGTGTCATCTTCAACGTCATCAGCTAAATACTTATCCAACTCTGATTTAGGCTGATTAGTTTGGTTTTCAATCTTTCTCCTTTTAAACTTAACCCTCATGTATTCTTCAGGATCAATATCACCATCACGATTATCAAGTGCACTTGCACCTGAAGATTGCTGACTTGATTGCGTAGTAAGAGCCCCAGCCACCTTACACAAATTGTAATGGTTAAATAAAGACAACAAAGTTTTCCATCACTTTTTTCTTCAACTTATCAGCAGTAAAAGCATCATAGGACTCACCAATCACCCAATAAACATATTCTAACTTGTCCTTAGGGTCTAAAACAACTGCAATGAATAACATTATGTTGATATTATCAACATTTGACCAATATTTGTCAAATTTTCCCTTCATCCTTATCGCCATAGAACTTAAGCTAAGATCATGACTATAAGACCATTCTGTAATCTTCATCCCAATGCAATATATCTGTCGCATGTACTCATTACCAGTTACATAAAAAGAGCCGGACACACGTATGGTAACATCATGGAAAATTTTCAGAAACGGTAACAAGTACTGAGCATATTCCTAATCATTGGACGTAGGCAAACCCTTTGACATGTCCCCACTAGAAAGCTCATCTTTGTACTTACTATCTTCTATTTCCAATAATTCAAATGCTTTCTGGAATTTAACTGTAGTATCCAACATCAAATAAGTAGAGTTCCACCTTGTTTCTACATCAAGCACCAAATGACTCTTACTTTCAATTTTTTCTTTCTCCACACACTCCATAAATCTCATTAACCTTGCTGGAGAAGACCTCACATATCTCACTGCAGCACGAATTCTAAATATGGAGTCATCCATATCTTTTAACCCCTCTTTTACAATCAAACTTAGTATGTGTGCACAACATCTCATGTGAAGAAATTGACCACCCAAGACATTTCCCTGCCAACTTGATAACCGAGTCCTAAGATAGCTTATACCCACATCATTAGAACTTGCATTGTCAACCGTTACTGTTAATAATTTAGAAATACCCCAATCAAGCAAGCATCTCTCCACTGCCTTCCCAATGATTAAACCTTTATGACTACTTATAGGACAAAAGTTCAAAATCCTTTTGTGTAGTTGCCAATCGTCATCGATGAAGTGAGCCGTAAGACACATATAGTTGAGGTTTTGACAACTTGTCCACGTATCAGTAGTGAGACAAACTGTGTGATTGAACTTACTAAAAAACTTCTTTAGCTTTTCACTCTCATCAATATAAATCTTTAAACAATCTGTAGCCACAGTCTTACGAGAGGGCATTTGAAACCTAGGTTGTGCCGCAGTCATCACACGGCGAAACCCCTCATGCTCCACAAAATTAAACGGTAGCTCATCGATAATGATCATTTGGGCAATAGTTTCTCTAATAAAATCTTGATCAAATTTCCATGATAACAATGCAGATTGTGTAGAGGTGGCAACCTCACTTGAGAGGCCACGTGATGCTTGCTGAAAGAATAACGTCTTCTGTCTCCTATCCACCACATTCAAAGGATACTTTTTACACCTACTTAAGTGGTTACGTAGACAACTTGTACCACTTTTACTTGGACAAGCAAGAACATTCCCACAATAGTTACATGTTGCCGTCAAATCATCCTTATTCTCACACTCATTTTTTGTGAAGTGATCCCACATTTCAGATGTATTCTTTCTACTAATAGTTGATTTCACACGTTTGGGACCTAAAGGGATGGGTGGTCTTGGTGTAGGTGCTTCAATGTGATGTGAAGTGTCAAAAGTGGGTGTGTTGTTCTCACTAGTCGAAGATATCTACAATGGCATAAAAAAGGAAGATGCATTAACTATTTGTGGTTAGTCAATGCCCAATAGTCTAAGGCACCATGCACTTATATTAGTCTAAGAATCGAAATCTTGTAACAATCAAAGGGATATAACCGAAAATTGGAATTGGAATTGGAATTAACTAACATTTCAACATGTACACAAAATTACCAATGTAATAAAGCTCACTAACCTTCTTTAAATCAACAGTACTTGGGACTTCCGCACTTGAATTCCTGAAACGATTAATTATACACAAAAATCAATAAAAATAATGAACACAATAAAATACAATTATACTACAAAAGAAGTAATTAAATTACCCAGGGGAGGACAACTTCTCGTATGACTCTTTCAGTCCTTCAATAGGATTGCACCGTTTCATTTTGAGAACTAGAATTCACAAAAAATAAACACATAAATAATCAATACTTAGGCAGCAACCACAAACAATCAAACACCCAAAAGGCCTCTTATTCTTTATTACACAAAAGACCAGAAATTAAAGAAGTTTTGGCACCTGAGTCGTCCCTGATACAAGTATTGCCATCCTGAGTAATATGGTTACTGTCTTCTAAAATCATAATTATTTTGATTACTGAGTAATATTAAAAAAAACACATATGCTCATTAGAGTAGGTAGAGGAAAGTAAACTGTTATGATTGCGACTTTGCTCAAAAGGAATTAGGTATCTGTGCAAAGCCCAGAGAAGCACTCTAACTTTAGAACTCATCAAAAGCTACTAAACTTATCCACAAATAGGCACTTCTCAAATATATAATACCTCTAAATACATAAAAAATAGAATCTGGAAACAGATGAATGGGATTTTCATATTACTGTCAAAGTATATACATTATCATTCCAACACTCATATAGACACAAAAAGATAGCTCCAATCATCAAACATTGCTAAATGCCTTAAAATTGAGTTTTTTCCTTTAAAAAAAATTAATTATCAGCCTGCCTCATCCCTGGTTAGAACAAAACTAACATTGACGAGGTCACCAACAAATACAAAGAAAAAAAGCCAAAGAAGAATAGGTCACCCACCGGCCACCGGAGACAGACGATGACGTGGAGACTTGGTGAAGGAAGAAGAATGGTCTATGCAGGTGCGCCATGCCAGCAGTTAAGCAAGATCGAGAAGCAGGTGAGAGACTCGGCGTGCAAGCTGACCGCGTGACTCCGGCGATCGCATGCGCACTCAGCACAGAACCGTGACAAGTGACCGCGACTGACTAAGTGAGACAAAGAGACAAAGACTCTGAGAGTGTGAGAGAGAGACTAACGGTTACTAGGGGTTTGAGGTGAATGTCTGAGTACCGACGCCGACGCGAGTGCGTCTGAGATCTGAGTACTACCGTACTAGAGCAGTGGAGCTGCCGTCTGCCGAGCTGGAGAGTGGAGATTGGAGTAGACTTGTCTTGGGAGCGGAGCCGCCGTATGCCGATGGAGAATGGAGGACCTGGAGTAGTAGTGGAAGATGAAGGCGAAGGTAGTGAAGTGAGTGTCGAGCGAGTGAGATAGTGAGTTGAGGCGTGAGAGACTGAGAGTGTTAGATGGTGTTAGGGTTTGGAATTGCAAATGCAAATGCAAAATAAAAACGTAAAAATTAAAATGCAATAATTTTTTAAAAATTTCGGTTCATAAAACCAGGTTAGATGTAAGGTTTTCTTTTTTCAAAAATCGAAACCGAACCGAATATCCGGTTTTTTTAATATCCGAACCGAAACTGAACCGAAACCCAAAAAAAACCCAAAAAAAAGAATTTTGGTTCGGTTTGATCAGTTTCGGTCGGTTCAGTTTTCGGGTTTATTTTTTCCACCCCTAATAGATATAATAACATTTCAAGGGAAATTGTTTCAAAAGATGGAAGAAAAATATGAAAGATATTGGTTAGATATTCCATTCTTATATGGATTAGGCCTTGTTCTAGATCTTAGGTTTAAATTACACGTAGTTAACTGTATAATTACTGAGATAGGTCATCATTTAGGACATGATTATACATCTTATTTGACTAACTTTAAACAAAAGTTGTAGAGCTTTTTTTCTTTATATGAGAACATGTACAGTGGAAGTGGAAGTGGAACGTTCAGGAGAGAGGATTCAGACCTTAATGTAGCCCTCCGTCAAGGATTGAGCAAGTGGACGTATGTGGAACGTGGCGGAAGTAGCAGCTCCAGCTCATACATACATGAATCAAATGAGTTAAATCGTTACCTACAAGTGGACCTGTCCTATATGACAATGAAGGAGCAACATGATATGGATATTCTTCAGTGGTGGAACCAACATGAAAGTCGATTCCCCATTGTAGCCCAAATGGCATGTGACATTTTATCTGTGCCGGTTTCTACAATTGCATCCGAGTCAACATTTTCAACGAGTGGTCGGATTGTTGAAGACAGAAGATATTCGTTAACCGATGAGATGATTGAAGTGATAACGTATTTATGGGATTGGACTCATACAGAAAGAAGACTACAACAGCACCCTAAAGATCCCGAACTACTCGAACTCTTTAGGAATACTGATTTGAATGATGTAAATACTGTTGACGATGAAAATGAATAATTTAATTAAAAAAATTATTTAATTATTTATTTGTGAAGCGTGAATGTATGAAACGTGAATTTATATTAAAAATTAAAATTAACTATTAATTAATTTATTATTTTTTAAAATTAATTAAATTTTTAAAAACTTATTAATCTACCCTTACAAAATACTAAAATCCCCTTATAAAATTTCGTTTCGTCCCCAAAATATAAAAAAAATCAAAGGGGAAAAATAAATTGTCTAGACTCATAGGACCGATCCTGGGCCTATAAGATCAGTCTTAAGAATCGATATGAGTCCTTATTGTGCTCATGGGGGGCCAGGCCCATGAGCTACTGGTCCCATTTGCGACCGGGCCAGGTCTACTTGGGGCTGGTCCCTGTCCACCTCTGGGAGGGAGTGTAAGTTTTAATTCATTTTATTTTAAATTTATCTTGGGTAAACCCTGTGTGCTCCAAGAACTATGAAAGCATTCATTGGTTTGGGAAATTGAACCTAACTGTCCAATTTTTGGTTAGAAAAAGCTGTCAGAGTACGGAAATGTTAATTTTACCCTTGGGTTGACACGACAACCATTAAAGTACCTAAATACCCTCAAATTGAAAACAAAACTATCAATATACCCATCTACAGAAAAGACATATTCAATGTAATCACTGCAAATTTTGTTTATATAGATTGACCATAATGCCTTTAATTAACATTGTGAACTGATCATTCCGCCCTTAGTAGATGAAATTTGACAGTTTGAATGTGGCTGGTTCAACGGTCAAAAAGCTCGAAATGCAATAAAAAAACTCATTTCATTCTTCATAAGCACACTCATTTTCATTCATGTGCCCGAAACATATTTCTTATATAATCGATCACAACAACGTTATCAAGCAACACAAGTAACCCTGTAAAATTTTCAAATTCTACGTCAGTTTGTGTAAGAAGGAAAATTGGTGTTGTCAAGTTTAATAAGAAATAGTGTAGATGAGAAAACATAGCTAATATAAAGATCTCCTAGACAACAAAGATCTCCTATGCTTCGTGGGTGCCAAACAATTACAACTACAAATACAACATAAACCATGAAGAAGCTAATCTATTCCATGCTAAAGGAAGAAATATCACAACACTGTTATTTATTGGCGTCATGTTGGTTTGGTTTAATTAATTTAAAAAAAAAAAACATATTTGAAGTTTATAAGCAGAAAAATAGACCATATATTATAAAGTTATACTAAATCACAAGCACATGCAATATGACAAAAACTAAAATAAGGAAAGCATTACAAACAGTAGCATAACATTGACACTATACATTAGTTCAGTGAACCATGATCTGTCACCTACCCCAAACTTGATAACCACTCTTTTTTTTTTTTTTTTCACTTTTTGAAACGTGTAAAAAAACTACTTTATATACTATTGTACACGTGTCTTGTGTCAATTGATTTGATTGTTTATATCACTTAATCGATTTTTTTTATAATTATATTTAATTAAACAATTTTTTTTACGTGTGTAGATAAACATGGAAAAAAAATATTAAAGTATAGAATAATTCTATATAATACAAATTTTAATATTTTTAAAGTACTAAAGTAAATTAGCTTTGATCACTTAAGCGATGTAAGATCTCGCTAAAGCGATCTTGTATATTTAGCCTTGATAGCTTAAGCGATATATGTTATTGCTTAGGTGATCTTGTCAAAGGCAGAATAAAGATCATCTGAATATACTTGATCGCTTAAGTGATTCCAGTCTTGCTTAAGCGATCTAGTATATTTAGCCTTAGTCGTTTAAGTGATATATGATTGCTTAAGCGATCACTTACAAGGCAGAATCTAGATCACTTAAGCGATTCTTCACTTTTAGCCTTGGTCGCTTAAGCGATGCATGATCGCTTAAGTGTCCAAGCCCATTTTGCTTTTTATCTCCTCAATCTTTTGATATTGTGCACGTTTAAGTGAGAAATTATATTCCGTATTGTGGGTTAGCTCTATATTCAATCATAACCATCCATATTTGTGAAATGAGATACGTTTCTACTAACGTGTCACACTCGTGAGTAATTCAATAAATTGATTAATTGATTGACTTGACACGACAATTATGTTGATAATTTTTATTTTACTTGTCCTACTTTTTTGGGTATTAGTCAATGCTTTACAGAGATAATATGAGAAATTTTACTTACTTAAACCCTTTTTAAAATGGATGAAAATGAAAAATAATTAATTTTATTTTATACGATATAAATGATGATTTATTTAAGGTCAAAATTAAATTGAAAACATAAAAAATTGAAAACAACAAGTCTTCAATAGTTGGCCTTGGCAACTCTCTCGATTTCATCATTCTTCTTGATGACATAGTTGAAAATACAAGGACATAAAATCAGTTTAATGCACCACAAAAGAGAAACATAATAACTTCATCAAATCGCTTAAGCGATCTTCGGGTCAAATCTGCAGATAACAGCAGATCGTTTAGCAAGCTTCTGTCACTTAAGCGAGATCTGATCTAAGCAACTGATTGCTTAAGCAACTGACTATTGCTTATGCGATCTCGTGTTAACCAGATCTAATCTGAGCAGTAGATCGTTTAAGCTACTTAGGTTGCTTAAGCGATCTACTGTTCAAAGCTACAAATAAACACAGATCACTTAAGCGACCCCACTCTCATTAGGAGATCTAAACAGCAGATTGCTTAAGCAACCTAAGATCGCTTAAACGATCTGTTGTTCAGATCTGCAGATAATAGCCATTCTTAAGTGATTTTCTGTCGCTTAAGCGATCTTCTGTCACTTAAGTGATCTGTTTTTATCCATAGATCTTATGGCAGGTTGCTTGTTTTCTTGCTTCTAATCGATTCAAACTTAATTTTCTGGATCTGCATGTGATCGATTTTGGCAACTACTTCTCTTGTGGCAAGGTTGCTTGCAAATTAAGCACTTATTCATCCTCTGGGGAACCTCACAGGTTGATGGAATATGCTTAACTCTTTTATCCCCTTTTTATCTTCTTGAATGGCGGATGGATGATAATGTCAACCAACTCTAGCAGCACCACCCACTGCTCTTCTAGGGAAACTGGATATATCATTTTTGAATAAGCCAGCATGTAGTGGTTTGCCATATAGATAGGGAGCAAAGTTCCATGTAAATTCTTGAACCAAAATCCGGCTTCAGCTGGTGTTTCAATGCTGCTAGTGCATGAGGGCAAGGTAAACGTTGAATGTTAAGCACTTTACAGCTGCAAGGTTTACTAGGGCATTCGGACCATAGCCATGCACGGTGAACTCTTGAGCATTGAGAGGATAGACAAACAGTGAATTTGACGGTTCCATATGTTCTCACAATAATTTTTCAACTGACGGAACAATGGTTGTGTTAAAATTATCTGACTTTGTATGACGCTCATGGAACCACCGTGACAATGTCATCTGGATTGCATCAGGTCAACAATTGGAAACTCTCTTTTTTATTAACAACTACAAATTTATGGACTCGATTAGTTCGTGGTCATGACATCAAACCTTCTTCCAAGAAAGTAAGTTCTACTTCATTGCTCGAAACCAACATCATGCTCAAGATACTTAACAATTCTATCATCCTTGATTCAGATTTGCTGGAAGTGCTCCTCGAACTCATCAACTCGATAAGTTTTTGCTGCCATGTAGTATGTCTGAAGGAGGCCAGCACACTTAAACTTTTGTTTTATGTTCTCACCAAGGTGTCTCATACAGAATCTGTTATGTGATTGAGGGTAAATAGTGGCAATTCCCTACTTTATAAAGTTCTGCCTATCGGATATTATGCACAACTCAGCACTATTAGGCACTATCGTAAGTAATTGCTGAAAAAATCAAGTCCACGACTTGTCGTTCTTAGAGTCAACCACACACCATGCAACGGGATATGTGTGATTCTCATTGTCTGATGCAGTGGCCACTGTTGTGTCATTTGCAACAACTGCTAGCAAGTGTACTAGTCTCAACTAATATAGTATAACAAAATACAGGTTATCGTACCCAAGGGATTGCATAAACAAGTACTGAAATATTAATTAGTCTTAACTTTATCTAGACAGCCAAAACTTAGAATGGTGATCTTTAAAACTAAAAATATTAAAATCTGGAATATTAGAAACAAATTGCAGTAAAACTAAAATTAAGAATTCAATGAGAGAAAACGGCTAAGACTTCAGGCTCATCTATACTTCTCTGCACCCCTCAATTTACTATGGTCAATGAATTTATTTAATTAATGTGACAACGGGATTTCCTAGGTTAACCAACATTCTTTCTCAAGCAATATTAATTTTACTTCTATTTCACAACCTAGATATCTCTACATAGATTTAATGAAATAGACTTTCAGCACAAGCTAATCCTGCCTATGACTATTGCATGTATCAATTCATATATCTCTATATCCAATTAATCCATGGCCTACATTACTAGAGCACTCATGTGATATCTCATCTCGGTCTCAATCATACAAAACAATTCTATCAAAAATTGATCAAGTTCCTAATAGCATTAAGCACATAATATAAGCTCATCATTACAAAAATAATTCACTGACCAAAGAGTAAAAGATTGATCATAGATCCATAAATAGACTAACCTTAGTCTTAGCCTGAGAAAATTAGTTCATAATAAAAGAAGCAAGAGTAGAATCCAAGAAATAAATCATATTGAAAAGTAAAAACAAACTCTTTGATGAATTTTGTTCTTGATTATCCTTTCTCTTTTGTTACACAATAATCTCTCTCCAAGAATGGGTAAAATTCGGCCTCCCCAAGAAGTAATCTTAATAACCCTTAAATACCCAAAAGAGTCCTAAGTGAAAAAGGAAAGAAAAATTAATAAAAACCTTAAAAGTGTTCGACACGGCCCTGGCCGTGTCCAAATGTACGTCACCACAGCCTAGGCCATGGTGTTTTCTGTCCTCGTTATTTTATTTTCATTCAACCACCACGGCCGTGGTGAACCACCAAGGCAAGGCCATGGCCTTCAAACTTGTCAGCTAATCTCAATTTCTTCGAGCTTTGAGTTCCAATTTCATTCCAATGCTCTAATCTACTCAATTAACGCCTGAAAATTACAAAATTCTCCAAATCAATAGCTAATTATTCATATTTCAAACTTAACAAAAACTAATATAAAAACACATAAAACAAATGAAAAATTAACTAGAAGGCTATAAAAACAAACCTAAAAACACTAAATTTATGCAACTTATCAGCCACCGACAATGTACCTCCATACTTTTTCATCAAAAAGCAACCATCAACAGCCAACACCTTTCTCATGTTTAAAAAAACCCCTTATAGCAACAAAAAAATATTTACACCTCATATTCTTATCCCATTTCAAAGTCGTCTTGCTACCTTGGTTTGTCAACTCAAGCATATATCGGTACACTTCTAAAACTGCATACCCATGCTCTGGCATGCCTCTCACAAAATCTTGTACATGTTGTCTCCCTTTCTAGCATTTCTAGTAACTAACATCGCATCTCAGCTCTGTGCGCATGAGTCTCTAAATGTCCTTAAGAAATGGACCTTTCCCTTAAACAAACTGACTTTTCACAAATTGTCCAATAACATCAATAGAGACTTGTCGATGCTCGTCTAAAATATGTCTTAACCCACATGTGTGCTCACGGGTATATGTGCTAACAATAAATTTTTCGAACTCCGCCAACCTTCTACAATAAACCCACCACTTGCACTTTCGGTTACGACATGCAACTGTCACTACCGATGAATTAAACTTTTTGGTGATAAACTCAAAATTACCTCTCATAGTAACAAGTTTTAGCTTCCTCACCACTTCCTCCTTGTTGTCAAATAAATAACCTACGCGTAAGTCCGATCCATCAGTAAAAATGTGAGATGATTCACTAGTACCTGCAATTGCCGCCTCTGAACCTGCATAAACGACTATAGTGTTCTCCTCCTCATAAACTACACCTTCTACATAATCTATATTTATAGGAATCTCTACATCTACGGGAACATGTACGGGTCTACCTCGTCCACATTTTCATTCTGCCCCACATGACCAACCTCTTCTACAGTGTCTTTCTCACCACCCAAATCACCGCTTACTCTTGATTTTTCAACAATGAAATCAATGCCCTCATAGTTAAAATTAAAACTAGCATTCTCCCCACCCAAATCACTGCTTACTCTTGAACCAAATTCCAAAGCTTTATCCGCAACCGAAATCGTTAAAATCGGCCTCGAACCATTATCACCCACATCAATCATAAATAACTTCACATCTTCATCAAACATTAATACAACAAGGGGTACCTTAAAATTTGCAAGAGCTCTGCTTAAAACATACTTCACAACTATATCAATACGCGAGCAACTCAACCTAGCTCTTCTAATGATTTCATTAATCAACTCATCAAAACTAACTTATATACTCTTAGCAATTGCTTTAACTTGTTTCCTCTTCCCAATCCACTTCTAGCAACTTTCTTCCTCCACCCACTCACCAAAATATTCAACACCCAAAACCACTTGTCCCATGTCTAATAATAGCCAATTACCTATAATGCAAGAAAACAAAAATTATTAATCGATATATTAAGGGTTGACATATTTTAAAAGCATCTGCAGAGTCGCTTAAGCGATGTGGTGTATCGCGTATTGGATCGCTTAAGTGATCAAGTATATCGCTTAAGCAATCTGGTATAAATAAGCGTGATCGCTTAAGTAATATTCTACCATATATTTGATCGCAAGCGATCTGCAGCCATATACTAGCCTTATAGCATTGCTTAAGCGATCTTCAGCCATATACTTGATCGCTTAAGCGATCTTCCATCTGCTGCATTATCCCAGACATATCAGATTGCTTAAGCGATACACCAGATCGCTTAAGCGATCCATCAGATTCAGAACACATTTTTCAGTCATCTCTACCTATAATCAGTGCTACCACTCCCAGCAACCCATAATGCAAGAAAATATTCAACAAATTTCACTTCTTTCAACTTGCATTACATCAAACACAAGCCAACAACCTAAACAACTAAATCAAAATCATAACCCAAACCCAATCGATCATTAAATTATTGTAAATTGAAATTTAAAATGCAAAGAGGAGATACACATACGTGGACGAAATGTCAAATGGAGGAGGAGGAGGAGGCAGATCTTTGGAGGAGAAGATGTTAATGGCGGAGGAAGAAGAAGATGTAGAGGAAGGAGGAAGAAGAAACAACAACCAGAGGAGGTGCGCTAATGTGGCAGGAGGAAGAAGAAGAAGGTGTTTGGGTTTGTTTGCAAGAATTTTGGCTTTTTGGGGACATATTATAATTTTTAAAAGGTTACACAATATTTCATTAATCCTAATTAACCACTAATCATGTTTGATTAACCTTAATCAATAATAAGACTATTTTACTTAACACTTTAAAACTAGTATTATTCTTAAAACTATATGGTCTTTTAATTAAATTTGAACTTTATTTGGTCTTTTAATAAAATGGCCCACCTAGCTCCCATCAAACTATGGAAACTGAAGTCCGCCACTACTAAATCCAAAATTACTACTTTGATCTCCTTCCACTTACTTTTTTTTTTAATTGAAGTGATCAATTGACTACTAGTGACCATTACAATTACAAATTTATCCATAAGTTTATTTTTAACTTGACCATCGTATTGAAAATTTTAAATATATATTTTGCATTTTTGTAAATGAAAAAATATGATGATAACTGATACGTGGGATGCCCAAATAGCAACTGCAAATTGTGAGATCAAAGTGGGATGTTGAATTACAATAGTTTTTGAGGAGGGTTATGTGTGATTTACCCTAATTATAGTGAAGAGATAAATTCAATGCAATTTCAAAAGATAGAAAGTAGGATTAAAGTGACAGGCTTATCTTAAATGTGGTATCTACTCAGACCAATGAATGGCAAAAGCTATCATATACTTTTGGAAACATCTAGTAAGTGCCAGCTATTTTATGTCAAATATATTTGTTACAACTTTAGATAAAAGGGGTATTGAGATTAAAGTTTTGAGAATCTTTTCACTTGTCTTTGTCACATGGATGGCACTGCCATGCAACAACCTACAAGATTTACACCTTGCTTGTCTTTATTTTTAACTTTTATGATATTATTCATCTTTTCTATATATTAAATAATAAATGGGACTATTCATCCTAACCCTCTATATTATGGAATTTTGTAAAACTTATAACAAGATACCTTTTTTATATTACTACTTGGAGTTCTATTTTACAAATCAACGACTTCTTGTAATTCAATAACTTAACGTTTACATCCAACAAAAATTCTTATAGCTAATTGTTGATATGGATTTTTGCACTAATGAGAAGTATGTGAATTCTATCCGTGGGATTCATGCAAGCCTCCTCGGAAGACCAAAAATAATGCTACGTTAATGTTGGATTTATAAATATGGAAACAAAAAAACGTAAAGAATAATGAACTAAATGATGAGAAAGTAAAGCAAACAATAAAAAGGACAAGAAATTTTTTTATATTGGTTCGGAAGCAATAAACAATTCATACGTCTACTGTTATGGTATTACCCTCTGCAAGGTTTCTAACTAATACAAACTGTATATGAGATTTCTTGTCCTCTCCCAAATGTGAGTGGGAGACCCCTTTTTATAGTGTTACATTGGTAAGTTTAAGTGTGAAGTAACGCTCATGCGACGTAACACATGACCAAGATGACATCATAGCTTGAAATCTTATTGGTGAGGTAATCTTTTGTATTCTTACACATGAAGTAGTCCTTTGAGGAAGTGACATGCGGCCGAGAGATATTGTACTTTGAATCTTACCTTGAAGTAATAATTGTTAGACTTGTAAATGAAGTAATTTTTTCATGGGTTGACACACAAATTGAAGAGTAGTGTATGGTTTTGACACGTGGTATGAATCCATTTTGTGTGGATTTACTGTCCAACACTAATATTAGCGTAGGTCTACTACAAACCATGGGAATTATCTTATTAGTGGATGATCTATCTCGTACAATTGTCTAAAACTTAATTAATTACAGGAGCTCGACGGTGGTGGTTGGCAGGCGATAGTAGTCCTGGGTTGCCTGTAAATTGTTTTAAATATAATGATATTATTGTGCAAAAACTTAATTATTTAGGGTAAAACTGTAATGACAGATTTATCTATATTAATTTTAAAATAAAGACATTATTGTCAAAAAAATTTAATAGTTAAGAGTAAAATTGTAGTAATATTAAGATTATCAAGTAATCATAAAATTCCTAAAAAAATTGAAGTAATCAAATTACCACCTATATAACCAACAATAATTATTATTGATTTTAGAAGATTATCAGAATCTTATATTACTTGATGACTAAATGTGGTAATCTAAGTAATATAAAATGACATTAGGATCTTTCATAATCTGTTAACTACTTTTTTGAACCGAACCAATTTTTCGGTTTAGGGAAATCCTTAAACTAAAACTGAACCGGTTTTAGAGAAAAATCAGTTTTAAACCGAACCAATTTTTCGGTTATCCGATTTTGAACTAGTTTTCGCCTGAAATCTTAGCAACAAATCTCCAAGTCCCTTCGCAGACAAATTTTTCAATTTTCATGGAGAAAATTTATTCAAATAAGTGATGAGATACAAAGAGGTCAATAAAATTTATTCAAATAAGTGATTCTTGAATTAGCAAGAAACAACTACAGAACAAAAGAAACAAATTCTTCACTTAGTGAGAAAAAAATAAAGAACGAAAGATGAAAAACAAGAAGAAGATGCTGGAGCAAATCAACAAAAACAATAGGCTCATTACAGGAAGAAGATAATGTCCAATAACTAGGTGTTCTCATTCCTATGATGCTAAGAAAAGATACAATGTATTTCGATTCACTGAAATTAATCCCAGCAACAGAAAAGTCGGCACTCGGCAGCAGCTTGAGGAAGGATTGAAGGAAGTTAGGGTTTAGTTTACAAATAAACGAGTAGAGGTTGAGAATTGAGAGAGAGTTAAGAATTTTTGGGATTTTGCCTCTTTTAGGCTTTTGGCCTTTTGGGTTTGTTAATTTTTATTGCAAAACCGATTTTGGTTAATTAGTTTCCAAAATCCTTTAAACCAGTAACTGAACCCAAAAAACCAATTAAAAGGAATTCACAAAAAAAAGGTACCTTAATCAGCTATGATCAGGCATTAGTTGGTTCGGTTAAGGTTTTAACAAACCTGAATCGAACCAAAATCAATTTTGGTTTCTATATTGTAAAATCGAATTAAAACCCGATTAATTCAGATTTTCTACACTAAAACCGATGGAGGCTTGAGAACCTCGGCTTCGGATGATCGGATTTTGTGCTTCACTCTTGAAGATTAACAATATTATACAAGTAACATCGCATAATCATGTCAGTATGATAATGTTATCCTGATTTTAACCCGCTGGACCATATCTGATTTAAGTGTTAGGTGAGGGAAGCATGTGATGATGGTGGCAAAAGACGACAAGCCGTCCAAAGATTTTGATCAACTCAAATATAAGAGTAAACCACATGTTCCTACCCAAGGCTCAGCAAAATGACAAATTCTCACCTCCGGTTTCATAAATTCTAAATTTTCACCTTTAAATCAATACCGTTACAAACTTTTAAGTTATAACTTAGGTACGGAGGGAGTCATTACTATACTATCCTTACAAATAAATTAACAAATTACCTTTTAACCTTCAAATTGGTGGTTAGCAGAATTAGAAAAAATAATTCTTACTTTCAAATTTATTTCAATAACACACTCTTCTTCAACATTCACATCATCTCTATCTCCAAACAGCCAGTCATTGCCACTGTCACCACCACCACCATCTAGCCATTGCCGCCACCCAGCCAGTATCACCATCCAGCCAAATTAATAAAATCTTCCAATAAAATAATGACATTTGAATAGTTATAAAGATCTGAAAATTATTTAGAACCTGCTTATTTTCCCCTTGTATTATTAAATAAAGCATTAAAATGACCAATGGGTTAGGAGTAACATGGAATAAGTGAAGTGCAGAGCTCTCAACCCATTAGATTGGATAACTTTGTGAAGTAATATTCAATCTTAGAATACGACCTGCACTAATATTTATTGCAAACCTTTTTGCTTCAACTAGCTAAAAAGAATTTGGCACCAAACAGCCGTGAGCCTTTTTGGTTTTCCTTTATCTTCTTCCTCAAGCTGTTTTTGTTGTTTTGGTTTGGTTTTATTTGAACCCCTTCGCCTTTTGGATGTTGCTTTGGGCCACCGAAAGATAAGTAATCTGGAAACGTTAAATCATGCGAGCAATAACAATATAAGCACGCAACAGTCAAAGGATAACTAAGAATTTGGAATGACGACCCAAATTTTGTGTCGATTTGGTGTAGCTCGCGGCCTTTTATCCATTGATTGTAGCTCCTTGCTGATTGTTGTTGATATTTGATTGCTATTGTGTATAATTATCTGGTTGCCGGCGACTTCCAATCAGTTCCAACCTTCCCACAACTAACCTGTCCACCACTTGCTTGACAAAATTCCTCACCCAAAGCCACCACCCAGCCACTTTACCCTGTGAAATGTGAAGGGTTATTTAAAATTTTTATTTTTATTTTAGATTTAATACAATACAAATTATTACTTTACCCACCGTTAAACGAAACATAAAACCTTAATTTAAGGGTGATAATTTATAATTTATAAACCAGCGGTGGGACTTATCAGTTCGCAAAACCTTGGGTGGGAACATGTTGTTTACTCCGAATATAATTATCAGCAAAATGTAGATCAGAAAAGTTAAAAAACCTTTTTTAATGTTGAGATGAAGAGGAACGTTACGGTTACAGAGTTACAGTTACATAATAAAAAGAAGAAATGAAAAAGGGATGGGACCCACACTCTGCAAAGTGAATAAGTGATGTGTGCAGTTTTTCCAAATACCCTTTTGCATGGAAGTTGCCATTAGTTCTTCAGATTCGTCTCTTCTCTCTTCTCTTCTTATCTTTTTATTTATTCAAAGATTCTCTCTGAAATTCAAGCTGATTGATTGACTTCTCCATCTCTTTTCCCAGGTGATTTTATAATCTCTTTTTACTTATGGTAATTGGGTTTGATTCAAATTTTTGGTTTTGTTTCTGATTGATCGGTAAGACGGGGTTTTAGAATTTTGTTTGAATTGTTTGTGAATCTTGTTTGATATCTTCATTTTTCATCTCCAGCTATCTTCTGGACTTCAAATTTGATGCAACTTTACCTCACAGAACTGGGTTTTCTTCCTTTTCAGGTGGGTCTTTTTCTTTTACTTATTTAACTACAAGAAACAATAGAATTCTGTTGTATGGATTTGATTTTGACATTCATTACTTGTTTTCATGGCTTTTGCTGATGAAATTATACTGTTATTGGTTTGCTTTGGGTGCATTTGAAATTATCCATAGAGATTCCGTTCTTTTTTTCCCTCTTCTTTTATTGTTGGTTTCTTTAGCTTACTCTTCAATGAAAAATTAAAGATTTGTGGACATTATTTAATGATTCTTGCTCTTTGGCTTATCATCAAACAGCATCTAGTTTTGTGATTAAAGTGTTACTTTTATGAGTTTTGAGCCATATAAGTTTTAAGCAGTTCTAAAATTCAGTGTGTTGGATCCTTCAGGGCATGGGACTAAAGTCTCTGCCAACTTCAACAACTATTCAAGAAACAGTAGTGGCTGCATACGCCATGATTTGCTTAATGCTTAGTGCCTATAATATGCCCAACAAATTGATGGTGCTAAACAAATTTCTAATGGAGCTTTAACAACTTGCGAGCTGGACAACATTTTTAAAATCCATGGTTCTTATAGAAACGTAGTAACACATGATCATAGATACACTGTTATGGCCTTTTATACCACGAATGCATGAAACACATGTATACTTGTGTCCTCGAGCCTAGATTTTGAGAGTTTCCTTGTTTATGTCTGTCTTCAAACTTGATTTTTGTTCCCTGTCTGACTGATCTCATTGTTTAGTTGTGCGATTGGTTGATTACATTGAACTACAAATAGATGTCTTCTTTACGCTGCCTTATTCTGCCTGATTAATTAATGGAATTGTCTGGTTGGTTGTAGAGATGTTGGGTCCATCACTTTGCCATATTTGATGTGGAAACAAGGAGGATGTGATATATATATGAAGTAAAACTTCAATTTTTTATTTATATGAACACTTTATAATTATCATATTTGTATTTCTTGTTAATAAGTGGATGATTTGGCTTTGGCGATGTTTTTGGTTTTTCTCAAAATGAATTGGTTCCTGTACATGATAATTCCATTTTGCAAACAGTACTGAGATTCTCAGAAGTTAGTGTTTAGTTATCTCTTTTATTTGACATTTATTAATTTACAGGGAAAGGTTAATTCCTGTTTGGTTATAAAGAGTGATACCCAACATATAAAGCTGAGAAAATGGGGGCTTCCAGCTCTAGGATAGAAGAAGATAAGGTCCTGCAGCTATGTCGTGAAAGGAAGAAGTTTGTTAGACAAGCACTTGATGGCAGGTGCTCACTGGCAGGTGCGCATATTGCATATGTCCAGTCACTGAGAAATACGGGAACTGCTCTGAGGAAGTTTGTTGAACCTGAAGGTCCAATTGAATCTTCTTTGTACACTTCCACTAATGCAACTCCTGAGCCACTTGCTTTTACTGAAAAGTCTCTTTCCCAGTTCTCATTTTCCTCTCCAACCTTTTCACAACGGGTAGATGCAACTGAAAACCTTTGTCCATCTCCTTCTCCTCCTCCCTCAAGTCAATTTCAGGCAAGTCACATGAAATTTAGGGGTATATCATCCAAAAAGGTTGAAGAAAAACCTCCTTCACCTGTTATTGGAACACTAACATCATCAAGCACCCCACAAAATAGCAAACCTCATTACACTGAAAAACAAGAGTCATCACTATTTGAAGAATCTGCTATCCCATCAGTAACTCCACCATGGGATTACTTTGGTCCTCTCCATCCGATTGACCATCAATTTTCTTTTAAAGAAGGGAAGGGGATGAACCAAGGGTTTGAGAATGTTGATGATTTAAGAAAGCCTAGCGAAGAGGAGGGAATTCCTGAGCTGGAAGATGAAGAAGGGAATGCTTCTTTCCGTGGAAGGGAAGAGTCCCTAGATTCAGAGGATGAATTTGATGAGCCTTCTGCAGATACTCTAGTTAGACGTTTTGAAAATTTTAACCGGCTAAATGATCATAATGCACCTAGTGCTTCACCTACTATGCCTTCTGCTGGTAGTGTAGCTTCAGAAAGTGAATTCATGAATGGGGAAAAAAGCAACTCTCCTGATTTATCACCAGTGAGAGCCACTTCCTCGAGAGCTGCCCTTCCATCTATTATAAAGAAAACACCAGTGAAGGAAGATTGTATTGAAAATAAGGTCACCCCTAAGGACTTCCTTTCGAGTATGAAAGATATTGAACATCTCTTTATTAAAGCTTCTGAGTCTGGGAAGGAAGTTCCGAGGATGCTTGAAGCAAATAAGTTGCATTTCCGTCCAATATTACCAGCAAAAGAAAGTATGCTCTCTCTTTGAATTACTGTCAGGGAATATTTTATTTTAATTTCTTTTTTGATTCCATTTTATGTATTAGCCACAATGGTTTAAAGAATCTAGAGCAAGAACATTCTCTGTTTTTTTATTCCCCTACATTTCATCATTCTTGTTTCAATTTTAGACCTACTTGGAGGAGTTCATTAACTTGGATGTTTGAAATGTTAGCAGGTACAGTATTGACTGAAATGTTGCTATTTTTTTGGAGGATCGATAAGAAACTCATGTTTTTTATCTAATTTTTGGGAGACCATAGGAAATTGTTGATTAAGATGTTTCTCCTTTGACCAGAGTTGGTATATTTTTATAATAAAGTGTAAATTCGCTGTGGCAGGTGGATCAATGGCGTCTACATTCTTCAAAACTTGTTTCTCCTGTGGGGAAGAACATAGCGAAGTTCAAGAAGGTGGGTCTCCTTATCTCTGCTCTTGCAAATGACATATTAGAATTATAAAGAAAGGAAACGAAAATTATTCTTCTAAGGCACAAAGTATGATGGATAAGTTTGGAGTTGAACTAATGTTTAGGAATATTTATCCCGTAAAGCAACGATTTAATTAGATTAAAGTTTGATAGTTTGAGTTCTTAGGTTGTGTATATCTGGCTTATGTTCATAGTTATTGACAACATTCTTCATAGACTTGGACATGATTGAATTTAATATCTTTGAATGTCAGGATAAAGATGAAATTCTATAAGTTTAATAACATAATTTACAAGAAATGTCTTCTTAGTTTATTTTCTTTACCTGTAGAAGATGCTACATTTGTTGACAATCAATTTGGTATAAACTAAAGATCATGCTCAATCGTTTCAAAAATTCTTCATTTAAGTGAATGCCTTCCTTTTTTGTATTGTTTCTAAATCATTTTAAGAAAAGGCAGTGCCTTTTTTTCCGTTTTTGTTTTTTATACTTTAAGAGTGCTTTAGCTTACTTTTCTATATTGATTTGCCTGGCCTAAAAAGTGAATAAAAATTATGTGAAAGCAAGATAGTGTTTTAGTTGGTTAGCATTTGATCATTCTAGAAAATTCAACATAAGGGAAATCTTGTAGAAGTTGGGTTTCACAAATCACATAGAAAATCCTGGTTTATAATGTAAGGAAAAGGCATCAAATGAACAAAAGTAGAAAGTTGTTAGAGACGTATACTCTTAAAGCAAAACTATTGAAGCTTGATGTCAACTTTAAGTTTGGTATAATAACTTAAGAGATTGTCCTTGGGATTATTTTGCACACTGGTTTTGTGCTTCACTCGAACTGTAGTTCTCACACACTTCTCCTAGCTTGTTTAAAACAACCTGATTGGGACCTCACTGAGTCCCTTTTCAACCGTAGAACACTAAAATATGCACCTATCTTTTGCTTTTCAATCAACCATAGTGCTCCATTCATTCACTTAGCCTAAGAACTACCACCTGGCTTACTTGTACAACAACTCCAGCCTGACTCTTTTTTGGCTCGCTTAGGCCTGGCTTGAAATGGCAAACTCACTTTGCCTTTGTAGCAAAGAGAAATAGTTTACTAGCTTGCTTGGTTGAATTTCAATTTTCTCATTTTCGTACTGGCTGAATACCCAAAACCAGAGAAAACATTTCTGCGGAAGCATTGCATGTCTATCATGTGATAGCCCCAAAAGTTTAAGCTCATTGGGGACTAATGATAGTACTTAAGTTTTAAGTAACATTCTGCCTCGCATTATGTGCATTTAATTGATGGGCTTGTCATGAAAAAAAAAAAGATTGTGGAGAAAAATAAAATTGCAAACGCTCAAACACAAATGCAAACATGTAACAGATTGAGAACATGCCCTCTTGGATCAATTGGATTTGATACTATGTTAAATGACTACTAAACTCAAAATTTTTAAGCTTAGAGGTTAGGATCCAAAAAATCATGCATCTTTCTTGTTCTTGATTTTTCTACCTTAATTACTAAACATCTCTTTTAACTGCTTTCTTAGAGCCCGCTCAAAATTCTGTAAAGTACTTAACTTGGCATAGGACCGAATCATCTCGATCATCTTCATCCAGGACTCCTCTTGGTTTGAATTCAAAAGACGAGGTTGAGGACCTTACCAGTAATGTTTTTGATAGTATTCACATGATCTCGAGCAGTCATGCGTCAACCTTGGATAGACTATATGCATGGGAGAGGAAGCTTTATGATGAAGTAAAGGTATTATCAGTTTCTCTAAATAGTTTTAGTTTTTGATTCTGGAACTTCCTAGTTCAAGCAACTTGATTCTAAGTTGTATATTATAAAAGAACCATATAAAATCATTTGGAATTGTGAGAAAAAAATAGAGGTATTTTGTTAATCGAATTCAGAATAGTTCAAAAAGTTTAGTTAAATATTGTAGAAAAGTTATTAATTTTTTGACTGAATTGTTTCTAAATTACAACTTAAATAACAAACTTACTTTGACATTCTTTGAACAATACAAGCTTTTGAAATCTAAAATTGAATTTCTTTTTTAACAAACAATATAGTCCTGCTATTTTATGCTGTCCTTTCCCAAGCACAAAGAATATATCAGTTATCAAATTCTCAGCAGATGACATAATTGAATGTTGTCCTTGTAAATATATTAACTTTCTAAATGCTCTAAAATCCAGGCTAGTGAGATGGTCAGAAGAGTTTATGACTCAAAGTGTAAAATATTAAGACAACTGGAATCAAAAGGAGAAAGTCCCACCAGAATTGATAAAACACGTGCTGTTGTTAAAGATCTACACTCAAGAATCAGAGTTGCAATTCACAGAATTGAGTCGATATCAAAGAGGATTGAAGAACTACGGGACACAGAACTCCAACCGCAACTGGAGGAGCTGATTGAAGGGTACGTGTTTGATATAATTATTTTCTTAATTACTCTTTAAATATTATGTCACATAGCTTCAATTAGGAGCTATATATCATGGATACTACAAGATGTGTATGCCTCTTGTTGGACTGATTAGTCTCAAGAAACATGGTATGTTTGTAAGTCCTTAAACTTGTTATATAATGGCTTGAATTTCTTCCTTTTAAATGAGTTAGATGGCACTGGTTGTCACAGACTGAAATTTTGCTTCTCTATTTCTCACAGGTTATTGGTCATATTTTGAAAGTCATGATGTTTTTGCTTATATGTTTCTCACAGATTTTTTATTATACTTTAAAAGTCCTGATGTCATTCTTTAAAATTTTTCTTATTTGAATGCTATTTTGGGTGGCTTTCCAAGTAGTAAAAGTATGTTCTCCTGAACTAATAAAACTGCAAAGAAGGCAGTACCCCTTATTAGCCACATGAAAATAGTCTGACACTGACTACATATTTAAAAAAATTATATATATGGCTACACAGAAGATATATGCATGGTAACTTCTTTTTGTCAAAGTGCATATATGATACTAAAACTTTTTGATGTGTCAAAAAACTTCCTTTAATAATTTGTGGTGTAGGACAACTAGAGGGAAACCTAGAGATTTTAGGGTGGCATTGTAATCTCTAAGAATAATTGTTCTTTCTTTCCTGTTTTATATATATATATATATATATTTTTTTTCCTAGTTTATTTAAGATCTCCTTACCTTATAGATGGTGGCTAGATTTCTAGGATATTTGATTTAATGATTGTATATTCCTAAAATAATTATCTACCATGTAAGACTGAGGCTTGGTCCTATAAATAGTAATAGGGCAGCTGATGATGAAATAAGATTTTCTTCTCTCTATCTTTCTCTTAAGTTTTCTCCCCTTTATTCTAATTTTTCCCCCCTTTCTATTCTTCTAATCCTTCTCCCCTTTCTTCCTTTCTCACCCTATCCTGATCCTATCATTTATTTGACCCCATCAGATAGGGTGGCCACTTGGCTATAGGGTGACCACTTGGTTTTAAAATAAGGTAGAGACCTTTTCTACAGTCTACAGAGGAGGGTCTTGATAAATTTCATGAAACTCTGGGTGGTCTGTAATGATTTTCAAAACTTGAAGGACCTGTAGAGGCCAAACATCAGGAGCTCAATGAAATATTCCTTTGTCTTCATTGAGCTTGATTTGTCTTAATCATAAGGAATATGTCCCACTAGCCAACACTTTTGTTGAATCTTTATTCTAGTTTCATTGTGCCATGGAAATGATTTTTATAAAGCTTATCAATTTGGACCTCAGAATATTATCCTTAACTAGCAGTCGAAATGACAACTAGAGAAACGGAAATTCTAATTTTTGGTTTATCTTATCAACAGTTGAATGAGATAGATGTCTGACGTGAGTTATAGGCTTTAGTCGGGTTTGATTCCTATGAATAGACGTATCTAGTGGATTACTGAGTCTGAAAGTATAACTTGCCCTGTTTCTTTCAGTTTCCAAATAGAATTATCTTGTGGCATTTGTTATTTTTATTTTCTTGTGTCTGGATATAAGTATCAAGTGTGTTATTCTAAAAGAGAAGTGTTAGAAAAGTAGCATTTTGACATATTAATTTTACATAATAATAATCATTCTAGTCATGATAATAACGTTTGAAGAATATAAACTATAATTATAGTTATGGTGTTGGATGGCTGTGGCGGTGGTGGTGTTGTTTATGATGTTGGTGGTGAAGATTATGGGCTAATTTTGAGATAAAGTTTAATAAAATATCAAGGGTGGGAATGTGTTGGAAATAGCTAGTCTTGCATTAAAGTGTATATTAACTAAGAAATTTTTTATTTAAATAAAGGTTTTAAAAGATACTTCATTTTTGTTTTTATTCAACTACAAATGTCTTAGAAAAAAATGTTTTAAAGTAAAAAAAGAAAAATTAATCTAAAATATCGTAATGATCAGTATTAAGTTAAATACAGACTGCAGACACAAGGAACATCATGCAGGATTATTATTTTTTCCCTTATTATAATATTTGTTTGTGCACATGACTTGAAAATTTCATCTTTTCTGCTTTTTACATTGATTCCAGGTTAAGTCGGATGTGGGAAGTAATGTATGAATGTCACAAGCTTCAGTTTCATATTATCTCAGTAGCTTTCAACAATGGCAACAGCAAAATCTCCATACAGTCAGATTCACATCGGCAGATCACCATTCATTTAGAAAGTGAACTAAGCTCTTTGTCTTCGAGTTTTACAAAATGGATTGAAGCTCAGAGTTCTTATCTTAAGGCCATAAAGTCTTGGCTTTACAAATGTGTCTATCTTCGTCAGAAGTATTCTAGGAGAAAAAGGCCGTTACCAGCCCCCCCTTTGCGAAACTATGGCCCTCCAATATATGCCACTTGTGATGTCTGGTTGGAAAAGCTGGATGAATTGCATCGCGAGCATGTCACTAATTCTATCAAGAATTTAGCAGCGGAAACAATTCGCTTCCTGCCACGCCAAGACAAGAATCAAGGGAAGAGTACCACCCGTCTTTCAACATCCTGGAATGCTGAGAATGGCAGTGATCCGGCAATTAATATAATGACAGATGAAGCTTCAGAGGAATGGATTTCAGGTTTCGACCGTTTTCGATCAAGCCTGGTGAGATTTATTGGTCAGTTGAACAACTTTGCTAAGGATTCAGTTGATAAGTATGTAGAACTTTTGCAAGCCATCAAAGATGCTAAGAATAATTACGCTGAGATGATTAACCGAGACGCTAAGAGTAATGCTGATCAGGTACGTAGTAATAATGGTCAGTTGCCGTCACAATCTTGAACTTTTAACTCTTGAATGAAGTTGCAAATGGAGAGAAGGAAGAAGTTTCATTGCTATAGCTGAAAAACAGAAGCATTTTGAGGTCCCAGCTGAATGGCAATAATTTTAGTTTTTAATTTTATCTTCTGGGAGAAAAGAATAAAGGGATCTTTGTTAAATGGAAGGATAAAATACAGGAATGTGAAAAGTATGAGGTGACGTGTAAAAATTTAGCATAGAAAGTAGCATAAATTTCCAATGCTAATATCAAGTTTCATAATGTTGTTGTATAGACATGTAGTGCTTTTTGTCAAATAATTATCTTGTTTTTATAGTTACTAAATAATTTATTATGAGAATTTGTTTTAGGGGCCAAATCTTTGTAATTAATCTTATAATCCTCTAATGAATCTAAATCTATAATCTAGGGTGGGTTTGGTTTGAAATCAGATTCGAAATGAACAATTGCATAATCCCTAATACAAATAAAAAGTGAAATAGAGCAGTATCAAAGTTGTGGTTGTTCAGTTCTACGATGCATTAATAAAACCAGTTGAATAATTAATAAAAGATGTATGTAAAAAAGGGGGAATGCATGTGTTTTGACCAAATGATAAGAAAATAAAACATTGAAATGTTCAACTGCCAGTTTCTGAAATCACCACCAAAATTCATCAACTACTCCAAATGGCAGACCAAATAAAATGTATAGCCACAGCGAGAGCCAGACAGACCAGTAAGTAATGAATATTCCATGTATGTATGGTGAAGACTTTTTCAATATGCCTTGTGTTTTCCCACACGAAGGATTCAATATTAATACAAGTTTTCCTTGACTACTTGGCCAATCTCCATTTCTATTATTATAAATTTATAATTCACCTCACCCTCCTCCTCGCACATTGATTTCAGCCGGCATGGGACTTAACCCTCTTTTGGTTTTGGTGTCTTAGCTGTCTTCTTCTGTACGTACAGGCTCATCTTTCTTCTCACTCGTCTCATTTCTCCAAATAAGAACACGGACTTGGCACATCAGTTTCCTCTTACGCGCTTTCTCTCTTTACTCTTTAAATCTTCCATAATTCTTCCTTCAGAAACTTCAAGTCCTATGGCTGCCGAAAGAGTCCACCCTCACCACTCACCCTCCCATCATCCCCGTGAAGATCATGATCATGATCATGATCAAGATCAACTCTCCACTCCCAGACCTTCTCCTCCTTCTCCTGAAAAGCCTATTCCTCAACCTCCTGCCGGCACTTACGTCATTCAGATCCCCAAGGACCAAATCTACCGCCTCCCTCCTCCCGAAAACGCCGACCGTCTCAAACGCCTCTCCCGCCCTAAATCTTCTAGAACTTGTCGCTGCTGTCGCTTCTTCTGCTTCACTCTCCTCACCCTCATCCTCCTCCTCGCCATCGCATCCGGCATCTTCTACCTCGTCTTTCGTCCAGAGTCACCTCATTATTCCATCAACTCTATTTCTATCAAACCTCTCAATCTCTCTTCTTCATCTTCGCCTATCTCTCCTCAGTTCAACATCTCAGTCACCGCCAACAATCCCAATAACCACATCGGAATTTACTACGAGAAAGACAGCTCAGTCGAGGCTTATTACCAGGACGTCATCTTATGCGACGGCGTTTTGCCTTGGTTTTATCAGCCCAAAAACAATGTCACAGTGTTCAATGTGGATCTTAAAGGTTCGGCTATTCAGTTAACGAGCTCTGTTCAGAACGAGCTGGTGGCTGCTGAGAAGTCGGGAACGGTGGCGCTTAAGGTGAATTTGAGAGCTCCTGTGAAGATAAAGGTGGGGTCAGTGAAGACGTGGACGATCAAGGTGAAAATCAATTGTGATCTAACGGTGGATAAGTTAACGTCTCAGTCGAAGATTTTGTCAAAGGATTGTGATTATGGGGTGGAACTTTGGTAGGGTATTATTATTATTTTAGAGGGGAGTGTTTGGTTGTAGGATTTACATTACACCCGTTTGTGTATTATTTAATTGGTTTTTATTGAGTTTTGTGGTGGTATACATGTTCTTATTGTTAATTATACTGAGTACAGTACAGGATATATATAGTTGATTAATTCTTTTTTATTATTTATAATATAAAAGTCAAGATTAAAATATTATTTAGTGGTTACAGTAAAATAGTTTATTTTTAATTATTACATAAAACATTTAGACCAAACAGATAATTAAGCCTTTGAGATAGTAATTAGAGTCAACCAAATAAATTGATTTGTTGTGGTAAGTATTGAATGTGAAAAGGCCAGTTACTGGTTATATATATTTCTTGAAAATAACAACTTGAATGTAACATATTAAGTACCCAACCCATTTAAATTCATTAATCTAATAATAAATATCATCAATGGGGCAATAGCACAATTAAACTGAGTCAACAAATTCCTCTGAATTGGACAAATCAATTTATATTACAAATATTGTTTTGAACCTTCTATTTAGGCTTAATTATATACCTAGAGATATCTTTTTTAAATTGTATCTTAAGAGCATAACAATATTTATATTTCTCCTTATGACACTATAGGTTACTAGATTTAGTATTATATAAAGTTAAGATTTCTTAGATATTTTTAAGTTTAACCATCCTTTTTTGCTAAATCAAATATTTAATATATGTATATAAATAAAAAACACAAACTGAATTTAAGAGTAAAATTAAATTCCAAGATTAACCCTAATTCTACACTAAACATGTACAAGGAACTTTACTTCCTTCTCCATTTTTTTTTTTTTATTTGGTGGGAGTACAAATCTCTACTGTGCTTCTTAGTCTTCTAAAGATATTCATATTATTCACTAGGAAATGCTGTTTGAAACTTACAATTTCAGATTATAATCATACAATCAAAATTATCTAAGGAATGAACCAATAAATGGAATATGGGATGAAGCAGTTAAGAGTTTTTATTTACCTTGGCTGGCCTCTTCTAACACAATAGTCGAGAGATCTTCAAAAACCGACTTCATATCAGGTCTCTCGGACGCTGGTAGTATACATCTGAGAGCCACTTGAAGCATTTCATCTACAACTCTAGGTGGCTGCTCCACATCATGCCTGTCCATAATCACATTGTCAAAGCACTCGCCTGAGCGATTTTCGATAGCCAATAACCTAACCCAGTCTGTCAAATCAACTACTCTTGGATCCCCACAAACAATCTCCCCGGAACTCTTACCAGTGAGCAGCTCCAGCAAGATAACTCCAAATGCGTAGACATCACTCTTTAGTGATGGGAGTGGTTTACTTGAGCTAGCGAATTCAGGTGGCCTATAGCCAAGAGCACCTGCATTCAAAACTTGCTCAGCTGTGCCAGCTGATGTCAATATCCGGTGAAGACTATAATCGGTGAGGAGTGCATTCATATTAGGAGTTTCTAACAAGATGTTAGAGGATTTGAGGTTCCCATGGGGTATTGCTCTCTCATTGTGTAGGTAGTTAAGACATCGTGCCACATCTACAGCAACTCGGAGCCGTAAATCAATAGACAAGGGTGGGAGCTTTCTTGGATCTGTTTCTGCAGAAAACATCTATGTTATTAAAAAAAAAAAAAAAAGAGGGAAGACTCTAGCATTGCGGCTATGAAAAGTTAATGTTTTTGGAAACTTGTCTACTCTGTCTCTGTTGCATAATTGTATCAGAAATAGGTTCTCTAAACTAGTAGTTGACATGAGTTAATTAATGGATATGACTACATTTATCACACTGTGGCAGTAGTTCAACAATTGCAGAAATTAACCTTACACTCTTTAAGTTTTAAAACCTAACTTACTGGGAGTGCAGAAATTTGTGCGTCTTGCAATGTGTTTAGTTGGTTTTATGTCAGTTTATCAGAAAATTCCCAGATTTATAATTTAGATAAACTGACTAAAATTTAAGAAATAGTTCCCAACTTTGGCTCCATCAATTACGT
Source organism: Pistacia integerrima (assembly GCA_026225825.1). Classification (NCBI taxonomy): domain Eukaryota; kingdom Viridiplantae; phylum Streptophyta; class Magnoliopsida; order Sapindales; family Anacardiaceae; genus Pistacia; species Pistacia integerrima. Next base: position 13,761,604 of record CM047746.1, read on the forward strand.
CCCATTTAGGTGTTATAACAAACAAGAGTAGGGATGTAATATCTCTTCAAACTAGTCACACTATCAAACGAGCATCAGTGGGCAACAAAATATTAATACACAATCTCAAGGAACCACTATTTGACTTATCCTCAGCTAGTCAGATAATCAACTTATCTGAAGAAATGGAAATAGTTCTTTTGTAGCAAATCCATCCATCTTGTTTAACTGACAATAAATTTGAATCGTACTGAAGATAAGACCTTATCAATTCGATTACATGACTGAATTCTAAGATAAAAACTCATAAAAGCTTGATTTCAAGGTGAATGTAGGATTTTTAGTTATTTATCTTCCATAAGCAGTATGATAAGACTTCAAAAGTTTGTACATTCATAATCACCCATTATTTGTAAAAATGATGGACACAGCGTATATCTAATAAAAAAGGAAAAAAAGTGGACCCTATGTACAATGGAGTTTGACATGATCGTATGAATTCAAGTCATACATATTTACTTCCTTTGAACACTAAATTTGCTAGAAAATAATGTTTCATAACACTAAAACTCACATAAACTCAGATTAATAAACCATAACTGATAATTTGTTCAACGCTTTCATCTTTTAGTGGGTCTAAATTAATTTAATTTTCAAATTGGATAGTGATGTCCCATGTAATCAAGTAACACACTCCTGAAGCGATATCTTTGCCCACACAACCATAATGGGAAAAATTTCATGAAAATGTTGCACTGACTGATAAACACTAAAAAATGAATTGATGACAGACTGATGCAAATAAAATAAATAATCATGCAGATCAGAATGTAGGCGCTAAAGGATTAAAACAGATGCAGTTGCAAGCGAATGCAAAAACCTGATAGCATGACATGCAATCAGAAATAGCTGCTTGTGTTTTTGCTGATGACTCTTGTCTTCTAATTGTCGAAAATATATTACACATAGGATATAGACATTATTAACGGTCCAGAGTTATCGGATTGGAAAAACCACCAGCTAGGTAAATCATTTTCAAACATAGGTTTTGAATTAAGAAACATCCAGAAATTTCTTTGTTGCACAATTATAGAAAATGCAAACGACGGAAGGGACCTTACCTTGAAGATAGAGGGACAAAGATTGTGCATTAATATAATTGGATATGATTAGTTTCTCATGCTCCTTTGGACCCCAGTAGTAACCCCGAAGGGAAACTAAATTTGGATGTTTGATGTTCCCAAGTTTCTTTACTTCCCTTGCAAATTCTTTTCTCCCTTTTGCTATCCCTTCCCTAAACCATTTGACAGCCAATAAATTACCAGAGTCAAGTGTAGCTTTGTATAAAGTTCCATGACAGCTCCTTCCAATGACTTCTGCTGGAGCATGTGAAAGTTCTTCTGCAGTGAACACCAGGGAACCATCAAAAAGATGTAAATCCCCAGCTAATTTGTCAGGAGAACAGACCTTGAGCACTTCAGGATTCTTGGAGTCAATTTGGTGTTTAGAAGGTGATGGATTTGAAGACGACAATATGGACAAGGGGGAAGATAACCCTTCGTCTTTCTTTATTGATTCACGATAGCAAGTATCTTTAGGCTTTACAACTGATGAAGTGTCCCCAGAATCATATGCAGACACCATTCGGGATGATGGTAAAAGATCTTCATTGAAGCCAAATGAAGATAATGATGGGTCGACTTTTTTGTTAAGCACTGACGTATGAGAAAGAGAAGAACCCCCTTGAGGAACATCTTTCTTTTCCCCATCTGTATTCAAACTGATCATCCTATGTTTCAGCCAGGGGACGCAATATATCATAATGCATAAAATAGCGACTATAGTAAGGCCACCAACTAAACCTGCAATCAGGGAAATTTTAGTAGCAGGTTTCATATGATTTCCATGCTCACTCATAGTCAGGTCTGGAGCACCTGGTGACAGTTGTGAATAAGGAAAACTCAGCAAGGAATTTCCAGGATGGAATGCTGAATCAGGAAACCGCCTTAAGTTATAAGGTACCACACCAGAGAGATTATTAAAAGAAACATTGAGTCCCTTTAGGACATCTGGAAGGCCATCAGGAATGCTACCCTCAAATTTGTTGTTGGAAAGATTTAGGTACAACAAGTTATGAAATTTACTGATCTCTGGGAGCAGCTGACCACTTAATGAGTTATAAGACAAATCAATAGACTGTAGGCTCAAACTTGGGGCAGAACTTACTGAAGGAGTAGTTTTGGTTTCTTGAAGAGGTAATGGCCCAGTAAAGTTGTTGCCTGACAGATTAATATCGGTCAGTGTTGTGGAGTTGAAGAAGCTTGGAAGGAGGAACCCATTAAGATGGTTGAGGCTAAGATCGATAACTTTTAGTTCTGGGTATGTTCCCAGAACGGCTGGGAGAACACCCTCTAATGAGTTGTTGGATACCTTGAATGAAGTCAGCCTCAAGAACTGAGAAGTTTCATTTGGCAAAGTTCCAGACAATGAGTTAGAACTCAAATGAATAACTTCCACATAATTTCCCCAACTCTGCATTCTGGAAAAATTCCCAGAGAGTCTATTATTACTTAAATCTACAATGGCACAGTGTCCAACCTTAAGAGGTAAGGAGCCTGATAACTTATTTGATGATAAATTAACCTTCTTTAAGGTTGCAGACGTTATACTTCCAACTGGACCTGTCACACATGCAAAATATTAAAAACAATAACATTAACAAAATGGATGACAGAGGAGAAGATGGATTGTTTGTTATTCCCATAACTTTTACATTAAAAAGATCATAAAATGACATCTAAAACTAATTACTGCTGCAAACGAAAGGACGACTGCAATGAAGATGGGAAAAATAATTTATATATGATAATTAACCATTCCTAGAATGGCATATTTCAATGATCATTTCTCTTGATTTAGTTTCTTTTTTATTTTTTCTTGTAAAGCCCTTGATTTATTTTCAAATTTCCAATCACATATGTCTAGCAAAACAGACAGTTTAGAATATAACAAATATCCAGACCAAACCTAGAAAGAGACAAGCAAATGCATGACCTCGGCTATTACACCATGTTAATTTACTGCTTGAACTGAAAGCTTAAGCTATATGGTAAATGTTAGACACAAGTATTAAATTGTTTATCAAATAGAACCAATACATTGATCTTGGTGACATTAGCATACAAAAAATATGACCTAGAGATTTTGATGGTAAAGGCAAAAGAGTAACAAGTTAGACTTTCCTTTTTGCTTTAGTATTAAACAAATTGGGATTGCTGTTTTCTATTTTTTAAAATTTATGCCAAAATGGTTGTGCTGCACAAAGCATTGTTTCAACTGTTATCTTTAATTGGTACTATTTTATGATCATTAATTATGCATTTTTATTTAGATTTTTGCTCATTAAAATTTACAATTCATCAGCTGTTTTTGAAAAAGTAAACACTACACATACAAAGTTTATATCCCAAATTACCTGGCATTCATTTAAATCGTCATACCATTTACCAGGTTACTCTATCATCTATGTAGATATCCTAAATGAGAGCTCTATTACTTGGAAAATTAGAACTAGGATACAAACTTTGTATTCATAGTATTTCCCTACAGCTTTTGAAATCTAACTAATGTATAACAAATTGCATCAAAACCCTATAATCCACATCAAGATCAATTAAATACAGACATTTATCAATCAGCCGAAAAACAAAAATCAGCATACTCTCATCAAAATTGAGAGTCTCTTACTAGTACATTCCAGAATCAGAATTCTCTTTAAATTGACCACCATCGATCTTATCAACAACATAAATGCAAGTCTTTTCATTGTATCTCAGGAATGGACTTCATTTCTTTGTCCACAAACCATAACTATATTTATATCTTTGCCATTTTTGCTACAGTAATCACCAGATAAAAATCTAACATCATTGTCAGAACTGCAGATAATCTACAACCATCTTACATCTTTTCAAGAAAAAAATGATTAGGTACCACTGGTTTATGGTAAATGCTTAGGGATGAGCATTTGTTAATTAGAGAAGGCACTTTAAAAGAGATGAGGTCTAAGAGTAAATTTTCAGATAAATTATGTTTCTGTCTCTATTAGCAGTTTAGAAGAGTAATTAATTAAGCATAGAAGTTTCTTCTTTTAATTAGATAATGAATTTTGGTTAAAATAAAAAGAAAGAAAATCGAAAATTAATGTTTATGACAAAAAAATAAAATAAAAGAAACAATTTCAAAGGAAATAAAAATTAGTTAAGATTTCAGAGGATAATCTACAAAGCTTTGGCGATTTGAACGTGCACCATAAGTATGTTGCCCTCTCTGGGGAAAAATTCTGATTCCATCAATATTGCAATGCTCTTTAACAAGCACTGAAAATTATTGAAATGAAATACAGTGGTTTGGAGGAAAAAGCCTATTGAGTAACCATTATCGAATACTGAATTTCTGTTAGATTTCCAACTGGACCTAGGATACAGAAGGAAGGAGTAAGTGAATAATTCTAATGTTTCTGAAATCAAAAGAAACTATGACTACCATGTCTTACTTTCTTCTTTCAGCAGATTCCCTTTTCTTTTAAAGTAAAGGTCAGATGTTCATCAAAATTAGACCAAGCTCCTGATGCCACACTGTTTAGTCCTTCCCAACTTGGTATATTAAGGTTTTCTCTCATCATTTTATGATTTTATTCCCGCATTCATTGGCTAGTTAAAGCAGAAAGTTTGTCATTATTTTGTAAGTGGTATAACACATGACACATTATATATATTTAATGAAATATCATCACAATGCTCTTTTCATATTCTTCAGTCATTTCATTTTGTCTAACTCCTATCAAAACTGTGCCGCAAGTTATGTTGTGCAGTTATGTTAGACATCAACAGCAAGAAATGCAGTTATACTAAAAGTCAATATTTGATTTCAACCTTACGAATTTTTTTTTCCCATCTATGCATTGAACATAAATAGCTTCTATAAACTATATCTGATTTATCAAGCACTATGGTTAGCTATATCAACGATCTGGTACCACCCATAACAAATGGAACAAAGATGATACCTTTCTACAGGCTAAACAAAAAAATGAAAACCTCATGTCAATCAAACCAAGCACCATAGAAGTACCTCTTGAACGACGACAACTAAACATATATTGATGCTTTAAGGAAGGAGATTGTTACATCAAATCCTATTTATATTGATAAACGAAGTCAAATGCATATGAAATACAGAAATGAATGAATATTGACTTGCTATGAAGCACATTCTGCATATAACTATTTGCCAAGGTTACCAGAATTAGAAAGTAAACTAATTTCAAAAGATAATAGATATAATAACTGCTATAATCAGAACAAGAAGGCTGCCAGAATTCATTGTACCTTCAAGCTGATTAAGGCTGAGATCCAGTTCAGATAACATCATTGAGCTTTCTTGAAAAAGAGCTTCTGGTAGAGACCCTGACAACTGATTGCTTCCAAGCTGTAGAATCCGAAGAGAGACAACAAAGTTGAAGGAAGGTATATTACCCAATAACTGATTATTACTAGCATCAAACACCTCTAAACTGTCGAAATACGGCATTCCATCATGAGCAAAGAGCTCTCCAACTAAAGAATTGTAGCTGATATTTAAATACTGAATTGAAGAAATAAAACTAGAGTTTCCAAGCCCCAAGTCCAGTGAACCAGAGAATTTATTACTGCTGAGATCGAAATGTACCAGGCTACCCAACTGGGATACAAAATGCATAATATCCCCATTAAATCCGTTACCCCGCAAATCTAAGTACTTCAACTTCTCAAGATTGCTGAAACCAGAAGGAACTGTACCTTGGAAACTGTTTGAAGAAAGATTCAGAAGCACTAAATTCTTCAATTTAACAATGTTAGAGGGTATAAACCCATGAAACATATTCCTGGAGAGATCCAAAAACTCAAGAGATTGAAGGGAGGCAATGTTTGTGATAGTCCCCATGAATTGATTGTTTGAAAGTGATAAATTGCGTACCATTTTAAGGCCTATAATATGAGTGAAACTAAAATTCCCAAGCAGACCCACATCATTGAGAATAATTGATGTTACATGCCCATCACTACAAGTAACCCCGAACCAATTCTTGGGACACCCATCAGATGCTAAAGAGTTAGAGTCCCATGAATCAAGAACTTGGGCTGATGGGTCCTTTGGAATGCTTTTCTTCAGCTCTAAAAGTGCTTCAAAATCTGATTTTGCTAATGCATTTACTACCAACAACACAATGATCAAACTCAAACTCAGAGCAGTGATAATACCCATAATTTAAGAGACACAATGAAGATATGAAGAGACTAGCTAAAGTAATGACAAAAGTCTCATAAATGGGAACTGAATTAAGTCAACTAGACAAAAATCTAGAAGAAGAAGAAGAAACAATGCAGAAATAATTTGCTACATTTCAAGAAAAAGGTGGGTGGGTTAAAAAGAAGAAGAAGAAACCCAGAGAGTTGAGAAATCAAAGAAGGCAAGTCCACATAGCAAGTGAAAAAGAGAGTGAGAGTGTTAGGTTAGGAGAAGGGTTGGGACAGAAATAAAATGTGGAATTAGGTTAGACGATGAGTTGTTATTTTGACTTGCAACAGTTTCAAGTACCAATGCATTCTTCACTGCTCAATAATTTTCCATACCAACATGTGAGAGCCTTTCAAAGATTGATAATTTTTACATTTAATTGACCTTTCCTAGTCTACTGTTTTCTAACGATAATCAATCCTTTATTAGAACAAATTCTGCCTTAATAGGCCTGCTAACTACTTTGAAGTCTTTTTTGGATACTTTTAACATAATCAAGGTTAAAACAATAAAAGACACATTTAAATTTTTTTTTACACCCCGTAAAACTAACATATATCAAACTACCCCCAAAAATTATCAGACTTAACTTAATTTCACCAAACACAATTACTAATTACCCTAATTATATTTTGAACTTGGCTAATTCACTCTCAAATTTATTAACAACTCAATGTTAAATAAAAAGGTAAAATAGCTAAATATTTTTTTTTTTTTAAATTCTTAAGTAACACAAATTGTTAACCTAAAATCACAAGTACCAAATAAAAAAGGGTTAAAAAAGCTTTTAAAGCTTTTGAAAAATTAAGAATACTTAAAAAAAAAAAAAAAACCAAAAAATATTTGCCTAGTTCAATTAAATTTTTTTTTTTTTTCAAATTTGTATTATTTTTTTCAACTTTTTTAAAAGTAAGTTTTTCATTTTTGAGATAATTTTATTTTTAATTTTTTTCAAGTATTTCTTATTCTAAATTTTTTTCCATTTTCATTTTTTTATTAGTTTATTTTTATTTTTCTTATAAAAATCTGTAATATTTTCAAATTTTAAAGCCTAACATGGGATGTTTGGGGCTGCTAGAGATGAAGTGGAGTAAGGGGTGGATTGGAATTGGCGGGCATAGCAGGTGATGGCATTAATGGCATTTACCTTAATTTGGTTAAAACTAACAAGGTCAAACGACTTGCGCATACCCAAGGTTTGCCGAAACGACAAGTTGGTACCTAAAAGGTTTTGAAACGACAAACAGGTACCTTCTGTCATGTGCTGTTAGTGATTTCTGTTTGTTAACAGTGAAAAGACTAAAATACCCTTGAAAGTTTGATATTTTAGTTTTTTATAAATTTATAAAAAACCCCCTACGTTTGCTAATTTAACTAAACACCCCCATATATAAAAAGTTTGTTAAATGAAAAAAACACCCCCACCACCTGCAGTGCCAAATTCCCGCCACCACCGCCAGAATCGGCCAGAAATTGTGTTACAACACGGACCCGTCGGATACGTGTGCATGCTAGCGTCGTCTGGCCTTTTTCGCGATCAGTGGCGATGCGCGAAAAAGGCCAGATCTAGGATTAATACAGATATATAGATTGTTTATTGTTTAATTTTAACTTTTGATACTTAAATATTTAAATGGTACAAGATTTTGACAACTATGAGAGTGAACTTATTACCACTAAGAAATCCAAATTAGATCTTTATTTGGAAGAGGCAAGGTTTGATCGCGTCAAACATCAGAATTTGGATATCCTCGAGCATTAGAAGAACAATTGTGATTGTTATCCGATACTTGCCATGATGGCTCGTGATATCATGATAATACCAATAACATATGTTGCTTCAGAGTCTGCTTTTAGTATTGGCATTAAAGTGCTCAACAAATATTGAAGCTCACTTCGACCAAAAAATGCAGAATCTTTGATATGCACTCGGACTTGGCTCTATGGATATGAGTTTACAGGTAACATATTAACATAATATTTCATATGTTTTATTATTTACATTTATTAATATTTGTAGTTGATCATTGTTTTGTAGATGACGATGTGAATGATGATTCGGATAATGAACTCGATATGCCATTAACTAATACGGGGCTTGTAGAATCAAAAGACTTTACCACCTCCATTGTGGGATGAACATTTGCTGGCCAAGAATGTTTTTTATTGAACAATGTCAAGTCAGGTTAAATTAATCTTTATGTATTTGTATTTGTATTTGTAGTTTTGTATTTTATGTTATTGACTTATTGTGTTTATTTATGTGTATTAGTGATTATGTATTTGTTTATTATGGTTGGTATTTGTAATTTTGTATTTTATGTTATTGACTTATTATGTTTGTTTATGTGTATTAGTGATTAAGTATTTGTTTATTTTGGTTGGTATTTGTTTATGTGAATTAAATTGAATTTAGAGTAGTTGATTGTGGGGGTGTAATTGTAAAAATTAAAACTACAGGAATTTTGGGGGTGTAACTGTGATATTGAAAACTACTGGCGGTGAAAATGCAAAAATTGAAAACTGGAGAGAGAAAAAACGGGCACCCGTGGTTCCACCCATACCTGCATAGGGTAGGGTACGGGTACCCGTTTAGGGCTCGTACCCGTGAGACCCGTACCCATACTTGGCCCACCTACTTGTTTTGCCAAGTCTACTTATACCCACCATATTAGCATGGGTCCAAGCAAAGACATCCAGGTTTGCCTTAAAAAAAAATTAACTAGTTGTTTAAACAACTCTTCATCGAGGTTACCCTCAATCTTGAGTGTGCGCTTAGGTTCTCGCTCGTTGATGGGGACCTCGCGTAACTCCTCCACTAGGCTAGTTGAGGTTTTGTCCTTGTGAATGCGAGGATCAGTGGTATCCTCGACTGGTCTAGGCTGCAACTCGTTCCTCACGATCACCATTGTTTGAGGTCGTCTCTCCTTTTTAGCAAAGGTGATTGCTCGGTTGTAACATTCCCTACAGTCTTTTAGCGATCCCTTGACTATTCCTACTCTAGTTGGAGCGGAGAACTTCATCACCTGATCGTGAATTGAAGTAACTGCTCTCAAGTCTTTAAGGAGCAGTCTGCCAATCACTACATTGTATGCTGACATGTAGTCAACTATTAGGAAGTCCGCCATCAGCTTCGCCATGTGCTGCTCCTCAACCATTGTGATAGACAGTATGATTTTTCCTTTGGGGGGTGGGGTGTGGGTGAATAAGACGCTTGAGAATGCTTTGCATCCATCACCCTTCTCTTCTGGCGGATAGGTCGAGCCTCCAGGCCGATATTTAACTTGTGGCACATGACCTCGAGGCTTATACCCCTTTACAATGAATTTGAGGAGGTTTATGCAGTGCATAATGAATAACGGTTACAAGAGGAAAACCAAGGATAAGGGCCTGACTTTGGAGAGTTAGAGGGTGTTTGTCTGAGCTTATGAAAATTAGCTTATAAGCAACAATTGCTTATAAGCTAAAATTAACTTATAAGTATTTGAAATTTTAAGCAATTACGTGTTTGGTTAAAGTATTTATAAGTGACTGATAAGTAATTGACGTGTTTGGTAAAATGTGGCTTATAAGTATATTTTATTATAAAATTACTAAAAAATGTACTATATTAAACAAGGGCATACTATGGAATTTTAAAATTAAATAAGGATAATGTGGTAATATACTTAGTCAAACTAGCTTATAAACAAAGTGTTTATAAGCCAAAAAAAAAAAAGTACCTCCCCCCCAACTTATTTTTTTTAGCTTATAAGCTCAACTTATAAGCTCAAAAAAATTACAAACAAATAGGTTAGCTTAATTTTAGAGCTTATAAGTAAGTTTGACTAGCTTATAAGCTTAGACAAACACCCCCTTAATCCCATGGCTGTAGGTGTTGCCATTAAAGTGAAATTGTTAGGAGTCATGCCGATATTTTCTCTTTGATTTTAGGGGATAAGGCTTATTAGTGGTGATAAGGTTTATCCTTGACTCATAAGACAACCGCCCAAGAGCTCGCTTCAGCTTGGACATAACTCGCTTCAATCTACCCGCAACTCGCTTCAATTTGGTCGTCACCATAAGTTACACTGAGCTACAGCTCGCTCTAAGCTACCTCTTGTTCCGAGGTGGTTGCACAGCCTGGCACAACAATATCAAATTTCAAGATGTACAGCGTAGAAAACGTTTGTTCTATGTTGTTGTTCTTAGTTATTTTTTCACTGTATAATTGTAGAATTGAAGTTAGTTTGAATAACGTTGAATTGTATTTCAACAACTGTCTTGTAGTCTTAAGATCTGAATTTAGATTCATTTATATTAAGCACGAGGGAGGAAGATGTCTCTTTGACAATCAATTAATTCCTTCAAATTCTTCCACAAAGTTAGTAGAGTTTTCTATAGTGATTTATTGAGTCTTTGAGCTTTCATCTAAATGGGGTGGTAGAGAAACTAAAAAGCCTTTGACTTATCTTACGTAGAAGCTTAATTGTTTCTTTAAGATTAACGAATCGAAAATGATGTGCACCTTGCTTTGCCTATGGGAGATAAGAATATTCATCATCTTGATTGAGTGTTGTAAATTGTAGACTTGAAATATTCATCATGCTTCTACGTAAGATATGTAACTTATTTGTGACGACAAAGCATACTTATAAGGACAGTCGTATAGAATTACATACGATAAAATATCGAGTTAGAGAGCTCTCCTGTGGTGTAAAATAGAGTGGAATGTAATTTATGAGAGTATGGAAGGATCAAAGGGAAGATTCTATGCAAGTTATGCACATGCTAAGAAACGTGTCACTTATTTACATAGAAAATGATAAGATAATATCCTTCAATTAATATGTTGATATTATTTTATATGCATGATAAATATTTGAATGTCATACATATATATGCTTTCATGCTTTGATAATGATATCAATGTGGAAATTTAACTTGGAAGAGGGTAAGTCAGAAAAGGTGGGCTACTGAACAGTGCACACGTGAGTGAAGTATTTGTAGTGGAAGATGAAGATGGTAGATATGAATATGTAGTAGGTATGGTCAATTAATTCAATAAAAGAAGTGTGAAAATGTGAAGTTCCAAACTTTGAACAAAAGAGTGTTGACAGCTAAAACTGACCCTACCATGATAAAGATGCTTGGCATCTTTTATTTTAACTTATTCTATTTGTGGTTGTGTTGTGGCCAACAGTTTCATTCAACAACTCACACGTCTTATAACAATTCAACATAACTTACCTTATTAAATAATCAGAAATGGAGATCAACCCTAGCTTATTTATTTGACACTTCATACATGTAATTAAAGCAGGGGCCTTTTGATGGGATGGGACCCTTCTAATCCTTTTATTCCCCATATCAACCCTGCTTACTCCCTAATTTCTAATTCTACAAACAAAATAATACAACTACCAACAACTTCACCACATCATAATCAAAACACCAAAAACTAACTAATTCAACAATGTCTTCTCCATCACCCCAACAGACAGAGTGAGAGAGAGAGACACAGCTCAACCATGTTGATGACAAGTTTGCAATGTAACTAGAACCAGATTGAGGAATCCTGCTTTGGCAGACTATCGATTCCTACTGCTTGTAGATCCTCTTTATAATCAAATGATCCTAAATCAAATGGCGAACCAAACATTAACTGGAAACTATTGTTGTTGTGGTTCGCCTCAAATGGAGAGTTCATTATCTTAAACCTGTCGAATTGACCTTCCTCTCGGGGAAACATCTGATGATTATCAGTCATGTTGGATCCTTCAAACAAGTTCCCATCCATCCCCACTCCTTGTCCATGGAAATAATTGTCCTGTTGATGCTGAACTTTTTGCTGAAGAGGATTTTGACTTTCTGTCACTGCTGCAGTGTTACTGGGAGTAACATTCCTGTTGCCTTGGATATTGTTATCGTAGTTTGACATGAGCTCACTTATCATTTTCTGTCCATCTTCTGGAACTCCAAGTCCTGATATGTCGAAGGAAGGTTGCACTGAATTATACGATGGACCAGTTGACTTGGACTGCGCAAATGTTTGAGGGAAGATAACTGGTTTTACTTCATTAACATGAAAATTGGACCCTCCAAATTCTGAAGAATTGTTTCTGTATGGGCAAGTCAATTGGTGATTGTCCCTGGAAGTCCTGTCATGATAGCCCAAGCGGGGTTCACTGTAAGGACACTGAAGGTACTCACATGTATAGATCTTGTGTTCCATCGCCATGCTAATTTCAGTGGATGGCTTCCTTTTCCGAACAAAATCAAAGTTTGTAACAACTTCTCCCTTAATTGGAAAAGATGGTTGCCGAACTGGAAGCCTGTCCCTCACTCTTTCCATCCCCAAATTGGAAGAAATGAGATTCTCTGGTTTACGCTCTTGGACATCAAAGTTTGGTTCATCTTCAGCCCCATCAACATCATACTCATTGCAGTCATTGATCACCAAAGACCCGCTTCCCCCAGCAGATAACAAAGGGTGGCAGGTTTCAGGATAAAGCTCTCGAGCCAAGGCCTCCTCCTGGTTGATGATGGCAAGCCATGTGGCACTCTCCTTGGCTGTCATCTTGTCCTGCAAGCACTTAGATTGCCTAACAAGCTTGCGAATCTTGGCAATATCTGGGGACATATGCTTAATCACAGCTGTTAGAACACCCACTTTCCATGCCTTCTTCAGGTCATGAGGCTTCTTGTAAGGTGGAGCGCCTTGATCCTTTGGCAAACCCAATTGAGGCCACCATTCCTCATTTCCAGTGGGCCACCATGGTGGGGAAACACCTTTCTCCAATGGAAATCGCCTCTGAGGAGGATCACAATGCTGCATGAGTGCTGACAACAGTGAACCTAGGGTGGTGTCTTGAAGCTCTTGCAAGGTGTGAGGAGTTGGACCAATTGAATTACAGCCCTCATTCTTGCCAGGGATTGAATTATCCGCTTGATACTTGGCTATAGCGGCTGGACCATTGCGATCAAACCTGACCTTATCCTTCCACCATTCTCGAAGATTGTCAGATGCCCCAGTCACAGGCTTTCCTTTCTCGGGAATAATCCCATAAACAAAACCTTGAGCTTTACAAACTTCCATCATCTTCAACATGTATTTCAAGATCCCATCTTGAGCCCTGGACATCTTCTTCCTCCTCGCCTGCTCTTGGGACTGACGCTGCTTAGCTATATCAATTCCCTCCTTACCCTTAGTTTGTTCTTTAAGCCTTTTGAGACGCATTTTGTCCTTCCACATTCTCCTTTCAAGCTCATCAACATCAATCTCTTCATCAGAATAATCATCCTCCACAGTTGCCTCTGGTTCAGTTTGTGTGGGGACCATATCTGACTCCCCCATAGGAGCGGAGAAGAAACTCATATCTCCACAAAGACCCATCTCATCAAACATTAACATCATTTCCAAAAGTTACCCCCAAGAAACTTAAAACTTGCAAGAGCCTCTGTTAGGACTCAACCACAAACTTAAGCTCTCAAGCTAACTTCCACCTTTCCTCTCCAATAAGCACAAACTGAAAACTCGATTTGCCAACTTTCACTGCCTTCTGACCTGTGTACATCATTACATTAAAAACATCAAAAACTTACTAAGAATGAAATAGATTCTTTACTCGTAGGCTCATAAAAACTGTTGACATCACAGTCTAAAGTTAAAAACATAAATTAATCTAGCATTAACAGCAAAAAGAATAAGAAACAATAAAGATCAAGCACCAATAATTCATTAATGATCCCTCGAGACAGCGTCTGATTAAAGTAAGATATATCCTTGGAATATAATCTCCAGACAAAATCATAACTTTACTTCAATAAAAAGATATTACTCCATCAAAATTCAAAGAGACTTATTTTTCCCAGAAACTAATAGAGGCCAAACAAAGATAGTATACGAAACAACATAGATCCAGGCAACCTCCATGAAACATCACAAGCAGAAGCTGAACTCAAGCAATGAAACAACAAAATAATTTTCATTTCAAACAAAATTTACATCACTGCGAATCTATTGATTCCCGCAAAAAAATATAAAGTAAAGCAGATGAATGAAAAAAAGAGATCCAATACTTAAATTCAAACATCAGCAACTGCGGGTCATATCTTACCATATAACAAGTTGACATGCCAATAAATTTCAGGGAAGATAAGAAAGGGAATTCCCAAGAAAAAAAGAAGTCAGACCGATCTGAAGCAGATTGGATCTGATGATGCAATGAAAATCAATCCACAAATCCCATATCAAAGTTTAAGCAGTAAACTAAAGCAACAACGAAGCTTGAATCAAAAGAGACAATCAGAATCAGAAACAAAAGAAAAACAATCCAACAGAGAAAGAAGAAAAGATTGAAATGGAATGGAATAAAAGAAGTTTTACCAGGAAGAGACGGGTCTTGGAGAGGAACTGAAAGTCAATAATGGAATAAGAAAGAGAGGTGAATGTTTAATAATAAACTAAAAGAAAAGAAAAGTTAATCCAATTCCAATCTAAGCATTGGGATGGCAGAGTGAGTGGGGACGGTGTTTCCCTCGTCGTTTTGCATTTTATAGTTTCTAAATATGCAAGTGACCACTTACACTGTCCCTCTTACTGGGAATTCATTTACTCCATTTTTGGGATTTGGATTTCATTTTCCCTCAATTGGCCACCTTTTATTCAATTACAATTAAACTCAATTTTTTTTTAGAGAAAAACTCATTTAATGCTTCCATCACTTCTACTCAATCTTATCCATTCACTTTCCATTGCCCAATAATAATTAATGTTTATTAAGGCCAATGTCCAGTTTAAAAGCTTCAAGATTGTTCAAGGAAGCCCAATAAGGCCCAAATGGGCTCAGTTGAAGAATTAGCTGAGCCCATTTGGAGGTATTTCAGTTTTCGAAGACTCTTATTACACTCAAATATTTCTTTAAGGGGTTTGCCTAATTGGATATTTTGGTTTAATAAAAAACCTAAGGTGAAAAATTATTTAAAAATCTTCAAATTTCCAGCAAAATATATTTTTCCTATTGACATGGGCTTCAAACGTACTATTTTACCCTATATAGGTCAAGGAATCCAAAACCAATAATGCTAGATGTACAATGAAATTTTATAAAGATTTTTGTACAAAGTGATATGACAAGAAATGAATGGAAGAGTAAATATGATGAGTTTGACTTTGTGTGTTCACTCTTCCATTCATTTCTTGTCGCATTACTTTGTACATAAATCTTTGTAAGATTTCTTTATACATGTAGCATTACTCATCCAAAATACCGCTATAACGTAGCTTGTGTCACGCCTATGTTGAGATTTCATTAAAATATAATTTTTTATATTTCTTATTTTTTGCACATAGCAAAAAACGAAAAACCTACAACATTACAATTTCAAATCTCATAATAAAAAAAAAAAAATTCCTCTTCCATTGGGTTCCCTAAAACAATTTCAGTTTGTTAGTCTAAAAGGTGTTGATTAGTGGATTTATTAAAAACATTATTGAGAATGGAAGTCTCACTTCTCTTTGGTTTGATAATTGGCACCCTAATGAAGTATGGTGATCAAATTATTTATGACTTGGGTATTGATAAAATTGTTAGAGTTTGTGATGTGATTGATGACTTATGTTGGAGATGGCCAGTGGCAAATTTGTGGGCTCTTATGGACATGATAAATTTCATAAACTTTAGACCTTCTGTTGTGAAGATAAAGTCACTTGGACTCCATCTTCTTCGGGGTGTTTTTCTATTAAATCAACTTGGGAGGTTACTAGAGGGAGGACAACGAGGGTGGATTGGTGTGACCTTATTTGGTGCCATAATTCTATTCACATGCTATGATTGTTTTGATGACTATATAAAAGGAAGACTCCCCACTAAGAATAAGCTTATGAGGCATGGTGTTACTTCTAATGCTAATTGTTATTGTTGCAATATGGGACAAGATTCTTTAGATAATCTTTTCTTTGCTTGTCCATTCACTAATTCCATATGGTGTAGTATTCTTGAGTTAGCTCATTTGGGGTATTTAGTAAGACCTTGGCTTGATTATACATTAAATTTTGCTAGAAGATGGAAAAGACAAAAGCTCAAATATGCTATTGCTAAGCTTTGTTTGGGAGCTACAGTGTATTGGGTGAGGAGGAAGAGAAATAGTAGGATGTTTGGGGCAAAGTGTAAGGATATATGTTCTATTATTGATTCGATCAAGTGCATTGTGAGAGAAAGAGCTATGGACTTTAAAAACTTCAAGGCCTTCTTTAGTAATAGGACTTTGGCAGACTCATGGGGCCTCCCTAAGGCTGTTTTCAAGTCCTCCTCCTTTATTCCCGCTCTTGTCAATTGATGCCTCCTCGGATCAACCGTTCCTTGGTTGAAGATTGAGTTGTTTTGGGTTCTTTTTTTGAGTTTCCTTGTATTTTCTTTTGTTTTGCTAAGTACTGTTCCTAACCCAGGTCATGTCTTGAGGTAGGATTTTTTGTTTGGTTTGGTTCCTCTTGGCTTTGAGCTGTTGGCTCCTCTTGGTTCCAGTCTTTTGTTTTTGAAGGTTGTAAAACAAGAGGAGTGAGTGTTTCTGGGAGTGATAATAGTTGCTGCCATTATGGTATTTCAAAATACAAAGTGTTAATTGCTTTTTGGACTATTATGCAATTAGTATAATGACCATTTTTTGAGCTTTAATAGGCGAGTGGTAGTTTCTATTACTTTTAATTTAATAGGTGACTTTTTTTGTTTTTTTTTTATTGAATTTATGGGTGGCTATTATGAGATTGACAGTTTCAATTGTTATAATATTAATAAATTGGAGTAATTTGGCTGTTATTATATTAATTCTTGAGAGAGTAACATCCAAATATTTTGTATATAAAAGGACTGATTCCTTTTCATTTGTGTGAGACACCAATTATTTTTTGCTCCCATTTTCATATTGTGTCAAAACACCTTTTGCTTCTCTATTACTGTTCTAAATTTCTATTAGAGTGTACACTCTAAAATGAGGTTTGTCATTGTATCCTAGAAGTCAGTCCGCTATTTAGTATTTTTGCACCACGAAGATTCTTCTAATAGGGGCAGAATTCTGATCTTAAGGATAGTGCTTTTGCACGCCTTGATGCTGCTGTATCATTGTTGTTTTACTACTGTTGTTCGTTGTTGTTTCACTGCTGTATCATTACTGTTTTGCGGTTGTTTTTCCTGTTGTTCTCACTACTGTCTTGCTGCTATTTTTACTACTGCTCTCCTGCTATTTTATTGCTATTCTTCTGCTGTTTTGTTGTTGTTCTTCAACTTTTTGTTGCTTATTTGTATTAAAATTCAACACTGGGTAGCCTTGGTTAAGGTGTGCTTTCAGTGTTTGGTTTTGTGTTGGTGCTTTGTTTTGGTTTTGGCTTTAGTTGTCTAGTTTAGCATTTTGTTAGTAGTTTTAGTGATTAATTGATTATTTTGAGTCTAACCTGGGGTTTATCCTATGGCGAGTTGGCCTTTTTTTATATGGCCTCTTGTAAATTCTTTCCTTTTCTTATGAATACTTACCAAAAAAGTCTAAAAGGTGTTGTCCAAAGGAAATTTAATTGAAATGCTCCAACTTTAAAGATTATTCTCTCACAAGATTTACAATTCCTTTTTTAAAAGAGTTTAATTTCTTTGAACTTTGAAGTATTTATATTTCATTGAAAGCTCTCAAGGGTAGTTGGGTAAAATCCTACTTTCCTTTACTGAATTTTAGTTCATCCATTTATTTTTGTCAAGAGATAAATAATTTAGGTCTTATTTCTTATCATATCTTCAAAGAACTTTATAACCGAAAGTACTCTCTATTTTATTTTATTTTAGCAATTATCCTAAGATAAATCACATTTTTATGTTATAATGTTATTTATAAAATTATTTTGTTTATTATAAAATAATTTTCTAAAGATATTCTTCAAAAAAAGACTCTTTGATATAATTATTATTTTTCTTTTATCCAATGAACCTAGACAACCTAGTATCTAGATTATTTTTATTAATGCATTTATTTCATTGATATACATCTTTTATTTTAATTATTATTTTCCTAAAATGAATCTACACTCCTTTCAGTCTCTATTATTTTTTTAATAATTTATATGTCATATAAATCACTTCATTGAATTATCTCATGATCCTATTTTATTTAAATTATCTCTTTGTGAAGAGTTTTGTCTCTTATCTCCAGCCTCCTATATAGATGCTAGAGTTTATATTCAATCGACAATCTAATTCCCTGCACATATGTTAAAGAAGAGAGCAAACCTCCTAGACCAACTGACCAACACTTCTTGAGTCTAATTTAATCATTGTTTCATCTAATATTTGGCGGGTAGACTCTACTACTAGTATTGTTCACATTTGTAACGCTTTGCAGGAATTCAGAAAAAAGGTCAATCTCAACCGAAGGATGCTCACCATAGGTAATGGTGTACAAGCAAAAGTCGTTGGAGTCGTACATTTGGTTCTTAGTAATGGTTTCATTTTAGATTTTGAAGATGTCTTATTTGTACCGTCGATATATAGAAATCTAATTTATGTTCCTAGAATGAACAAATTGATCTATTACTTCATTTCAGTAAAAGTACTTTAATTTTGTTTTATGATTCCAAATTTATTGGTTTTGGTTTATTACTAAATGATCTTTATCTTTTAAATCTTCATCCACTATTTTCTTAATCTTTATTATCTCTTAATGTGAGTACTAAATGAAATGTAGCCATGATATCAATGCTTTTATGCTATGGAATAGAGGTTTAGGCCATATTTCTAAAGAGAGAGTAGAAAAATTGGTAAAAATGGGAATTTTGAACTTATTAGACTTCTCAAATTATAGCCTTGCATTAATATTGCCAAAGGAAAATTAACCAAATCAAAAATAAAATGGTTATACTACAAGTAATGATCTTTCAGAGATCATACACCCAAATACATATGATTATTTCTATAAATGGAAAGAAATATATTATTACATTCAATAATGACGATTCTAGCTATGCTTATATGTATTTAATTAGTGAAAGTAATCATATTATCTCTTATAGTATCAACAACAACTATCATTGGTTTTGGAAGATTACCGAAATCTTATATTACTTGACAATCAAAGGTAATAATAAAGTAATAAAAGATGACATTACCTCAATAATTAGGGATTATCCTTAACCAAACACGTCCTTACTATTTTTCTCGCAGAGTTAAGTCAACATCATCTGTAAATGTAGGTTATCTGGTCAAATTATGTATATCGTGTAATTTGTGTGTGTTTGTATGTGCTTGTTGTGTTGTTTACATTTTTATATTTTCTTTGGGGTTTTGACTTGATGCCCCTGAGGTTTAATAAAAAATATATTTTTTTTAATTATTTGATATTTTGATTTGAACGATCAGTGGAGTTTGTTTAATATTGAAAATCTGATTTGGGATTCTGAAATAATGATTGGAGAAGTGAAAAGGATGGAATTTTGATTTTAAAGAAATTGATTCGGCGAATTAACCTTAACAAAATTAAAAACACAATTCAGGCCTTTATAATTTAAAGTACTATTAAAAGAGACCTTTATAATTGGAATTTGCAAGGGTAGTTTGATACATTTTCATAAAAGAGATATTTAATCTAAAAATATATTAAAATCCGAAAAAATGTTAAAATTTTGGTATTGCCTAGCCACCCCAAGCCCCAATGACGTAGGGACGAACCAAGCAAATTAATGTTAGAAGGGACAAAATTCAAAATAATATAATATATAATATGAGGAAAATAGATGAGTGTGGTCAAATCTAACACAGAGTGGTTAAAGCAAAAAACCAAACAAAATTAATTAAAAAAAAATCTTGAGTGGGATCACCAGTCCCTCCCCCATGTAATGACGGTTCGTCATTGGTTGTTTTAGAATAGAGTTTCACCTAATCAAATGACATAAAGAGATATTATGGTTAATAATATATTTTTATCATATATTCAACATAAGGAATTATTGTTTTGCCTACCTTATCAAGATCATTCGGTTAAACCCTTAATCCTAATAAAAGGTGAAAGGTCTAATACTATAATAATTAGAATGACTTATTTTTTTATCATCCAAAACCAAAAATTTCGAAGTGAGTTTTGCAAGCCTTGTGTATCCAATAGGTGTTGGATCTTGATTTGAATTTGAGCCTTTTATCGATTGTGGCTACCCAAGTTTTTGGGCCTTGATTGGGCTTACCCATGTTGGGCCTCTCCTTCTCCCAACTTATGGACTCTTATATTTGGGCTTTGTTATCCCAACATCACAAGTCATAACCCATATGACAAAAATTATGCGATAATTGATATATAAGAAAACAAATGTTTTAATAATAAACCCTTTTAATTTTGGATTTAATCCTTGACTTTTTGGCGTGTTAAATCAGGCTATTGAAAAAACAATAGTAATCAAATGAGGAAAAATATATATGATATGAGTAATACACTGAACACCCTATTTTGTTATGTTTAGTGTTACGATACACATTAAGATATATAATATTGCACTGTATTAATAAGAATAAAAATGATTTTGTCCAAATATAATTAAAATATTTAGAAGTGATTGTTGTAATGCAATATCTTTTTAGGATTCCTGTGGTGGTTAGTAGCAAATAGTTGGCATCTTTACTAAGGTCAGCCACTCCACTTTTATTATTTCACAAATCAATTGGGCACACAATATCTAGTGGAACAATTTGAAAAGGTGGACAGTCATTACTCAACATCAACGATGTAGTGGTCTGGTAGTGGAGCTGGTTAGATTCCTCTCTTAGCGTGTAATAAAGAAAACAAAAATGTTTATTTTAAATATTAAAGTAATAATATATGGTTGGAATTTGTGTATGATTGGATTGATAAAAAAAATAAAAGTATGACACGGTCAAAACGCCTAACTTAATGCAAAAGACATTAGTGGTCAAAATTAAACCAATTCACTCAAACAAAGTGGACTTAATGCTTCTACCACTTTGTTCACCCCAAAACCACATTTCATGTTCATAATATCATTACTTTAAAATTAGTTTTCTTTTTCAATTAAAAAAAAAAATCTTTTTACCTATTTTATTTCTTTCTATAAGATCAATTAGAATTAAACTCATTAATTTTCTATAAAAAAATACCCCAATAATTACGAAAAAAAAAAAAACTCTCTTAAAAGTATATTAAAAAAACTCTTGAGAATATTACGTCCTACAAAATTATTAAAAACATAAAAAAAAAAAAACGAACAAAACAGATGAATCAATTTCTAAACTATCTTAAATTAAATTAAAAATAATTAATGAATAAGAATATTATAAGAATCTGCTAGAAACACTAACAATAAGAAATGATGAAGAAGAAGAAATAAAAAGAAAAACAAAGTACAAATACATAGATGGTTTTTATTACTTTAGCAGTCTTGATATTCCCAAAGCCGATCCTCTCCTTTCCTCTTTCTCTTTTCTTTTCAACAATCTTTTAAACCAACTAACTAACAAACCCTAGAAAGAGCCATCCCATCAGCCATGGCCACCACCACCACCACTTTTACCTCCTTGTTTTGTTTATGTTTAAGCCTTTTTCTGAGTTTTGTGTTTGGGAATTCAGAAGGAGACGCTCTTTTCACCTTTAGAAAAAGCTTATCAGATCCAGATAACGTCCTTCAAAGTTGGGATCCCACGCTTGTTAATCCCTGCACTTGGTTCCACATCACTTGCAATCAAGACAATCGCGTTACTCGATTGTATTTACTCTTTCTTGATCTTGCTTTTATTATTATTATTATTTTCAGCTTTTTTTCCTTTTGTGTTTAATTTTTCCCTTTCTTTATAAGGTGGGTTTTTAATTTCTGATTTTAATGATGCTTAAATTGCTGATTAATGGGCTTCAACTGAGGCAATTTCCATTTCAATTACGTATGTTTATGCAAAGAATTGTGTGCTCTGAGCTGGTCTTTTTTTTTTTTCTTGATAAGCAGCTGCATGTATAAAAAATTGTATTAGTGGTTTGTGTAATCTGTTTCTAATTGATGGTAAACTTTTGTTTACCTTTTAGTGTGAGCTCTTTTTCAATTTAAAAAAAAAGTATTAATTGCTATAACGGGCTTCATGACTGATGAGCGTATGATGATTTATGCAGGGATTTAGGTAATTCAAATCTGTCTGGACATCTAGTCCCTGAACTGGGGAAGCTAGAGCATTTGCAATATTTGTATGTTTTTTCCCTTCAATTCTTCCCTACACTATGTACTAGTATATGTTGTTAAATTAATTGTTGTTTTGAACATCATCATTTCCTTGATTACTAATTTTTTACGTTTCAAAAATGCTTTGTCTTGGCGTTCTCATTAGTTTTCTGCTGACGTTTAGGTTTTATTTAAATTTAATCTAAAGACTTTACTTTGTCTGCGTGCAGGGAGCTTTACAAAAACAACATTCAAGGAACTATCCCTGCTGAGCTTGGTAACTTGAAAAGCCTTATTAGCCTGGACTTGTATAACAACAACATCTCTGGAACCATCCCTCCCTCCTTGGGAAAACTCAAGTCTCTTGTTTTTTTGTAAGTTCACTAATATTATCATTTTTATTAATGACAGGACATCAATTGGGCATGCATGATGGAAATGTGCAAGGCTTTGGTTCTCTCAGCTTGCCTTGTTAATTTGTGATTGGATTTTCTTCTTATTAACTTGACTGCAAAAACCTGTAATGGTTTGATAGTCGACTACCTAGATGCCAGAAGTAAGGTTAATAACCATTTGTGATGGTTCACTATGCACTTACAGTTCCTAGGGAGGTCTGTTTGTCATGATAGTTGACTACCTAGATTCTAGAAGTATGGTTAATAACCATTTGTGATGGTTCGCTATGCACTTATAGTTTCTAGGGTGGTCCGCTTGTCTCTCTCTCTTTTTTTTTTTTGCTTCATTGTGTGTGTGGATTAATTATACCGCTAATTCTAGAGAGTTTTTGGCTTAGAAGGCCAAACTTCCAAGCTCAAGCTTTAGCATTTCTATTTAAAGGCCAACTTGGTAGTCTATTGTGGAATTCACACAAGGATCTGCAGGATTAGTATATATTTTTTTTAATCCTAAGTGGGAAGTAATGTTTGAGAAGAAACTGCGATTTCTTGGCATCTGCTTAATTCCTTATTGGAACCTCTAAGGGTGCCCAATGGTTCATGCAGCTTGCATGTCTCTTTGATTAGGCTCTGGCAGATTTTTCTCAATTTAATTTTCTCTGGTTATTGGCTCATGCTGCATGATGATATTAGTTGCTGGCTTTTCTTACATGATTGTTTGCTTGTTGCAGGCGGCTTAATGATAACCGATTAACTGGAAAAATTCCCAGGGAACTTGTTGGAATTTCAAGCCTCAAAGTTGTGTATGTGCAATATTTTCATGTAGTTTTCTTTATTTATTTTTTATTTTGATAGATGCAATCTTATGTTTTATCATATACAGCAGCAAACTTAGAATCTGAGAAAATTTGCTCTTTTTTTTTTTGTCAGGGATGTTTCTAGCAATGATCTATGTGGAACAATTCCTGCCAGTGGACCATTTGAACACATACCTCTCAACAAGTATGTTTTATTTGCCTGCTAGTTATATTTTTATCATACCGAATGTGCAAGGACATTGATTCTATGAATTGTTGCATATGTGTTCCTTCTCTCTGGTTTATCATGAAACCTTTGTCTGTGTCCTGGCATTGCTATACTTATTGTTTAAGGTCTTCTTTAGTAAATAATTGTTGATTTAATATGTAATATTTTTTTGTGTGCTCATTTAATTTGTGTCAAGCTCAGAATTTTGCATGTTTAGTTAGGTGTCATGCACTGACATGAATATTGCAATTAATTTGTGTGATTATAGATGAGGAACGTGTTCATTAGTTACTTTTAAAGACTACAACCTGCATCTGTGTTGACACAGTTCCTCACTGAAAAGGGAGTTAAACAATGGCTGAAATTTGTATATTTATTATATATATATATATATACTTGAGTGTCTGTAATGGATACCAATAACAAAGCTATTATCATCTCAAAAAACTATGGTCCAGAAAAAAAAATTGGCTAAAACTCTTTCCGGTTTAAGTGTATAAACAAAGACATCCGGTTTAAGTGTATAAACAAAGACAAAGTACCCCCAAACGTTATAGATGAATGCACTCAGAGATGCTAATGGAGGGACCTTGCGCCGTGAAATATTATCATTACTAACATTAGTGATGAAATTTTTAACTTAAGAAAGGTGCAGTTTACTGGCCTTGATAGATAATTTCTTTTGTTTTGTTGTTGTTCTTGTACTTGTGCGATTGATTCATTTGATCTCTTAAAGAATTCTTAGGTAAAATTTTCATATGCATGCTTTATTTAGAAAATAGGGGGGCTTTTAACAATGTCAAAATTAAAAGATAGAAAATGTCAACTCAAAAGATTTTTGACATTCTTCTCTAATACTGATTGCCAGTACGACCACTTGGTGTTATCAAAGCATGGGATTTTCAGCATTCTAAGACTAAGCAAGAAACACCTTTGTTACCTCATATCTATTATAGTTCGCTTAATTTTTACCATTGAGAAAATAAGTTTTCCTTTTCCCCTGCACTTATGAAAAAAATCCGTATAGTTTGTGTTGATGAACATATGATGAAGCATAGAATTTTCTTCAACCCTATTAAGGTCTCTATTAGTTACTTGTGTAGTTATTTGTCTCTGGTACTCGAGTGACTATTTTGTTTTAATGTTGTAGCTTTGAGAATAATCCTAAACTTGAAGGTCCGGAGTTGCTGGGACTTGCGAGTTATGACACAAACTGCTCATGAATGATTGACTAGTTGGTTTCAGATAGATATGTACTTGAAAAATTGAAAGTGTCTTACCTTTACCTCAAAGTGTAGTTGGATTGGTGAAATGAGACCCATATATATGTAAAGTATACTATACTGGTTGAATGCATCTGTAATTGCATTGTTATGCTCTTTCCAAAAATGTTCAAGACTAGAATTTTATTGATGTAATACTAGTGAAGGTTTCTTGGTTGTGGTCGATGCTTTAATTTGATTTACTTGGGTTTGTTCTTCTTCATCAACTTTCTCAGCACATTCCATATAAAATTGTGGAAAAACTTAACAAAGTATATTTGTCTAGGCTGGATATAGTTGGTAGCAGTTGTAAGTCTATTAGAGAATTTTGAGATTCTAGTTGATTTTTCATTTTAACATCAAGGGTGATGGTTTATCAAGTATAAAAAAGGTCTTGGATCTCGGCCACAATTCTTGAAGAAAAATAAGAGTATCGAAGAAATTGATTCATCAACTCTATGAGAATCTACTCACATTTTTCATCCAAAGGGATTTCTTCTCATTATCTCCATCATTAATTTCTTTGATAAATTCACTTTAAATATCTCTTTTGTATTAGTATTATCTTTTCTCCCAACCCTTCTCTATATAAAGGCTACCTCCTCATCACATTCACATACCAGGACCAGTACCACCCATCATTTTGAGAGATCCAAGTGAAAGAGCAAAACTCTAATACTCCATATTTCACCCTTTTATGCCCTTGGATATCATTCTTCCACAGCAACTACACCCCGGCCCAATCACATCACCTTGAACACCATCCCTATTTGTTTTAGAGAGAAAGAACCTCCCACCCTTCATTCCTCTAAAGATACATACCACAGCGGACAAAACCTGAAATCCTGACTCTACTAGAAGAATCCTTTTAAACCTTTCCATGAAAGAGAACGAAACAAAAATCATCAAATTCTAACTTCATAGAGATAGAGGGCACATCAAATCTTGCTTTGGTCTTCTTTGATTGATAGTAACGGTACAAGGCCACAACATACCACTTCTAAGAGGACGGACTTCCTCGCAGGGAGTTGGGTCACCGACTGAAGTAATTTTTGTCATTTCTTATTTTTTTTTAATAATTTCATTTTCAACAGAAGGAACATAAAATGAAAGAAGAAAAACAGTATAAAAAAAATATTTTAATTTGGTGGCAAAAGTAAATTTGATAAAAGGGCAATTTCGCCCTTCTATTCTAAAGGATATTTTCATCATTTTATTTTAAAAATTACATATGAACACATTAAGATAATTTATTTTATTTGAAAATTACATATAAGGATATATAGGTAATTCAATGTGAATTAAAGGAGACCTTACTTAAAAGAAGTCATTTATTTATAAACCATTACCCCAGTTTTTATCTTTTCTATGTTGAAATTAAATTTACCCTAAACACATTAATGAGTGTTTTAAATAAAAGTCAATGGAATCAGGTAATTCTTTGAGGGTGCGATTAGTTGAAGGAATATTGTATTATTGTGAATGTTATATTAATGGAAAGATAGATTAGAAGATTACTGAATGTTTAGGGAAATATGTTTGGTTAGGTTGGAATAAATTGGTGGGTATGTTATATAGATTACTGAATTGCTCTTCTATTTTAATAATGTTGTTATATTATAATTGTTACTTTAAGATTAATTTTTTAACCTTTTATATTTGTTAATTTAGCTAAATACCCCCACGATAAAAGTTTTAAAATTTGACTAAAGCATCCTATCCATCCAAGAGGACAACCGGTAACCAATCACCATCTTGGATGGTAGTCGGCAATTGTCGGAATGACACACGATCAACTGGATCTGGCCGGTCGTGTGCATATATGGTTGTCTCCGGTCAAGTCTACAACCATATTCTAGCCGTTGTTAACATGTTCCAACTTCTTCAAGGTTACAACACTACCCCTTCAAAATTATTATTATTATTATTTTTTGTCGCCTTGATTTGATATGCTACAAAGCTGGGTGGTGAAAATAAGGGACAGTCCTTTCTAGTTCATCTAGAAACCCCACCTTTCTGGTATTTACTTTTAATTTCTTTTTTCTATTTTGTTTTTAAAACTTGAGTATGATCAATATTATTTAATAAACAGTATTATTAATTTCTAATTATGAGATCAGTCTTTAAAAGAAAAAAAAAAATTCAATATAAATTACACTCTATTATCTCTCAATAAAGAGTATTATTATTTTTTTAATGATTAGATCATATGAATATTTCATCTTTAAAAGAAAAAAAAAATTATACTTGAGAATATGATATTTCAATGTACATTATAACTTTATAATAGGAAAAACAAAATATTAGACAATTTTCCCAAACCAGTCATAAGTATAGAAATTGATGAAATTTCTTATGAAAATCCTCCATAAAACTTTGCGATATAAATTATAAAAATTAAGGGCTTTTTTGTTTTCTCCTCTGAAAGACTTAGAAAAACTTATTGCAAAAGACTTATATGTTTGTCTTAAATAGCTTCTCCAAAAATATTTAACCTCAATCATTATTAACTTTTTTATTTTACTTTTCATTATAGTGGACATAGGGGATACACACACAGTTAAATAATCAAATTATTTGCATATTAAAATATTTTTGTTATGTTTTATCTAATTCTTAATTTGTAATACAAACTATAAATATACATCAAACTTGACTTTGATAAGGATATTTATATAAAAGTATTAGCTTTCAGATATTTAAAATTTGTAAAAAGAGACACTTGATACTTATAATCAGATATTCAAAAATTACAACAAACATATCATAAATATTTGATCCACTCTCATTCATTCACAATTATTCGATTGTTAGCACTATATATTTTATTCAATTTTTTTTTTTTTTTTTGTAATAATATTCCTAATATGGTAAAACAAATAAAGGAAATCAGTAATACTACACTTATAAAAACTTTATATAAAGTCATCCATACAAAGTGACATGTCACTACTTATGCATTGTCATATAATTCACTATCTTTTAATGTGCATTTATTAAATGATTTTTCATATTTTTTCTTCCTATCATAATCTGTCACATCACTTTATAAGAAAGACTTTGTAAGTGTAGTATTATTCATCATATTAACAGAAGTAAACTTGTAGAATATGATTCATAATATAATAAAGAATTTGTCCTATATCAAGACTTCAATATTTTCAGTTTGCATAAAATTTGTTTTATTTATTTATAATCTAAAATTTCAATTACTTTGTTTTTAGGCTTAGTTATTGGAATGGATAATTAAACTTGTAGATGATGTGTCTTATTTACAATCTAAAATTTCATTTAGTCTTTTTTTTTAGACGTATTATTGGATTAGGTAAATTTTTATTTAATATGTTTTTAGGTTTAATTATTTGAAGGGTCAATTAGGAATTTAATAAAGTGTTGAGGGCCCCAGGGCAGAGAGTTCCAAATTTTAGGGAGGGTGCTGACCCATCTTGGGCTTGAATTGGCTCTGCCTTTGTATTGGATCATATTGTCACATTCGTTATTGGTTAACTTTTTGTAGTGGTGGTCGAACCAGTGGGAGAGACTAGAGAGGAAACATTCAACCAATGTAATAAAATGGCTATCATCATTTAAAGGACTAGAAGAAAAATAACAAGTTTCCTTAAATAGACACCTTTGATCACTCAAAAGGACATTTTTTAGAAATTTATCTCTAAAAAAAAAAAAAAAAAAAAGAAGTGTATGTTATTGATAGAAAAGTATTCATTGATTGATAAATGTATCTGTTATGCTCGGGAAATAAAGGGTTGACGTGGAGCCACGTGCCGAAACGTGGCCTGCTCCCGTCAGAATAGTAAGTGCACGTCGGGCACCAAGCTACCCCCGGAGCTTCCACGTGTCCGCTTACTGCTCCAAATCGCGTAAAATCACTTGGGAAATGGGTAATGGGACGTAAAGCCTGATTATGTTCTGACATTCACACCAACCCAAGGATTTAATGATGATTACACGCATTCAGCTTGGTATAAGAAGATGAAGACCCCTTCATTAAGGGGATTCGATCATTTGACATTAGAACTTTCTCTCTCTCCAAAAAAGGCTTTGTATTTACTTTTCAATCATCTGTAAGTCAGTCCGCTTTAGCGACCTGACCCACCATATTAATACAAATCAGTGGATGTAGGATTTGCTACCTTAGCATTCGAACCACTTTAAAAACTCTCATTGCATTTATTTCATATTGATAATTCATATTCACGTGTGTTCCTTGTCCAATCAACGCTGCACACGTGTCAATTAGTTGGTGCCCAAAATCACGCATCAACAGTTTGGCGCTAGGAGGAGGGCCTGATTTAGCGTTTACCCTTCATCAGGAGAATCTTCGACCTACTGGTCCTACAGCAACAAATGACCCGCCAATCAGATCCTGAGTAAGCTAATCAGCTCGCTGAAGGAGTCCCCTTGACCCAAGGGGATACCCTCTCCAGGGTACTTCCAGTTCCTCAAAATGCCGCGGGGGATATCCCGGTAGCTTCGCTACTCGACCTCGCCATTAGAAGCTACCTGGAGAGGTTTGACAATACTCTCCAGACGGTCAACCAGAGATTGGATCGTTTGGACCAATGCATGTCATCTACAACAGCTGGGGCGGTGCAACCGCCAAAGACGCCTGTAGGTAGCGCCAAAGCGCGGCAAAGGACAATAGCCCGTCACGAGCACCTGCGGCTCGTGAGCGTAAGGGAAAGCAGGTGGCAAAAGGTAAGCTTACGAGCTCCCAAGGACCAGCGAGCGCAAATCGCGCCCCAAGCAGGGTGCCGGCGAAGCTGAGACTCGGCGAAAGAGTAAATCCCGAGCTGTCCCATGCCACGTCGCAGGCAAACCCAAGCAAAAATGGCAGGCGCGATGATTCATATCACCGCCAACAGAATGATCCCGATCGTTATGCGGGTGGCCCCCACACCTCGCGGGGCTTGGTTCGTACCACCACGAGGGTCGTGAAAACGCTCCGCGAACTCTATCGCCTTCACACGCCTCTAGCCAGCGTGTGTCGAGTGCGGCCGGAAATGCCGGCCGAGGCAAAGAATCTGACCTCCAGACTTTCCTGAACGGTAATCACGAAGGCCGGACTCGCATGGATGAAAGCAACCCTTAATTGGGCCCGTTACCGCAAATTGAGGAGCTACAGCGAGCTCTGGACAAGTTAAGGGAGCAGCAAAACGAACAGGCCCAGGTCGCCTCTGCATCCCCATTCTCTCCCGAAGTGCTAGCTGCTCCACTCCCACCAGGGTTCGGGTTTAGAATGCCCGACATGCGACCATTTGATGGGAACCATGACCCGCAGGATCATTTGTACGAGTTCAACGATCTGATGGAGCTCCACCAGGTTTCGGACCTTGCAAAATGCCGCTGTTTGGTTGTGACGCTCACTTCTCACGCCAAGCGTTGGTTGAGGTCGCTCCCAGCGGGATCAATCAGTTCGTGGCCTCAGATGAGCACGACGTTCTTACGGCATTTCCAAGCTAATCGGAAATTTTCGATGCCTTTGAGCTATCTAGCAACATAAGGCAAGAAAGAGACGAATCCTTGCAATCCTACATCGACCGTTTCCACAGGGAGTTGAACAAGGTGGCTCACGCTCCAGAAGAGTCCATCCGAACACTTATAATGGCTGGAGTTCGTCCGCAAACCGACCTGTGGAAAGAACTGCAGGCTGAGGACGATGTTTCTCTCACTGTGATTTTACAATCTTGCAGTAAAAGTATCTCCAATAGAAAATTCGCTTAATGGCACTCCGCCGCGCGATCAAGGCGCTTCGAGGCGGTATGCAGTTGGGAGAGAGTAGGAGCTGATCGCAAAGGAGACATTGATGATCAGCGAAAAGGGAAGAAACCCCGCTACGAGCACAAAAAGTCCTATGCTCCTGTTCCTCGTCGCGACAGGACAGACCTCAATACACTCCGCTGAACGTGTCCATATCTACTATCCTTGACAAATCCGAGGAGTCCAGCCTGCTCGGTGAGCCAGAACCAATGAAAACTCCCGCTACGGCCAAAAACAGCAAAAAATACTGCGTTACCATCGGGATAACGGGCATCACACTGATGAATGTCGAGCCCTAAAGCAGGCAATCGAAGAGCTCATTAAAAAGGGGCTCGGAGAGCCAAGGGGAGCAAAAGAAAAAGCGTCGTGATCGCAGCGGATACAGTAGCGTTAATATAATTTTTGGAGGTCCGCACCTCGTAGGGAACACGCGACGAGCGCAAGAAAGGTATGCTCGCGAAGCATATCACGACCCGATCAGAGTAATGAATACTTCACAACGACCACAAAAGGCTCGAAAGGAGGAGCCGATCACCTTCTGCGAAAAGGAAGCAGCTCGCTTGCACCATCCTCACGAGGATGCCTTGGTGATCACGCCCCTGATAGGATGTCATAATGTCTGCAGAATGCTTGTGGACAACGGAAGTGCTGTGAACATCCTGTTCAAGACTGCTTTTGATAGAATGAACTTAGACGAGGCCGACCTAAAGCCCGCCTCGATGCCTCTCTACGGTTTTATAGGGGACCACCTGATCCCCAGAGGAACAATCCAGCTACCAGTCACGCTCGACGACTATGACGAGGTGACTAGGGTTATCGAATTTCTGGTCGTGGGCTGCCCATCGGCCTTTAATGGAATCTTGGGGCGACCTCTGTTGAGAAGCTTCAAGGCAGTCACTTCCATTTATCACCTCAAGATGAAGTTCCCCACTCCAACAGGGATAGGGGAGGTAAGCGGATCGTAAAGCGCATCTCGCGAATGCTATATAAAAGCGGTACAGATTGCAGACAAAGGAAAGGGTATTTCGCGATGTGTGCCTCGCCAGGCTATGACGATCAGTCAGATCAAACCACAGCCTGGTCTAGCGGAGGATAACATAGATCCACGAGTCCAAGAAATCCCTCCTAGTGGCCCGGTTGAGGATCTGACCAAAGTTTCGGTTGATCCAAAGGAGCCGAGCCGAGTATTAAAGATTGGGAGCTGTCTCAACCCTCTCGCTTCCGAGCTGATAGACTTCTTAAAGGAAAACATTGACGTGTTTGCCTGGTCGCATGCAAATATGGTTGGGATCAGCCCGAACATTATTTGCCATTCGTTAAACATTAATAGTGAGGCCAGATCGGTTTGCCAAAAAAGAAGAGCGATGGATCCGAGCGCTACGCCGCTCTGAAATCGGAAGTGGAAAACCTCCTCCGAAATGGGTCCATCCGAGAGGCACTCTATCCGACCTGGGTCGCTAACCCGGTCTTGGTAAAGAAGCCGAACAACAAGTGGCGACTGCGACTTCCGGCCCGACCTCAACAAGGCTTGCCCGAAAGATAGCTTCCATCTGCCGAGGATCGACCAGCTCGTTGATGCCACCTCAGGGCACAAGCTGCTGAGCTTTATGGATGCGTACTCAAGGGATACAATCAAATCCCGATGTATGGGCCGGATGAGGAGCATACGTCCTTCATTACGGACCGGGGGCTATACTGTTACAAAGTTATGCCTTTCAGTCTCAAGAATGCAGGCGCGACCTATCAGAGGTTGGTCAACTGAATGTTCTCCGACCAGATCGGGAAGACAATGGAAGTATATATGGACGATATGTTGGTCAAATCCCAGGTCACCTCCGGACACATTGCACATCTCGCTGAGATGTTTGACATTCTCCGACTCTACAGAATGAAGCTAAACCCTCTCAAGTGTTCGTTCGGAGTGTCATCGGGAAAGTTCCTGGGGTTTATGGTTAATCAGCGGGGCATAGAAATAAACCCTGAGAAGATTCAAGCCCTACTCGATATGGAGAGCCCGACCAACAAGAAGCAGGTCATGAGTCTAAATGGGCGGATAGCGGCACTTAGTCGCTTCATATCAAGGCTAACCGACCCACTTGCCAGTTCTTCAATGTTACGAAGGCAAACAAGAAATTCGAATGGACTTACGAATGCGAACAAGCATTCCAGAGTATAAAAGAACACCTAGGGAAGCCACCTCTCCTCTCTAAGCCTCTTCCACAGGAAATCCTGCTCATCTACATGTCCGTCTCTTAGTTCGCGGTCAGTGCAGCTTTAGTGCGAGAAGAGGGAAAGGCGTAGAGGCCAGTCTATTATGCAAGCAAGCGTTTATCGGATGCCGAGATGCGGTATCCGAAATGGAGCGACTAGCCTTTGCTCTGCTGATCGCGTCGAGTCAGGACCTTACTTCCATGCCCATATAATTAACGTAATGACTAACTACCCCCTCAGACAGGTCCTCCAGAAACCAGAAGCCTTGGGTAAGCTGCTTAAATGGGCCATGGAACTGAGCCAATTCGACCTGAAGTACAAGCCCAGATCAACCATAAAAGGGCAAGCTGTTGCAAACTTCATCTCAGAATTTTCCTATCTCCCGAGTGAGCAACAGCCTAGCGAAGTCGTGCAAGAAGGTATACAGAACCTATCAACTTGGAACCTCTACGTCAACGGGTCATTGAACAGGAAAAGAGCCGATGCGGGTCTTCTCCTTGTGAGCCCTGAAGGGGCTCGAATTCATGGTATTCTCCGGTTCGGGTTTAAGGCGACCAACAATGAGGTAGAGTATGAAGCCCTGCTCGCCGGGTTGCGACTTGCCAAAGAAATGGGTGCAACCGCGATCAACATTTGCAGCGACTCCATGCTGGTCGTCAACCAGATTCTAGAGGGAGTACCAAGCAAAAGAAGAAAACATGGTCCGCTATCTGAAGGAGGCTAAGACCACTCTGGGGGCGTTTAAGCACTTCGAAATCACTCAGATCCCCAGAGATAGCAATTCTATAGCGGACGCTCTAGCAAAGATAGCCTCGTCGTTGCACTCAGAGGCCCCAGACAACATTCCTGTTAATTTTGTGGATGCTCCAACTATCAGCTCAACCGAACAGGCCGTTAACATGACTCAACCGGATTCCTGGATGACTCCCATCTTTCAGTA
This sequence comes from Pistacia integerrima, assembly GCA_026225825.1. Taxonomy (NCBI): domain Eukaryota; kingdom Viridiplantae; phylum Streptophyta; class Magnoliopsida; order Sapindales; family Anacardiaceae; genus Pistacia; species Pistacia integerrima. Next base: position 13,795,696 of record CM047746.1, read on the forward strand.
CCTCAAAGATGGGACTTTGCCAGACGACAAGGTCGAGGCAAGGGTCCTGCGAGCAAGATCTGCTCGTTACACACTCATCGGGGACCATCTGTATAGGAGAGGATTCAGTGCCCCTCTCCTCCGATGTGTAACCAGTGAGGAAGCAGACTACATCATGAGGGAAATTCACGAAGGAATCTGCGGTAATCACACAGCTGCTCGATCTCTCGCGAACAAGGTTGTTCGTCAGGGATATTATTGGCCCCGGATCCAGGAAGATACGCACAATTTTGTCAAAAAATGTGACAAGTGCCAGCGGTTTGCGAACATTCCGCGAGTCCCCTCGCACGAGCTGATAACAATGTCTTGCCCCTAGCCATTTTCCATGTGGGGGATCGATCTTATCGGTCCCATGCCAGTTGGAAAGGGAGGGGTCAAGTATGCCGTGGTCGCGATAGATTATTTCACGAAATGGGTGGAAGCCGAACAGTTGGCCACGATCACGACTAGAAAGCTAAAAGACTTGGTTTTCAAGAACATAGTGTGCCGCTACGGAATTCCCCACACTCTCATCTCGGACAATGGAAAGCAATTCGACAAGGAGTTCAAACAATTCTGCGACGAGCTGGGCATCCATAAAAAATTCGCCTCAGTCAGCAGACCGCAAGCAAATGGCCAAGTTGAAGCAGTCAACAAAACCATCAAGCACACCCCAAAAGCCAAGCTTGGGGCGGCCAAAGGAAATTGGGCTGACGACCTCCCGAAGTCTTATGGGCGTACAGGACAACTCCAAGAACTTCCACCTTAGAGACCCATTTTTCACTAGCCTATGGCTGCGAAGCGATGGTTCCCGTAGAGGTGGGAACTAGATCACTTCGGAGGGACCTGTACGATGAGGTTGAAAATGAAGCACTTATGAGGGCAAGTTTGGATCTCGTTGAAGAGCATCGTAGCAAGGCTTCGCTAAGGATAACAGCCTACCAACAGCGAGCAAAGAGGTTTTTCAATTCAAAGGTCAAGTGAAGAGACTTCCAGGTCGGGGACCTTGTGCTAAAGGAAGTTCTCCTCGGGACCAAAGAGTCGAGTGCGGGGGTACTAGGGCCTAACTGGGAAGGACCGTACCGGGTCGACAAGGTGATCAGACTGGGGACTTACCATCTCAAAAGATTGAACGGTTCCAAAGTACCCCGAGCTTGGAATGCCGAACACCTCTGGCCATACTATCAGTAATCCCGAACTCAGCTCAATTAGTTTTTTGTTAGTTTCCTCTTTAATGTACAAGTATTATTTTGTTCGCTGGAAACAGTTCGCATGTGTTCTGTTCGCGTGTAAGAATTCGCATATAATAGTCATGTAAAGCTGAATTGTAAATTGAACTTGTATGAAAAGGCGAACTGCCATTGAAAACGAAATGTATCTTCATTTGTGTACAAGTAAAAATTAGACCTAATTTCAATGGAGCCAACTCATTACACTACGACTGGTCGGGGGGATCATTCGGAGCAGGACCAGAACCCCTTGCCTGGTCGGATTGCCTGGCGGATGCTGCTGCTGCTTCATCGTCTTCCTCTGCCAAGAGCCACAAGGTCTCTTGCCAAGCCGGTGGGAGGTCGGACACGTCCAGATTTGGGTTCTTTGGTCGCAGCGTGTAAATAGCCCCGATCGCCCAGTCGGCGGCCTTTTCCTCCGTCTCCTCTGACTGAATCCGCATTTCTTCAGTCAGTGAAACGACCTTTTCCCTACTCTCCTGGAGTTCGGCCTCAAGAGCTTGCTTCGCCAGTTCGGAGGCCTCCTTTTCTGTTCAGCCTTCTGAGCCCATATGGAGGTCGTCTGGATCTCCTGGTCCTTCTTTCCGACCTCCTTGGAGAGCCTGGCGGTTGTCCTTTGAAGTTCATTCACTTCCTCTGCACGTCGCTCAAGCTTCGCCTTTTGGAAGTCCACAGTTCGCAAAGCAGCATCCTTTTGGAGCAGATATATGTTCGCCGCTTCGAATGCTTGTATTCTTTCAGCTTCGATGGACTCCAGGCTTTTCTTGAGCTTCGCAACCTCCTCTAGCTCGCTGGACTTCTTTGTGGCCCCCAGCCGAGTCCTCCATAGACATCCTCATCGCAAGCAAAGCTTGCGAGCAAGAAATGGTTAGAAATGAACTAAATGAAATCTTAAGAGCAGCTCGTTTACCTTGCTTAGATGCTGGAACGACGTGGTCATCAGGTCGTCGCCCATATCAGCGAACTCATCATATGACTCCGATAGTCCACACTCGAGCAGAGAATAGACTATCGGCTGTAGGTACTCGGACAGGCTCCCCAACAAGTCCAGCTGGTGCATCCTTCGCCTTGTCGGCAGCGATCGCCTCACTTGCAGGTTCCTTGTCCGACCTCCTTGAGTCCTGTCGCGACCTCAAGGGCTCCTTCCTCGTTTTGGTCTCGGACTCGTCGAACTGAACCTGTTTCCTTCTTGACCTTTGGGACCTTTAGGGAGCCAGCCAGGCGAGGCCGGTGGTGCTACAGGCGACTCTCCATACAGTCGCTCCTTGCATAGGTTGGGGCTGTGAAGGCATGGCAGTTCACGTCGGTTGTGCCAGAACAGGACGAGCAGCTTCGGCGGCTCTCTCACCTCGATCGAGGGAAGACGAACGGTGCTCGGTAAGGCCGCTCGGACTCCTTTGGAGGCATAGTTTCTGCATAAAAATGCGTTAGTAAACAAAACTATTCCGCGACCAGAAAGGAAATCAATATAACTTACCTTCTTCTAGGGGCTCTAAAGATGCTCTGCTATTGATAAAACCGTACTTTCGTAAGTTCGCGGTAGTCACGAGCTTCCTCGCGTCCCGGCTTTCCTCGGGAAGAACTCCGAAAGATACAAGTCTGTCCGGGTCGTCGAGCAAGTCTTGATTGGTCGTTCTACTAACTGCAAAAGAAGAAAACAGGTCGTTATCATAAAGCTTGCGAACAGATAATATACCTAACGAGGAAGAACCTACTTGGTATCTGAAAGTGGTAGTGGCCGTCATAGCAGAAAAAGAAGAATTTCGTCTCGTAGGCCCCCGCGTTGCTGGGATAGCTATGTATCCCCTCGACAATGGTAGGTCGCTGGGACAAGTAATACGAATCCTTGTCCCTACTCTTTTTAAGATAATAGGCGACGCCGAGCTCCACCGCCGTTGGCTTGCCCAAGCCGCTTTCGCAGCACGCGATGTACATCGCGACGGCGATGACATACGCGTTTGGTGTGAGCTGCATCGGTGTGATCCCGAAGTGATCCAGGACCGACCTGATGAAAGGATGGAAGGGAATCATCCCTCCACCCTTGAAGATCTCTTCGGAGATCGCAGCGAGGCCCTTAGCAGGATGTCGCGACGACCGGGTGTGGTCGAGGAACACCTCTGCGCGGACGACGTACTGTTTCTTAATCCTATTAAACTCTTCTCAGTGAGGCGAGAAGCGTCAAGGGAGCGCGTCGCGGGAACTTCCCGCGAGGACGAGCTGGTTCCTTCCTCGAGTGGATGTTGACGGTTCCATTCCAGAGTCTGCAACACCGACAAACCACGGTCATTTTAGTCTTCGTGTTTTGTCCCGTGTGACGGCATGGGACAAAATCCTTAAACCCTAACAGTAACCCGAGCCGCCACCCACGGCTCGAGTCCATAACAATGGCGCTTCTCCGGTGGAACACCAGGGGACCCAACGCCGTTGCCCACCAACCAAACAAACAAAAAAAAAAGGGGAGAAAAAGGATCTTACCTTCTGAGAGGCGTAACTAAGGCCGAATCTTGTTTCGGACGTCTGAGAAGCGCCAATTGGAAAAGAATAACCTCTGGTTTGCAAAAGCTTATCACTCGAAGCAAAAGGAATTTTAGTGGCCTCATCTGAAAAATGTTGAGTTTTTATATGGACTACAAATCGACGGTTGCTACCTCTCGGAACCGAAACGAGCTTTCTCTCTCTCCCCGCATTTAATACGCCCCACGTCGTATTAAATGCCGTGATAAGGGTTGTCGTTTCAAATGTGTCGTGTAGATAAAGCTGTCAAAACAATGTCGAGTCAGCACACCACGCATTTAATGCACCTGACACACTACAGCACGAGCAGAGCGCCCGAAAGCATGGATGCAGGATCATTGAATCTCTCCAAGGTACAGAAAAGAGCGTCCGACGAATCCAGGTCGCTAGATTGATGGTTGTCAGGTCGTTTGGGCAAGGATTGCGCGAGGTCGTGTTCGCAAAAGGTCCTGTCCCGAGCTTCTTCCATTCAGGTCGAAACAACAAAAAACCTCCAATCACGGCATGACTTAGTTTCCAAGGTTCGATCCTCAAACCTTAAAAATTAGGGGACTTCTGTTATGCATGGGAAATAAAGGGTTGACGTGGAGCCACGTGACAAAACGTGGCCTGCTCCCGTCAGAATGGTAAGCGCACGCCAGGCCTGCCAAGCACCCTGGAGCTTCCACGTGTCCGCTTACCTGCTCCAAATCGCGTAAAATCAGCTTGGGAAATGGGTAATGGGACGTAAAGCCTGATTATGTTCTGACATTCACACCAACCCAAGGATTTAATGATGATTACACGCATTCAACTTGGTATAAGAAGAGGAAGACCCCTTCATTAAGGGGATTCGATCATTTGACATTAGAACTTTCTCTCTCTCCAAAAAAGGCTTTGTATTTACTTTTCAATCATCTGTAAGTCAGTCCGCTTTAGCGACCTAACCCACCATATTAATACAAATCAGTGGATGTAGGATTTGCTACCTTAGCATCCGAACCACTTTAAAAACTCTCATTGCATTTATTCCATATTGATAATTCATATTCACGTGTGTTCCTTGTCCAATCAACGCTGCACACGTGTCAATTAGTTGGTGCCCAAAATCACCCATCAACAGTATCAGTTTATTGATACAAATAAAACTTGTATAATTTTTTCTTTAGATTTTAAAGTAAGTGTCCTTCAATTAGTAGTAACCCATTCTAAAAGGGATGACAACAAAGGAAACAAGTTTTAACATGCGTTGTCTTCCTCCGTCAAATGTCAAAAGTTGATGCATTATTTTCTAAATACAACAATGAAGAGCTAGAAACGAAAAACGAAGATGCAACAACTTCATATTCAAGTGTCGTCAAGTCTACAAGCATGTTACATCAAATGTTCATTCAACAACTTCGTGACTACATGACAAATAAACTTTTTAAAACGGTTAAGGTTTTTATTTTATTTTTAATATTAGATGTTATTGTGCTAATTATTAATTAAAATTTGGAAATGTTTATTTACTACTGTTTTTAGTTTATATTTGTCGACTTATTACCTCTTACATTTTTTTAACTAATAAAACTTAATGCATTATTTAAGTAATATAGGATTTAATATCTTATGGGAATAGTCAATATGATGATATTCAAATCTGTTTATTTGTAAAAACAAATGACTTGAGAATTATAATCTGACTATAAAAAGTTTAAAACAAACATATCATTAGTTTCAGTTATTCAATTCAATCCAGTTTACTAATTAACTCAGCACTGTTCAGTTTTCAATAAAAAGACAAAAGCTACCTTAGTGTTTTGATTGTATCATACACAATATACATCATTTTACAAATACTTTTCTTTCAAATATTACAAAAAAAGGGTATGGTTAAATTAAGCCCAAATACACTCTTTAATGCCTCGCATACTGTTGATGCGAAAATCGCACCAACTAGAGTGATCTGATTGACCTTGGTGGAATCGGAACGGGTGTGTGCGTGATTAAAGATAACTAGCAATGAATGAATGAAAACGCTGTAATGTAAAGAACACAAATCGGTTTTTAAAGTGGTTCGACAAATTATAATCTTGAGCTTACGTCCACTATATTTCTTATTGCTTTGAGAGCTTACAAGAAAGTATTTTCTAACCCCTTTTCCATCATTGGAAGGAGTTTATATACAAGTTTTGTACAAAGGAAAGAACAGAATTAAAGGAATTACAATCAAGATTGGAATGCAACTCTGATATTCTAGCGATTGAGCGCTGAGATTGCGCCATGATTGCTGTCGATCTAATCTCTTTCGAAGTATTTGGGATCTGAGTTTATCTGTGATCTGCTTGAACAATCGTCCAGGTTGGTCGTGACTAGCTTATGCTAGGTCGAGCTACATCTCGACGAGCTTATGCTGGGTTGGACAATCGTTTGAGCTGAACGAGTTCTGGGTCTGACTATAACCTCGTACAACTCTAACTTCTTCGAGCTTGATGGAAAAATCACACACAACATCTACCCTCTAAGGTTCAATGCTCGTTTCAAGCTTCGAAGACTAATTACTCGATTTGATGTCAAGCTTGGACTTTGTAGGTTGTGTGTTGAATGAAGATTTGACCGAGCTTCATAAGTCAGACTCATCTTCAGTCGATGTAATCAACACTTGGCCTTTTCTCTGTTGTGATATTCTCGACAAACTTGGAATTTGAAATTAAGGGCATGTGAGTAATTTCCATGCGATTATGTTGCATTAAATGCAGTTGGCTTTTACAGTTACTTTTCGTTGAGCGCGGGCGACTACAACTGTCCATGCGTGAAGTCGAGGCGATGTATAACGATGGTTATGATTGAAGCCATCTGACGGTTGATCGACCTTCATGGATGATTGACATGTGGCCACGTCAAATGGTCAGGCTTGCTTGACGAATGGAGGGTTGAGATTTGCTGTAGATCGATGGTTATGGTCAAACCCCGCCTCTTTGTCTCCCATGCATACCACTATAAAAGCGGGTAACCTTCGTAAAAAACTCACATACTTTGCAAAAATATTCAAACTTTCTTTGCTTTCACTCCGTCGCTGTTTTTTCGACTTCACGACGTTCTTTTGGCGAGTTCTCATGACTTCTACGTTTCGGTAAGACTCATTTCTCCTCTTTTACTTGTTTTTACGTCTTTTGCTGTTGAGGGTTGCCATTGTTGTGGCCACATTAGCTTTTTAGGGTTTTTTTAGTATTCCCATTGATTTTGGGTTTAAGAAGGGTTTATAGAGATAGCCGCTGGAATCTTGGTAGCTCGCTTGTGTCTACTAACCGACGTGAGCTATCTTGGGTCTTGAACTGAAAGCCAAGTATGGATAGGTCACCGAATTTTTGAGCTTTGACACTTGATCGCTTTTGTTTCAGGTACCTAGAGGTGAGCGTCCATCATGTCTTCCTCTAGCTCCCACAGCACAGATCGACTTTTTGATTCCCTCACGACCTCGGCCGTTCACCGGGAAGTAGTCCCTGAGGTTTTGAGGACTTTATCATGCAAAGCTCGGATACTGACACTGCAGGCTCTTCCGATCATGCTTTTGCAGAGACTCCTCCACCGAAGAAGTCTCCAATTTATAGGCCCCGGAAGGAACCACATTCCTTGATTGGGGCCGAGGATATTAAGCCCATAGCTGATGTTTATGCGCCTCAACTTCCCTTGAGGGTTTCGGGAGCTTCTCCAGGAAAAATCCCCCCGCTGGTTGCGTGGCTATTTCTGATACCCTTTTAAGGTGTGGGACTTCTGTTCCGTTCCCCCTTATTACTTCATCGCCAACATTTTAGAAAGGTTTGGCATTGTTCCCCTTCAGTTACCGGCAAACTCATACATAATAATTGTAGGCATATACATAGCGTACATGATAGCTGACTTGGGTGAGCTATTTGTAGAAGAGATTGTCCATTTGTATTGACTGAAAAAGAGTCATGACCAAACATACTACCTCTCTAAGGCAAGGATAGTACAATTCAACAGTTTGGTCGAGGTCCCAAAGAAGATTCCGCATTGGGACTCTCAATACTTCTTCTATGAGGCCAGGGAGATTGTTTGACACCCACATCAAGGTACGTAATTTTATTTATGCCCTAATACCCTTAGTTGGATGTCTTTGATGTTACCGTAGACAAATGTGAAGGAAAATTCCTTAAAACTTCATTAGGGGTAAAATGGTCTTTTCAATCATAATTAGATGAAAAAGTGGGAAGTGAAAGGAAGAAAAATAATGTGAAGAAGATAATAAAAATGAGGGTATTTTAGTAATTGACTAAAGGACATAGATGGAATTTTATAGAAAGTGCAAGGGCAAAATGGGAATACATGCTTATATTATTTGATATAAGGCTTCATTTGAAGAAACCCTAACATTACCTTCCGCCCTTGTTCACGCCACCTTTACCCCATTTTCTCTCAATTTTCTTTACTAAATTTTAAAGGGAAATCATAGGATTTGGCTTGGATTTTTGGAGATTTTCAATCCTAAAGCATCCTAAGGTAAGATTCTAGCAAAAGGAGTGTGATTAAACTTTTTAAATTCTTATGGTTTTTATATGATCTAGGTCCAAGAGGAAGAGAGTTTTTAGCAAAAGGAAGTGATCTCATACATTCAAGGTAAGTAAACCTAATTTTAGCCTTGATTTGAGCAAGACTTGTGTTGAATGAATTTTTGCATGTTTGTATATGATGGTATGAGAGAAATATTGGCTGTCTTTGATGTTTAATGATGCATAATTTCCAGCCATGAGAAGTAGTGTATGAGTATGTGTTGAATTGGTGGTATTATGGAAGAATTAGTGATGAAATTTTGAAGTGTAGAGAATTGTTGGACTTGGCCAGGTTTGATACTAAAGTTAGTGAGTTTTTGGCTCACATTTTGGTGGATTTAGAGAGATGTGGAAGTGTAGCCAACTTAGTAGTTGTATGTGCATATGAAGTGTTTGATGAAAATCCAAATAGAAAATGCATGCATGAGTTGGCTAAACCCTAAAGAAGAAAGCGTTCGAGAAAGGCAAGAATTGAAGTAGGAAGATTATGTTTGGGCTTAACCAAGTGTAAATGTTAGTATTCAAGAGTGCATATTGTTATGCCAAAATTTAATATATCACTTGGTCATATTAGTTCCATGAGAGAAATGGCCCTTAGTGCTTGGTTCTAATTACTTGAACCTTTACTACTTCTTGAAATGCACATGGAAGTGTTAGAAAAGAATTGCAAGTTAAAGTGTTACTTTGATATGGCAATTGTGATAGTAGAGAATGGTAGAATATGTCATGACATACCATTATGCCATAATGAATTTTCAAGTTTGTGTATGTGAACTTGGAAAGAACATCAAAGAATGGGCTTGATCATGCATATATTGTGCTTATGATTTATATATAGCCTTGATTTGGTAAATGAGAATATGAAAGAATATGTTAGCAGAGAATGAGAAAGAAAGAAAGGAAAATGGCTTGTAATTTTCTTTTAAGCTAACATGCAAGTATGTATATTTTCTCATTTACTAAAGAATGCAAGTGTAGAATTTCCATAGCTTGGAAATTCATGTTAAAATGTGTATAGTATCTCTTTCTATTCTCTTTCTACAACATGCTATGTTATAAGGTTTTTGCGATGGGGAACCCATGAGTGACAGAGATGCCCACATACACGCCGCCATGAGCGAGCACCCACAACAGAGAGATACAATATTTGTACAGTCCATCAATAGTATATGTGGATGAGGACTGTACCCAATAGAGCATACGTACATGCACACCGCCACGAGCGGCCATAGCAGAGAGATACGGTATTTGTACAGTCCGTCAGTAGTGCATGTAGATGAGGACTGTACCCACTCACATGGCCAGGGTTCCAAATCCATGCATCAACCTAGTCCGATCAGCAAACCAGAAAGAAGAAAGAAAAGAAAGATAAACAGAGAAGAAAAGAAAGAGATACAACATAAGAGATAGAAAATAGAAAAGAAAAGAAAGTTCTTTTCTTAGGAAAGTGTATTATTCTGCATATGTATTATGCTACTTACATGATTCAGTATTTTCTTATGTGCTCGATGATGTACAGTTTTATTCATTGTCTTTGCACGTTGATAAGTAGCAAATCAGAGTATCAGAAAAGAATGCAGAATATCAGAAAGGAATGAAGAATATTATCAAAGAATAAAGTGAGAAAAGGAAAATCAAAACATGAGTAACAGAGGAAACACAAAAGGGCAGTTTGGTTTACTTACTGAACAATTAGTGCTCACTTTGTTATTTTATTGTTTTGCAGATGATTTACGACCGGGTGGGACGTCAAGAAACGGAGGAGTTTGGCAGCACTGTTCAAGATTACCTTGTGCTTACTAAAGTATATCAATATTTTGTGTATATATTTATATGAATTAAAATTAGAATTTTCGGATTTTACGTTATGTATATATGTTTATAAAAGTTATTTAGTGGATTTTATCATATATTTCTCAAAGAATTACTAGCTATACAGTATATTACAAACCAACATTTTTGCTCCAAAAGCTAGTCAAACCCTGATCTTTGTGTGTACAAAGTGTTTCCAAGCTCGACAGGTGAACTAATCAATTTTCTGTGTTTTGTAGTAAATGTCGAGCAGAACTTCCTTCTTGAGGCGAGCTTGGAGCGGCTTCAACGATTTACCAATCTCCCCAGCAGTGAGCGCGACGTTATCGAGCTCATTACGCTTTCTCAGTTGAAATCGACGACGCCAAGTTTAATACCTTTTTTGAGAAATGTAAGTACTTAATAGCTCATTGCTTTTGATCTTACTCTTTTAGGTTGCTAACCACTTGCTTTTTCTTTGTAGATATGTGGGCCGAAAAACCCAAAAGCCTAAAGAAGAAGGTACCAGCCCGTGCGGTTGCCAAGAAGTTGTCAATTGTTCCGACGAAGAAGCAGCCCGCGAACACTGTTGGGGCGGCCGGGCAAGGTACCTCATGACTGGTCCTCAAGCACAGTGGCGGTGAACTTGGGGAAGGCCCAAGTGCCAAGAAGCCTTTGACTACCTCCAAGACAGTCGGGGAAAAAGGTACCTCTGAGCCCCTAAAGGGCTTGGCAAAGCAAACCCCCGAGCAAGCTAGAGGCTTGGGGAAGAAGAAAATGTTCGAGCAGCAAGATGGCTCATGCAAGAAGAAGACGCTTTGAGCAATAGGAAGGCTCAAGCAAGAAAAAGTCGACCAAGCAGTAGGGGGCTGTGGAAAACAAAAGGTTACGAAGCAATAAGTTGGCTTAGGCAAGAAGGCTGCCGGGCAAGAAAGCTGTGGCCAAGGACTTAGTAAAAAAAAAAGTCCATTCCTACGATTGAGACCGTCATCCCCGTGGGAAACAGATTAAGCTCACCTCTAAGAGGAGGTAAAGGGAAGGCGGACGAGGCAGCTCAGGCTACCCTCGATGCAATGATCGATGGGCTCCCAGAGCACATCAGTGTTGCAGCTTCGATAGTCAGGGAAGTCATCTTGCCGTAGACCTATGTGGGGCTTAGAGACGCATCTCTCCATGAGCAACTTGCTTTGGCATGCAACTACGTCACCAAGGTATCGACAGTCCGCCCTTTTTCCTTTCTCATAGGTTTTTCGTTTTATTTCTCTCTAACTCTTTCTTTCTTTTTAGGCTTGCGTGGCGACTAAGCTCCTCCTTGATAAGAGCTATCTCACATTGGAGGGTACCCATGTGGGGTGGCAAGAAGTAGAGCAACTGAAGGAGGAAGCCTTGACTAGGGTCGAATTGGTAGAAAAGGAGAAGAACTTGTTGTAGGCCAAGCTTGAGCGACTGAAAAAGGAAACTAAGGCCTTTGAGGTCAAGGAAAGGGAGTTCCTTGACAAAATTAAGGCAAGCAAGGCTGCTCGAGCAAAGGCTGAGGAAAAGTCAACCGAGGATGAGAAGAGTCTGGCATAGTAGTGAGGTGCCAATAACAAGTTGAATTCCAAGCTTACCATGACTCAGAAAGCTGCCTCGGATTGGGAGGCCAAATATGAGAGGGCTTCATGCGACCTCTCTAATGAGGTAGAAGACCACAAAGAGGCCAAGTCTGAGGTTGCCCGGCTTACGATTGATGTCAAAGAGCTGAGGTTGACCATCACGAGCCACGCCTAGGACACCTTAGTCTACCTCGTTTAGCAGTTGTGGGAGGCTCATCCCTCACTTGACTTTTTCTTCCTTCCTGTGGCCTATTGAAAGGAAATTAATAGGATGAAGACTCAGGCACGGAGCATGGAGTATGTTTATTTGGATAGCTCTGAGTCTGACAATGAGGATGAGGGAGAGGTCGGGGATGAGGATGAAGAAGCCAAGATCAAGCAAGAGGTTGAAGATCCGCCTCTTCAGGCTTCGCTCCCACCTATCATTGTCGACCTTCCCCCAGTCAAGCCTCCAAATGATGTCCCAGCTCTTGCCTCCGAAGAAGCTGACAAGACTGTTGCTATCAACGATGCTCTTATTCCTGTTGGCAATGGTGCCCTTACTCTTGCTGTCTAGATTTTTTTCTATCGTTTTTTTTGTTTTAGTTTAGATTTTAACTACTATAATCAATGAAAAATTTATTTTGCCTATTTTTTTCAAGCAAGTTTTTCATTTCTGCAGAATCATTTAAATTGTTCAGATCGAACTTAACATAAAAATTCGAATTTGCTCCAAGTTATGCGTAGCCTGCCTTTTTGGGAACAAAAATAGTTTTAAGTTATGCATGGCTCGCTCCTCTTTAGGAACTTTTCGAAAGAAAAGAAAATCTTTCACGCGATAACGTCGAGTTTGGACAAGTTCTTCTTCTTGAGTTTTGGTTGCCGATTTATGACTGATTTTCCTTCGACGTGTTTTACTCGAGTTTTAACTTTGTCGATTCGGGGGATTTCTCCCTTAATGAGTTGAATTTTGGCGTGGCTTATAAAGCTAAGCTGCCTTTTTTCGAACTCTTGACTCTGAGTTTTTGGATGTGATCGCGTAGGTCGTGATTATGAAAAACAGATAAAAAATAACAAACAAAATAGAGCTTATGAATAATACCTTATTATTAATGAATGAGATTTGGTTGTAAAAGACCTTACATAAAATAGGAAAAAGAGAAAACATAATTGAAACCCGAGCTTCTTATTGGTAATACCTTCGTAGATGCTTGGTGTTCCATGCTTGCGGTACAACATCACCGTTAAGGTGTTTTAGGTGGAAGGTTCCCGATGCGAATTTTTCAGAGATCCTAAAAAGACCTTCCCATTTGGGCCTGAGTGCCCTCAATTTGGGGTTTTGTGTACCCAAGACAACCTTTCTGAGAACTAGGTCACCCACCCGAAAGTCTCTATTTCTGACCTTGGAGTTGAAGTATCGTTTGGCTCGATGTTCTTCGATTAGATCCAACCTTAGGTGGAAAAGATCTTCGTTTTTTTCATTGAAGACCTCTCTCCAAAACGAACTAATCCCCACTTCAACTCGGGCCATTGCTTCGCATCTGTATGAAAGTGAGAATGGGGTTTCTCCTGTTGAGATTCTAGCGGTTGTTCTGTAAGACCATAAGGCCTCGGGCAGTTCCTTAACCCATTTTCCTTTAAGGGAATCAAGCTTCTTTTTTATGGTGTGCTTGATCACTTTATTTACAGCTTTTACTTGACCGTTGGCATGAGGCCGATAAACAGCGGATAAGCTTTTCTTGATCTCGAGCCTTTCACAGAATGATTGGAAATCTTCACAATCGAATTGTTTCCTATTATCACTTATTATGGTATGGGGGATTCCGAATCTACAAATGATGTTCTTGTATACGAAATCCTTTAGGTTGTTCGAGGTGATGGTAGGCAAAGGCTCAACTTCTGTCCACTTGGTAAAATAATCCACTGCGATCACTGTGAACTTAACACCCCATTTTCTTAGAGGCAAAAGGCCTATCAAATGGATCCCCTAGATCGTGAATGGCCAAGGACTTGTCAGAATGGTTAATTCTTGGGGTGGAGCTCACGGAACATCTACAAATCTCTGACAATTGTCACACCTTGGCAGAGTACTTTGTATGCTAGAGATCTGCCCGTTGCATGGTTCCCACAAATACCTTTGTGGATCTTTTTCAAGACATATTTCGCATCTTCGTGATCAACACAACGCAAGAGTGGCGAGTTATATCCACGCTTATACAATTTGTCGTTGATGAGCGTGTACTAAGCTAATTTTTCTCGAAGGGTCTTAGCTTCATTTCTTCCTTCGGGCACTATCCCATCTCTTAGGTATGCAGTTATTGCATCCATCTAGTTATACCTCTGTCTTGTTACTAAGACTGACTCTTGTGAAGCGAGGATGCTGGGACTTGGACAAAACTTAACAGGAATGGAATCAGTCACTTCTTGGCTCATTCCTGAAGTTAGGCGAGCTAAAGTGTCGGCCACTGAATTCTTCTCTATCGGGATCTAAAAAACAGTGAAAGTTTTTAAATGCTCGAGTTCAAGTTTTACTTGCTGGAGATAGGATGCCATTCTGTCCTCCTTTGCTTGATATTCTCTGGAAATCTGATGGACCACGAGCTAAGAGTCACTATAGATCTTTATTGACTCTGCCTCCATTTCTTTGGTGAGGTGGATCCACTCGAGCATTGCTTCATACTCTACCTCATTGTTCGAGGCGACAAACTCAAATCTGACTATAGCTTGGATTAGGTTCCTTTCAGGACTTTCGAACAAGAGCCTAGCTCCCACCCCTTTTTCATTCAAGGACCCATCTATGTACAAGGTCCACTGCTATAAACTATTAAGCTTCAGTTTCATAGGCTTGTTTGCTTCCGAGGTGCTCGCCTTTGGCGGGCTTATTTCTCCCTTAGGCTGATAGGAGAACTTCGAAATGAAGTCTGCCAAAGCTTGTCCTTTAGTTGCTATCCTTAGGACACACTTGATGTCATGCTAGCTCATCTCCATTCTCCATTGAATTAATCTACCCGATGCCTCGGGCTTCTACATTATGTTTCTCAGTGGAAAGCTTGTCAGGACATGTATGAAGTGTGCTTGGAAATAGGGTCGCAATTTTTGAGTGGTGATGACGAGTGCATAGGCAAGCTTCTCCATCTCGGGATATCTTGTCTCAGTATCAAGCAACAGCTTGCTCACATAGTATACAGGCCATTGCACTCCATTTCTTTGCGTATCAAAGTCGCACTAATCGTGGACTTAGATACCGATAAATAAAGTAGTAAGGGCTATAAGTAATTGATCTATCATACACAACGGAAAAACAAAAATTCAATTGGTAAATCAATTACCTTTCTTTGCCAAGATCCGAGTATAGATTATACCGTTTACATGTTTATAAACAAAATTTGTATAAAGTAAATCCATTCAAGGATTAGAATACTTACGTATGTTTGGAGGCTCCTCCGAATATCTCTGACTTCGGACAGGAACACTATTCATGATACTGTTCACCGTCTACTGTTCACGTGATTTTTTGCCAATCGATCCAAAGTAGGATCGCACTCACAGAAGTCCAAACGAAGATAATCCGCAAAACCCTTGATTATTTTGCTAGAACAATCAAGGGCTTCAAGAATCAAGAAAGAAGAACAAGAAAAGTTTTCTTCTTGAGAGAGAGAGAGAGATAGGGTGGCTAGGGTTTTAATTGAATGAATAATTCTCTTATTTTGTTTTAATTTTAAGTTTCACTTATATAGTGCAACAATTAAAACCCTATTCCACTTAGGAATAGTCATGGGCTCCAACCCGAGTCACCCTTGCAACCAAACACACTCTTTATGGTATTTTAATTAATTAATTATTATTATAATTAAAATCAATTAATATATATAATATATTAACATTTAATTAATAATAATAATTCATTTAAATATATACAGAGATATATTTAAATATAATCTCACTAATTTATTTTTAATATTAAAATTAAATATAGGTAACAACCTCAGTAAATTTAATTGCACTGTGAAATGACCAAAATAGCATTTTGTCCTAAAAGACGAAAATACCCTTGTCACAAATTGATTCTTAAATTATCTTCTAAGTGTGTGATCCGTAGGCTCCTCATCATATCGGCAGTGTGTAGTATCGCGATTAACACCAATTAATCGTCTCACTACACACATACCAAGATTGGCCCCTAACAATGCATAATGGCCACCCGATAGATTCAGATTCAGCGAAACCACAGCCTACCAATGGTTTGGTTACCGTGCAATCAAATCCTTTGATCAACTGTTATCTCATCGAGACTGAGGTACAGAAATAGTGTCAACCTTAGATATCCTCGACATGTTTGTATTCAGTTACTGGACCAATGACATGAATATTAAATTGGATTGAGCATCAACTCAATCCCACCGTGGCCACATATTTAGTGTCATTGCCATTTACTGAATTACCCAGTGAGATAACTTCTCCCGTACCCAGGAGTGATGAATCCTTTGTTGATCCACCATAGTCTCGATAGACTTCTCAATGTAGCCAATCACTACCATATTGATAGCTCTAAATAGAACTACGTTGGGCTAGAGTCAAATTGACACCAATTGGTGCATAAGGCGCTCCGTTGATCTTAAGTCTAAGGATCACATGTGCTACCATCCGTTAGTTTTGCAATGCGGGTCTAATTAACATGACCCAATCTACAATGCCAGAGGTATGTACGGTTTTGTTCGCCATGTTTAGCTTTCTTAGATTCAACATTGAGAATATCCTTATTGTTCAAATCAAGAACATATAATCCGTTATATAACCTTGCAATTCCAAATATAATACCATTCAAACTAAAGGACAACAATTCATTAGGAATCTCAAACGATATCCTATATTATCCAAAGCGGATACTAAAATAATTGTTTCTAGAAATCGCAGGTACAACATAACTGTCTTTGAGTTCTAATAATAAGCCCGAAGGCAAAGAAAAACAATAAGTCCCTATAGCTAATGCAACCACATGTGCTCCATTTCCAACTCGTAGGTCCACTTCTCTCTTGGCGAGCAATTTACTCTGCCTTAGTCCCTACACATCAGTACAAATGTGAGTACCACATCCTGTGTCAATGACCTAAGATGTTGAAGGAGAGAAGTTAATCTCAATCATACACATACCTGAAGTCGAAGCATCTGACTTCTTCTTGTTTGGGAGGAAGGCCTTGCAGCGCTTCCTCCAGTGTCCAGGCTTGCCACAATAGAAGCAGACTACCTTCCCACATTTCCCAACGCCACCCGCAGGCTTGAGAGCATCTTGTTGAGAAGTTAATCTCATACACAGCATCGACTTCTTGTTTGGGAGGAAGGCCTTGCGTGCTTCCTCCGGTGGCGAGCTTGCCACGATAGATGACCTTACCCACATTTCCCAAGCGCCACCCGCGAGGGCCAGGAGCATCTTGTTCTTTAGGCTTGGGCTTGGGATTGGCCTTGGCCTTTCCCTTGCCCTTACCCTTTCCTTTATTGGAAGCTACCAGTAAAACAGGCTTAGACTTCTTCAAGTCTTGCTCTGCAGTCCTTAGCATGTTCAAAAGCTCTGACAGGGTTTTCACCATAACGATCATATTGAAGTTCATTATGAACGGTGCATAAGAGTCAGGCAAGGATTGCAAAATTAAATCCATTTGTAATTCTGCATCCAATTCAAACCCGAATCTCAAGCCTCCCTATGTGCTCGATCATTTTGAGTACATAAGGGCCAACTTGGGCTCCCTCGGTCAAGCGACTTCTAAACAATGCTTTTGACACCCTGTACCTCTCATGTCGAGCATTCCCATCGTAAAGCTCCTTGAGGTGTAGAATAATGGCAGCAGCGTCCATATTCTCATGCTGCTTTTGTAGCACTAGTGTCATCGATGCTAACATCAAGCATTGAACGCCATCAGCATCATCAAGGAACTTTTGATAAGTATCCTTTACTTCCTGAGTGGCATTAGGATCAGGCTTAGCCATGTATGGCTTATCAAGGATATACAATTTCTTTTCGGACTTAAGTATAATCTGAAGATTACGATACCAGTCCGAGAAATTGGATCCATCCAACCTGTTTTCTTTCTCGATTATCGGTCGCAGGTTCATAATGCTCATTTTTAAATGAATATACAATTCAGAAAAGTAAAGTCAATATAATGTTTATTATTTCTTAATATGGTCTTTTATTAAAAAACACTCCCACTATTTTCCTCAAGCCAATAGCCGTCACTATTAACTCGGGAAAGCCCGTTGGCTTTCCTAGTGGACTGAGATCCCATCTGGCCCATTTCAAACCTTCACTGTGGCGAACAAGCCAAAATGGGTTGACTAGGTAGGATAACAAACTTAATCAACACCAGTTGATAGCTCCCATTACCAACTTCAAATGTGAAGTAAGCCAACAAGCTAATCACACAATCCAACGACCTAGCCATCGTGCTCAAGTGTGATTCCGAAATTAGTAGAGTGGACACGACACTACATGTCGCCACGTACACTCAACATGTGTACTTCTCTACTATGCCTATGATGTGTTTATCAACCTTCGCTGTAGCGAACAAGCAAAACTGTCATTTTAAGTCGACCCATCATCATTAAGGAAAACTCCAATGAATTTTAACCTCCTACTGGTATAAGTGTACCTTTCGCTGTGGCGAACAAGGTTCCGACGAATAGTGGTTTGATTAAAATCATGGTGATGGAAGGCATACATGACTTAATATATCTTATTTGAAGGTTTTTATTTAATGTCTCACCAGATTATTATCTTTGTTAGAATGACATTGTTTGGCATGTTATTGAACATTCAACCTTAGCATGCATTCTAACCAAAATAAAACGTGCGAGTACATGGCCCACTAAAACCGATTTCCTCGAGCCTAGAGGAATCAGTGGGTCAACCTAGGGTTTAAAAATAAATCTTGGATCTTCAAGTTATTCCTTTTCATAGCTCCTTCGTTTCTTCTTCACGATCATTACAAATAATTTTATAATAAAAAACCTATTCTAATTTACATCAATAAAATAGAAACCTTGCGTTACATACGAGGGGAGTGAGATAAGGAGAAGAAATATATGGAGATTTAAGAAAGAGAGGCATGACATGCAGGTCCTATTTGTTTATAAAAATTACAAACAAACCCAATAAACAATAAACAATATGTCTAAGGCTCATGTACCGGGCACCATGCAATTATCAAACAAGAACATTGCATACATTAAAAAACAATCAATTTTTGAATTGGGTGGGTTGAATTATCAAGTTACCACCTTAAACATGCAGAATAAATATTGGCTTTAAAGGTTCAAAAACTACAATTTAGCCCCTGTGCGAAAAACAGAAAGCAAAAACGGAACAGTAAGTTTCTTGCTGCGGCGAAGAAATTCTTCGGCCTGGCGAAGTTCATGTACACATGGTCGCTGCGGCGAAGTTTTGAATTTGCCACGGTGATCGTGAACTTCCAGAAAACACAAATCGTTCCAAAGAGTTTTATACATCGGCGAAGTGTTATTTCGCCACGGCTAACGTCGCAAAACAGTGAATCAGGCATAGTAACATCTTTTGCAGTTTTTCACAATCAAATTGAATGCTTAAACATTCGACCAAGACACCAACCAACCAATACACATTCAATCAACACATTATTTAATCAACTTATTAATTAAGACATTCAACATACATAATTTTTCCAGATTTAAAAAAAACACTTCAAATCATGCAACAACATGTTATCAAACAAATTACATGTTATCAAATATCAATTAAACAATATAACCTAATACTCGAGGCTCTGATACCACTGTTAGTAATTGATCTACCATATGCAGTGGAGAAACAAAAATTCAATCGGTAAATCAATTACCTTTCTTTGCCAAGATCCAAGTATAGATTATACCATTTACATGTTTATAAACAAAATCTGCATAAGGTAAATCCATTCAAGGGTTAGAATACGTATGTACGTTTGGAGGTTCCTCTGAATATCTCGACTTCGGATAGGAATACTGTTCACTGTTACTATTCACGGTCTATTGTTCACATGATTTTTTGCCAATCGATCCAAAGTAGGATCACACTCACGGAAGTCCACACGAAGATAATCCGCATAACCCTTGATTATTTTGCTAGAACAATCAAGGGCTTCAAGATTCAAAAAAGAAGAACAAGAAAAGTATTCTTCTTGAGAGAGAGAGAGATAGGGTGGCTAGGGTTTTAATTGAATGAATATTTTCCTTATTTTGTTTTAATTTTAAGTTGCAATTATATAGTGCAACAATTAAAACCCTATTCCACTTAGGAATAGTCATGGCTCCAACCTTAGTTCACCCTTGCAACCAAACACACCCTTTATGGTATTTTAATTAATTAATTATTATTATAATTAAAATCAATTAATATATAATAATGTATTAACATTTAATTAATAATAATAATTCATTTAAATATGTATAAAGATATATTTAAATATAATCTCACTAATTTAATTTTAATAATAAAATTAAATACAGGCAACAATCTCAGCAAATTTAATTGCATTGTGAAATAACCAAAATACCCTTTCATCCTAAAAGACGAAAATACCCTTCTCACAAATTGATTCTTAAATTATCTTCTAAGTGTGTGACCCATAGGCTCCTTATCATATCAGCAGTGTGTAGTATCGCGATTAACATCAATTAATCGTCTCACTACACACAGACCAAGATTGGTCCCTAGAAAGGCATCATGGCCACCCGATAGATTTGGATTCAGCGAAACCATAGCCTGTCAATGGTTTGGTTATCGTGCAATCAAATCCTTTAATCAACTGTTATCTCATCGAGACTGAGATACATAAATAGTGTCAACCTCAGATATCCTCGACATGTGTGTATTCAGTTACTGGACCAATGACAGGAATATTAAATTGGATTGAGCATCAACTCAATCCCACTATGGCCACAGATTTAGTGTCATTGCCATTTACTAAATTACCCAATGAGATAACTTCCCCGTACCCAGGAGTGATGAATCCTTTGTCGATCCACCATAGTCTCAATACACTTCTCAATGTAGCCAATCATTACCGTATTGATAGCTCTGAATAGAACTATGTTGGGCTAGTGTCAAACTACACCAATTGGTGCACAAGGCGCTCCGGTGATCTTAAGTCTAAGGATCACATGCACCACCATCCGTTAGAGGATTTATTATAGACATTGGGGTTACCATCCATATGGAATCCTCTGGTGGGTCTGTCCAGTGAACTTGCCTCTAGTAAGCACCCATGTGTTGCACTAGGTTGTCGGCAAACAACCTTGACAAGTGAGATCAGTCATTGCCTTTTGACAGGGTCGTTCAACACTATGATAGCCTTACCGTATTATCTGTGTCCTGGGTCAAAATAATACTGGGGCTACGAACATTTCTAGAATGGCCACCATATGTGATCATGGGGTTCTCACTATCAAGATTTGAAACACTTGATACCCTCGTCACGGTTCTACCATCCTAAGGACATATATCATTACATACACGATATAGAAGAATATGCTTTTTATTGATAAATAAACATTTATTACAAAGTCAATTTTACAAGAATTGATTGGCTCTAGGGCACCTACTCTAACAGGGGCTCACCTTGGATGGGCTTTGATAGCAAAGGGGGCTGCCCCAAGTGTTTGTTCAACTTTTGGAATGCTTTCTCGCATTCTTCTGTCCACCTTTAGCGTTTCGAAGAAAGGTAGGTACCTGTCTGTAGCTTGGGAGACAAACCTGCTTAGTGCGACTACTCACCCTGTCAAACTCTGAACCTACTTTATGCTAGCTAGGTTCTTCATGTTAAGGAGAGCTTGAATCTTGTTTGGGTCGGTTTTGACACCTCATCGATTTACAAGGAAACCTAGAAACTTCCATGAGCTTACTCTAAAAGCACACTTCAGAGGATTAAATCTCATTTGGTATTTTCTAAGGATGCTGAACATTTCTCCAAGGTGCTCTATGTGGCTTTTGACGACCTTTGATTTGATGAGCATGTTGTCAATGCACACCTCCATTGTTTTGCCAATTTTCTCGGCAAACATATTGTTCACCAAACATTGATAGGTCGCTCCAGCGTTCTTCAGGCTAAATGACATTACCCTGTAACAATAAATACCTCGATCAGTAATAAAGGAGGTGTGTTCTTCATCAGGCTGATACATCAGGATTTGGTTATATCCCAAGTATGCATCTATAAAGCCTAGTAGTGCGTTCTTGATTGTTAAATCTACTAATTAATCGATCCAGGGTAGTAGAAAGTTGTCTTTAGGATAGGCCTTCTTCAGATTAGTGAAGTCGACGCAAGTCTACCACTTGCCATTCGACTTTTTCACTAAGACCGGGTTGGCCAGCCAGTCTGGGTACTTTACTTCACTGATGAAATTGATGTTTAAGAGCTTATCAACTTCATCCTTAAGTGCTCTGGACCGCTCAACATCCATAGATCTTCTTTTCTATCGAATTGGTTAAGCCCTTGAGTTGACATTTAACCTGTGGCACATTACCTCGGGGTTGATTCCCACCATGTTTGCATGTACCCAAGCGAACACGTCGAGGTTTTTCTTTAGGAACCCCACAAGATTGTTTGTTAGCTCGTCACTCAGACTGTTGCCAATTCTCAGCACACGAGTTGGGTCTTCCTCGTTAACAGATACCTTTCGCAGCTCTTCGGTTGGCCTTGCTGTGGGCTTCTCTTTATGGATGCGAGGATCTATAATGTCTTCCAGAGGTTCGAGCTTTGGCTTAGACTCAACGATGACCATGGTTCTCGGGAGCAACCATTTTTGTGTAGCATGAATGGTTCGATTGTTTCATTCCCTAAAATCTTGCCTCTTGATTGTTACGACCCCACCTAGAGTTGGGAATCTCATTGCTTGGTAGCACACCAAGGTGACTACGCTTAGGTCATCCAGGATTGGTCTCTTGATAATGACATTATATGTGATCAGGCAATCGACCACTAAGAACTCCGCCATCATCGTCTTGATCTTAGGTTCTTCCCTAAGAGTCATGAGCAAGTTGATTGTTCCCTTTGGGACTAAGCTATCCTCGGTGAATCCGTAAAGCGGTGATGAATATGCCCTTAAGTCTTGTTCTGTGAACCTCATTTCTCGGAAAGCTCCCAAGAAAATGATGTTTGCTACACTGCCATTGTCGACCATTACCATGAGTACTCGGTATTGCTGATCTTTGCTGCGATTATAATCGCATCATGATTATTGCGAGGAGATTCTTCACATTCTTCTTTGGTGAATCTTATAACCTCGTTCTCTTGCTTGGGCCACTTTGGCGGCTTTTCTTCACAGCTCATTACTAGAGGGACCGAGTTTATCTTAGCCTCTTGTGCATATTGCTCACGAGATCACCTTGAGCTCTTTGCAATGTCGGGCCCCCCCCATAGATCATGCCCACTAGAACATCGTTGTTGGTTGGGGCTTGTTGGATCTAATTATTCTACTCGCTTGTATTTTCGCGAGCTGGCGCCTCCTTGATAAATTCTTTCAAGTGGGCTCTTTGTATTAGATCTTCGATGACATCTTTGAGTGCCCGACAGTTATTGGTGTTGTGCCCGATGTCTTGGTGGCACCGATAGTATTTCTGACAATCTCTTTTGCCCGATACCCTTCTTATTCTTTCTGGCATAGGCAACCTCTTAGCCTTACGGGAGACTTCATATATGTGAGTTATATCTTGAGTAAGAGGAGTGTACTCTGCATCTAGCGGTAAAGGTTTCCTTTCCCCGTGGTTTTTTGCCTTTTTTAGGACCTGTTATGGTCCCTATCATTGCAATCTTGACCTTTCTGTTTATCTATTGAGTGATCTTGTTGCCTGTCCGGGGCTCTTTTTGGTGAGCTTCTAGCTAGGACCACTAGCAAGCTTTCCACTCGCTAATGTTTAGTGGCCATTTGATAGAACTTGGCCAACTTACATGGTCTTTGCTTTGGAGCTCTTTCCATAGCTCCATCTATGACCTGATTCCCGCTATCAGCAAAGTCTTGATCGACTCTTTTGGTGCATTCTCAACCTTTGCTCGCTCATTCTGAAACCTCATTAAATACGAGGTCAGTTTCTTGTCTTTTTCTTGACGAATATTGCTCAGATAGCTAAATGGTATTGCGAACTATCTCCTCACTTGGAATTGCTGTAGGCACAGCGAGGAGAACTATTGCCAAGACTGAATTGAGTTTGCCTTGAGCCTCTTGTACCACCTCTTGGCATCCCCAACTAATGTGACTGTGAAACAACGCCACTTTGCCAAGTTACAACCTGATGTAGCTCCATCAAGTCGTTAAAAGAGTCAAGGTGGTCTCTGGGATCTCTTTTCCTGTCGAACTTACTTTCTGGCACCCTGAATCCTGAGGGAAGCAGAGCTTGACAAACTTCCTCCGTGAACTGAAAACTCACTATTTCTTTCGCCGCATTGTTCTGGAGGGCTCATAGATCGTCGAGAAATTTTTGCACCCGATTTAAATCTTCATTATGAGGAGTACTCTGGCTGCGGGCTCTATTCAATTTTACCTCGAGCAAGTAAGTTTGGAGATCCGTTGCTTGTGAGCCTCCTCCATCATGTGCATTGATGTGCAAGGTTGAGTCATGGTGGCTAGGTTGGTAGGTGCTATCATACTCATCAGTGCGCTACTCACGATGTTAGTTAAAACCGAAACGTTGGTCATTGCCAGATTGGCACGCGTGACTTATCTCGCGAGCTTACGATGTTTAAGCCCGCCTTTGGTGTGGGTTAAAACCGGGCTGACGCTAGGGATATCGTCAAGTAGATCGAGTATCCCTCAGGTGACCGTTGCCTTTATTCTCCCCCATGGGTTGTTTCCTAGTTGCCTCTCAGGGTTAGTTTGCCCGCGGGACTCACGTTTATGAGCAGAATGTACCTTATGGTGTCGGGGGTGTCGGTCGCTCCTTGGTGTCGACGATCCAGATTGGTTGTTGGTTGAGTTTTGATTTTTCAAGGTAGCATCTGTGAAGCATGGTTGGTTAAGATCCCAAGGGGCCAGTTGCTGATTTCTTAACTCAACCATGTTATGTTGCACCACCTGTGCAAACATTGTTCTGATTATCTCCATCAGTTGTCCATTCTCGGGATTCGACATCCCTACCTTTTGTTGGTTCATGATCTGTTGCATTGGTAGCATTGGTGGTCGACCTGAAGAAACAGTCTGATGCACCTCTTGATTGGTGGTTTCCATTTTTTCATAGTTTATGGTGTTGGTCTTTGATCTGGTACGGACCATTGGAATTTTTAGTTGATCAAGTCATTGAAACGGATTACCGAAAATTTTGAAATTCGACAGAGGCCTCTCCTTTTAGTGTCAAAATGTTGATATGAAAATTGCACCAACTAGAGTGATTCGATTGACCTTGGTGGAATCGGAACGGGTGTGTACGTGATTAAAGATAACCAGCAATGAATGAATGAAAAAGCTTAAATGTAAAGAACACAAATTGGTTTTTAAAGTGGTTCGGTAAGTTATAATCTTGAGCCTACGTCCATTGCACTTCTTATTGCTTTGAGAGCTTACAAGAAAGTAATTCTATGCCTAGAATAATTTTCTAACCCCTTTTCCATTGTTGGAAGGGGTTTATATACAAGTTATGTACAAAGGAAAGAACAAAATTAAAGGAATTACAATCAAGATTGGAATGCAACTCCGATATTCTCGCGATTGAGTGTTGAGATTACACCATGATTGCTATCAGTTTGATCTCTTCCGAAGTATCCGGGATTTGAGTTTATCTGTGATCTGCTTGAACAACTGTCGAGATTGGTCACGACTAGCTTATTCTGGGTCGAGCTACATCTCGACGAGTTTATGCTAGATTGGACAATCGTTTGAGCCAAACTGGTTCTGGGTCGAGCTATAACCTCGCAGAACTCTGACTTCTCCAAGCTTGATGGAAAAATCACACACAACACATACTACTCTCGTATCATTAAAAATTTCAAAATTAGATTTATAACAAATTTAATTTCAAAATTCTAAAATGTGTTATATATATATAAGTAATTATTTTAGAAAAAAATATATCAAAAATTAAAATCAATTTCTTATTAGCTTTGTGACATATTAAGCTTAAAATTACTTTTAAGAATTGATTCTTTTTTCCAAAAGTTTAACAATTATTTTGTAGTTTTCATAATACGTTGTATAACTATTGATCAAAGAATTTGTACAAGTCACGTGATCTAGTTTCTTAGTTTTTTTTTTTCTTTTCTTTTCTTTTCTATTTTTTGTTTTTAAAAATCGAAGATAAATTAAGTAATAATTTGATTATTTGATATATAAACGTTTAACAGTGTATAGAGAAAAATCATTTTCAGAGAAATCAATGGTTACAATGGCGTGACAAATTTAATGTCAATTATTGGGAGGGTGATGTAATTATAATATAATTTATGTTATTTATCCACCATAAGATCAATTAATATGAATTACATCTAATACTGTTAAAAAGTAGTTAAAAACCCCATACCTTAAAGATAGGGATAATTCCTAAAGCTCCCAAAGGTTTGGCCCAGCTAAATAAACCCCCTCTATTATGGGTATTAAAACAAAAACCCCTGTTATTAGTCACTTTTTGTTAGTTTAATTTCATGTAGAACGACATTAATGCTCTTCTCCCCCACCCAACAAGTTCTCACCTTATTCCGAAAACACTCCAAGTTCGAAAGTCAAACACACTCCACCATTGATCACCATAACCGCAACCTTTGTTGAGGGTGCAATGTTGGCTTTTAAAGGCCACGACGTCAGCCTTTGCTAAGACTGCAACGATGACTTTTTAAGGCCACGACAGTGGCCTTTGTTGAGCCTCAACGACGGCATTTGAAGGTCACGATCGTGGCCTTAAGGATGACCTCTAAAGGCCACAACTTCAGCACTTGCTGAGGCTACAATAATGGCCTCTTAAAGGCCACAACCTTGGCCATTGATAAAGCCGCAACAACTGACCCTTAACGGTGAAGTTCTTTGAGGGAGGTAGCAGTGGGAGTAATTAGTAGGGTAGTCGCGAAGAAGGGATAGGAATGATAGGATTTTTAGGTATCTGAGGTATCCAGACCCACAATAATGACCTCTTAAAGGCCATAACCTTGGCCATTGATAAACCCTTAATGGTGAAGTTCTTTGGGGGTGGTAGTAGTGGAAGTAATTAGTGGGGTGGTGGCGAAGAGGTAGGAATGATAGGTTTTTTAGGGTTTATAATTGCTTGTCTTCTTTTTTTCTTTTTTACGTATCTAAGGTATCAATGCCTACATTGGAGTCTGCCTAATCCTTAGGACCATGGAACATCCTATAAGCCTAATGGACTAAGATAATTGTATAAATATGGCAAGTATCTCTCCCGTGACTTGAATAAAAAACCTTTGGGTATAGCTAACCCTAATGGCTAAAGGGTTTGCCTTCCGACCACAAGAGAAGAGGTTAATTTCTTGTCTTTTTATTTTTTATTAGAAAAAATTTAACTATTTTTAGGTATTTTACTCATTTGTCTTTGATGTTAGAACTAACGAAGAGTAAGTGACGGTAAGGGCATTTGTGTTATTACCAATACCTGAGGGGGTTTATGGGTTTGACCAAATCTCAGGGGGTCTAAAAATTATCCCTTTGTTGTTAGGGTTCCTATGTAATTTAAAAGTTAATTATAAATTGATCGTAGCCCTTTCCATCATTTTCCCACTTCAAAATATATTTTTTCATTCATACTTCCCTACCATTTTCACTCTTTTCATTTTTATTTTTTTAAATTCTTCAAATCCTCAAATCAATGAAGCATACATAAATTTTCTAAAAACCTTTAACTCAATAAATATGATTACTTTGAACCATATTTCAGACATCATTTTCTGAATATAACATTCATTTACCTATACTAATGGATCATTAGTTCGGAGGAGCAACTCCAATAACTTTTCTTCCTTTTTGTCAATTAATTTTAAATAAAATAATAAACACTAAAATGATTTTTTTTATTATTGTAATGCTTATAAACCTCTAGTTACAAGCTCACTTCTCTACTCTAAAATTCCATGGCATATTGTTGATCACCTTCCATTTCGATGACGAGAATATATAACTATGGGCCGGAGAACAAACATTTATATTACTCAACTAGCTAATTTGCAAGATTTAATAGCTAAAAAGTGTTGGTTTTTTTTTTTTTCGGGTAAGTAAAAGTGTTGTTGTTATTGGCTAGGTGGGGCCACCATTTTCCACGCCAGAGGCTAGGAGGTCGAGGCACCTTAAACCGTGAGCTTAGGGCTAATAGTTGATGGAAATAAGGTTACTCATTTGTTAACAACTACAAATTTCTAGTAAACATATGATCTTAACAAGGGAGTATCAATGTAAAATTATGGGTTCTCAGTCAGGGGGCGGAGCCAGAAATTTTGTTAGGGAGAAGTGGGGGGGGGGGGGGGGGTTTAATTTTCACAGAATTAATGTTTAGTGAATGACAGGGCCAGAAAGTTATTAGGAAGTTACACTTACAAGGGCTAAAGTGTTACTTTAAAAGCATGGCATGCCTTGAACGAACAAAAAACTAAATTTATAGGGAATAAAATGATATTTTTTATACTAGCTTTTGAATTTTTTCTCCTTGGGTGGCAATCGCCACCTCAGGCCTACACATGGCTTCGCCACTATGGGTTCTATAGTCCTCCAGGTAATTATTGGGGTGTTGGGGATCAGCACGTGGGTCTCCCTATAGAAACCCACGTGCCCACAGGCGTTGACTCGACCAAGATCTTTACCATGAAAAAACAAACTAATGCAATTAGTTGAATTTCGTTAGAAAACTTTTATATTATATTTTTTCCAAGTAAACAACATGTTCCCAGTTTTGCGAATCTACAAGCTCCCACCGTTAAGTCAACATAAAATTATCTAATATAACAGTTAAAAGATAAAATGGTTAGTTGCATTGCATTAATTTGAAATAAAAATAAAACTTTTAAAATAACCCTTCACATCTGAAATTTCTCTCACAAGTACCCTCTCTCAACTCACTAGTGAATGATAGGGCCAGAAAGTTATTAGGAAGTCACACTTACAAGGGCTAAAGTGTTACTTTAAGAACATGGGGTGGCTTTAATGAAAAAACTAAATTTATAGGGAATAAAATGATATTTTTTATACTAAGTGTTAAAAATTTTATCCTTAGGTTGCGATGGCCACTATGGTTCTAGTCCCCCAGGTATTTACTGGGGTGTTGGGGACAAGCACGTGGGTCTCCCTATAGAAACCCACGTCCCCACAGGCATTAACTCAACCAAGATCTTTACCATGAATTCATTAGAAAATTTTCATATTATATTTTCCTGAGTAAACCACATGTTCCCACTCAAGGTTTTACAAATCTATAAGTTCCCACCCTTAAGTTAACATAAAATTGTTTAATATAACGGTAAAAAGATAAAGTGGTCATTTGCATTGCATTAAATTTGAAATAAAAATAAAAATTTCAAATAACCCTTCACATTTGAAATTTCTTTCACAAGCACCCTCTCTCAACTTACTACCATTGTCATTGCCGGCCGTATTCTGTGGATCCGTGCCAGATTTCTCACCCAAATCGATAGGATTCATCACCCTCAACCAAACAATTAAACTTCCTCACAGAAGTAAACAATCACTCAACAAAATTAAAAGAAAAAACCTAGAAAAAAACAATCAAACGAAATCAATCGCAACGGTGTGTGGCCGGCAAACAACGGGTTACAGTGGTCGGGGATGATGGGGGTTTTGGAGAGAAGATGCCGGTGAGTTAAGGGGTGGTGGTGGGAGGGATTAAGGTCGCCAAAATCAACCGGGAGGCTTGGGACAGTTGCACGTCTTGTGAAAGAAATCTGACTGTGGCCAAAGATTGGTGGGTGAATTCACGGCGAAGAGGGTGAGATTTTGGTGGCGGGTGGACAAGGGTGCTGTGGATGGTGTTGGCGAAAGTTGCCAGCTTCGGATTCTAACAATTTTGTCATGCATATATATAAATAAGTAGTTAATTAGGTATACATGTATAGATGATAATAAAAGGTTGATTGAATCATACTTCACATTCTTTTTGTAGACATTTGAGTCACGAAATCCTTTGAAAGACATTCGTCTTCTCATAATATCTAAATGAGCTGTACCAGTAAATATTAATATTGATGAAACTTGAAAAGCATGACAACAATCTGTCAGCTAATTCATTTATTTATCAGTTAAGTTAAAGCGTAGTCAATTATTAATTAGAGAATATGTCCCTTTCTTGTTTTGGAAGAAAAAAATCAGGACATCTCCCATTGCCAGAATAAATAATGCAATTTATAATCTTTATTAATAAAATTTTATTTTATTTCCAGCAAAAAAGATTTCATAATTTCATGCTTTTATGAATGCTTGTTTCACGTTAGAATAGAAAACCAAAAAAAGAAGATTCCATACTTTAATCAGAATATTATTAATATTATTATTATTATCATGAATTATAGTGGTAATGTTAGTTTGATGACATATAGCTAGGGGTGTTCAGTTCCGGGTACCCTGCACTTTTTGAAGAAACAGGAATAAAAATCGGAACCAACGGTTCCTTGAAATTTGGAATCGGAATCGAAACCGACGGTTCCGGTTCTTAGGTACCCAGAACCAAAACCTGTAACAACGGTTCCGGCTTTGGGTACCCTATAAAATTACAATGACCCCCTCAAAAGTTTTTAAAAAGGTAAAAAAAACCCTTAAAAACTTATAAATAACCCCCCACCTGGAACTTGTTAACAAAAATAAAATTACAATTTATAAATTCAAAATTAAAAACTCCATTACTTTGTAAAGATAGATTCTCAAAAGTCAAACCAACTTACTTTAAATGTTATGAAATATAAATATAAATGTATTCACATTACTTTTTCTACAAAAGTTTTTATTAACCCTCCTACTCTTTAATTTTATTTTATATTATTCTCGGTTCTCGGTTTTGGTTTCAAAAATTTGGAGCCAAAACCTACCCATTGACGATCGGTTCTGGATAGGAACCAGAATCAAACCCCAGGATACCCGTCGGTTTTGGTTCCAATCGATTCTTTTGAACAACCTTACATATAGGTGCCATTAGTTTGAAGTCATCAGAAAACCAGGTGCTAATATTTAATAAAACAAAGAAAGATTATACTTTGAGACCGGGGAGCCATAGATTTTGACCAATGACCAATATATTATATATAATATAAAGAACTTTAGGCATTACTAAAATCTTAAAGC
Source organism: Pistacia integerrima (assembly GCA_026225825.1). Classification (NCBI taxonomy): domain Eukaryota; kingdom Viridiplantae; phylum Streptophyta; class Magnoliopsida; order Sapindales; family Anacardiaceae; genus Pistacia; species Pistacia integerrima. The sequence goes on from CM047746.1 coordinate 13,826,626, forward strand.
CGGCGATAGGAGCATGAAGCAAGCCTTCAATAATGTTCAATCAATCCGTATTTTACTGCAGGCAAAGCCACCAATAAATTAATAAAATAATATGTAGCTTTCTTTAGTTCCCAAATTATATTAGTCTTCTTAGGAGTATACACCAATAATTATATATAATATATGTGAACGAGATAGTTATGAAATTGAAATAATAGTATAGTTGAATGAACAGAATTGCCAGTAATTGAAATAATGATATAGGTCTTCTTATTAACACAAAAATGAGGTTAGAAAAATAGTGAATGTTATGATGATGAGGAAGATATTTGTGGTTATTCAGATATTGACAGGAAAATGAAAATGACCAGACCAACACATGCGCTATAAGTGATTTTTATTTTTTAAAAGGGAATGCCATCACATCGCTACCCACTCTACGCGCATAATAATTCAACCACCCTTCCTTTCTCCGAGTGCCAGCGCATTTAAATACATAAAACAAATGAAAAACAAAAATGATTGCCAATCTAATTATAACTTTATAAATGTATGCAGCATCCACTATATACACACACAACACCCCAATTAAACCATTCACTTTTTCATCTCTCTCATCATCCTTGTGAAATCTTTTCTTCTCTTTCTTTGGCTACAAAATGTTTAGACTTGTTGTGGTTTGGTGCATTTTGTTGTGTACGCAAATTGTAATCGCATTTGGTTCAAAAACAAGGCACTTCAAATGGGAAGTGGAGTACATGTTTGGAGCACCAGATTGCATGGAGCATGTTGTGATGGGAATTAATGGACAGTTTCCAGGGCCAACCATCAGAGCTAAAGCTGGAGATACAATTGCTATTCAGCTCACTAACAAACTCCATACTGAAGGAGTTGTCATTCACTGGCATGGAATCAGACAGGTTTCTCTCTTTTATTTATTTGCATGAGAACATGCATGTTTGTTCTTTTAGTAATTAAAAACAAAAGGATTTTTTTTATATATTTGTTGATTGGCTTACAGCTTGGAACACCATGGGCAGATGGGACTGCTTCCATCTCACAATGTGCTATCAACCCTGGAGAAACCTTTCTTTACAGGTTCAAAGTTGACAAGGTACACTTTTTTCTTTGCATGTTTTAAACTTTGTTATTTCTAGATCTACCCATTTAAATTTATGGATGGCCCATGGGGTACAGGCAGGAACATATTTTTACCATGGACACTTTGGGATGCAAAGATCAGCAGGGCTGTATGGATCTCTGATAGTAGATGTGGGAGATGGAGAAAAAGAGCCTTTCCATTATGATGGTGAATTCAACCTATTACTGAGTGATTGGTGGCACCAAAGTGTTCACGACCAAGAAGTAGGTCTCTCCTCTAAGCCATTTCGTTGGATTGGTGAGCCACAGGTATAGTTTATTTTATAAATAAATTGTCACTCTCCATCTTCATCATTCAACATTGAATTGACTTCAAAGTATATAAAAAGGAAAACATTATAGGTTTGGTGGGTGGTCGGGTCCAAACTCAGTAATCATAAAAGAAGATAAATGGAAATTGTTTTGATATGTCTGTGAAATTTTTGCTTCAGACACTACTGATTAATGGAAGAGGGCAATACAACTGTTCCATGGCCGCGCATTTTAGCAATTCATCCATTAAGCAATGCAAGTTCAGAGGAAATGAACAATGCGCACCCCAGATTCTGCGCGTGCTCCCAAATAAAACTTACAGGCTGAGGATTGCTAGTACCACGGCTCTTGCCTCACTCAATTTGGCTATTGGGGTAACCTATTCTATTATTTGTTTTGTTTTATTATGAAAATAAAACTTAAAAAGATATAATAACAAAAGTAGGGAATATATATGATTTCTTTTTATTCTCGAATCAATAAAAAGATATACTGATTAAAGGTGATACTACTTTTGTTTAAAGACGTTAGATAAATTAGTTGATGCGTAATAGTTGTCCACTAAATTGCCTTTTCCAGTTTTTCACATTCAATTAGTTTAGTTGTGAATGTGAATCCAAATCAGAAATCATAGCAATTACAATTTAGTTCAATTGTGATGCTTCCATCACTTTTTGGCTTGAGCGTAACAAATATATATTTTATTTCTTATTACATTAAATGTGTCAATAATTGAGCACTTTTGAAAAATAAAAAATAAATCATTTATCTCAAATGTCACTAACAATCTGGTTAAAAAGATTTAATAAAAAATGTAGGGAATATGTTAGCGTGCCTGAAACTTTTTACCAGTCGCAGATGTGTGACCATACACTGACTCTCTGCCCCCGACTGCGCCTGTTTCTGCTTTCACACAAACAATATGGTTCACATGTTCATTTTCTCCTATTTCTAAATATATTATTTCTATTCATAAACTTTGAGTTAAAAAATAGGGTTGTTTATGTCAATTTGATGCATTAAAAATTATAGTTAGTATTCTTAAAAACCACATACTAAAACAACCTTAAAATATAATTTCAATCTTGTTAGCTTAAGTATAATTAGTGGGATGTGATAAACGATAAATTATTTTCCCAAATAAGTTAAACTAGTTGAATTAATTAATTCACTCATTAAATAATATGCATGTAAATGTTTATTAATTTTATATTTTTGTATTAATGATCCAGAGTCACAAAATGGTGGTGGTGGAAGCCGATGGAAACTATGTCCAACCATTTGATGTAGATGATATGGACATTTATTCAGGTGAAAGTTACTCAGTTTTATTTACAACAAATCAAGATTCCTCCAAGAACTATTGGATTTCAGTTGGTGTAAGAGGAAGAGAACCCAAAACCCCTCAAGCTCTCTCAATTTTAAACTATCGTCCAACTTCTGCCTCAAAATTACCTCTCTCTCCACCACCCATTACTCCAAAATGGAATGATTATAACCACAGCAAGTCTTTCTCTAACAAAATATTTGCCCTAATGGGTTCCCCTAAGCCTCCTAAAACTTACCAACGTCGAATTATTCTTCTCAACACCCAAAACACCATCAATGGATTCACCAAATGGGCTATTAACAATATTTCCTTGACTTTGCCTGCCACTCCTTACATTGGTTCCATTAAATTCTCACTCAAAACTGCTTTTGATCAGAAAAGTCCACCGGAAAACTTTTCTGAAGATTATGACGTGATGAAGCCACCAGTTAACCCTAACTCGACGACGGGAAATGGGGTTTACATGCTTGGTTTTAACACCACAGTTGACGTTATACTTCAAAATGCTAATGCATTATCAGCAAACGTTAGTGAAATACATCCATGGCATTTGCATGGGCATGATTTTTGGATGTTGGGGTATGGAGAAGGAAAGTTTTCAAAGATGGATAAGAAGAAACTTAACTTGAAGAATCCACCATTGAGAAATACTGCAGTTATTTTCCCTTATGGGTGGACTGCTTTGAGGTTTGTTGCTGATAATCCAGGAGTTTGGCCATTCCATTGCCACATTGAACCTCATTTGCATATGGGTATGGGAGTGGTATTTGCTGAAGGTATCCAACATGTTCGTAACATTCCAAACGAGGCACTTGCTTGTGGTTTGACTGGGAAGACATTCATGAAAAATGAAGGAAATTAAGGCTAATATTTCTCACTTCTGAGCTCTGGTTTTAACCTTTTATTTATATATATGTACTCTCTTGTAATAGTTGTATAATAGGTTGTGATATCTATCGTTGCTTAAGAACTTATTTTGTGAACCAGGTTTTGGGATTTTCCAAGTATATCCTAGATAGTATATATTCTGCAAACGTTATTTTTGATTGACCTTAGGTATGTGGAATATGCTTGTGCATCTGTATATGTTAGCAGATTGTATGTAACTAAGTTATGGCGTATCTCGAATCTAAATGTGTTTTTACATCTGATAATGGTTTTGTGTTAAGCTTACACTAAATGCATGATCATTTTGTAAGTTTTTGCTCTGTGTTGAGTATTGAACGCTTGCACTGAACAAGTTCTTAGTCTGTGAGTCAATAAGTATTGTGTGGTGAATTACTTTTGTTGAACAATTCATCAGTCATAGAGAAAAATTTGTGTTGTGTTGTGGTTCTGCATAAGTAGCGAACTCATGAGTGAAGAGCCTTGGTTCGGGAAGATGTTAGTAAATTAAGAATAACATATTTCCTAATTTAATCCCAAGATCATGTTAACATGTTCATCATTGCAATCACATTAATATAATTAACGAATTGCAATAAACAAAATCACAACATAAATACCTCTGGTTAGGGGTGAGCACGGATAGTGGGTAGAACTGGAACCTGCGGGTAGAACTAGAACCAGAATCGGAACCGGAACTCGAACTCCGAAACCGGAACCGGAATCGGAATCTACTCAGAATAGATACTGTGCGGGTAGGTTCTGGTTCCATTTTTTTGGAACCGATATTGTGCGGTTTCGGTTCCGATTCCTGCATGTGGAGGAAGGCCTGGCCAGGCCAAGGAACCTAGAAAAAGAATTTGCGGCAGTGCGACTTGGAACCTACTTGGAACTTGCAGCGGGTACCTTGTTTTGGAACCTAGGCTGAAATAAAATATCTGTGAAGAATGGAGCGTTTATTGTCATTTTACATATAAAAAAAATTAAAATGAAAAAAGTTAAATTTTTACAATAACCTAATTAAATAAATATACAATTATACTTATTACATATAAACTACACCATATAAAAAACTTTAATATATTATAATTTATTAATATTAAAGTTTTGATTAATTAAATGTATAATTGGAATTAGGACCAATTAAAAGTGTTTTAATGTTATTAAAAGAATTATTTTTGAATAAAATAGTATATTTGATTGACTAATAATATAATATTTAGTTATTTACTTTAATTATCAAGTTCTAAGTATATCATTACATTATAATTAAATTATTACTTAATTAATTATAAGTTTATAACATTACATTAATAATTTAGTACATTACTTAATTAAATAATTAGAAATTTAATTAATTATAACATTACATAATAAATTTATAATATAATTACTTAATTAATTATAACATTACAGTATAAACAAATGATTACTTAATTAAATGATTAAAAGTTTAATTAATTATAATATTACATTAAAGATTTATAGTTTGATTACTTAATTCATTATAACATTACATTATAGTATGATTACATAATTAATTATAACATTATATAATTAAATGATTATTTAATTAATTATGATATTATATTATAAACGTTAGTAATTTACTACATTAACACAATACTTAATTAAATGATTAGAAATTTAATTAATTATAGCATTATATTATAAATTTATAGTATGATTACTTAATTAATTATAACATTACGTTATAAACAAATGATTATTTAATTAATTATAACATTCTATTATAAACATTAATACAATACTTAATTAAATGATAAAAATTTAATTAATTAAAATATTACATTATAATTAAATAATTACTTAATTAATTATAACATTACATTATATTATAATTACTTAATTAATTATAACATTACATAGTTAAATAATTACTTAATTAATTATAAATTTATAACATTATATTATAAACATTAGTAATTTACTACATTAGTACATTACTTAATTAAATGATTAAAAATTTAATTAATTATAATATTACATTATAGATTTATAGTATGATTACTTAATTAATTATAATATTCCATTATAAACATTAGTACAATACTTAATTAAATGATTAGAAATTTAATTAATTATAATATTAAATTATAGATTTATAGTATGATTGTTTAATTAATTGTTTGTGTTTTGGTTTTGATTGAAGAATTTTATATGAATTATGATGAATTGATTGAATTCAAGTGTTGCCTAGAGATTAGAGAATTTATGAGTCACATTGGACATAAATGAATGTGTAATCAAAATTTGTTAGGGGTATATTTGTAAACTTTTAAGGTATTTTGGTCATTTTTTAAACTAATTGGGGGTAATTGATTTTTTACAGGGTACCCGGGAAAGGAACCGAAACCTGCATTTTAGGTTTAGGTTCCTTGAATTTAAGAACCTGCACTTTGTGGTTCTAGTTCCAGTTCCTTTTTTTGGGAACCTACACTGTGTGGTTTCGGTTCCGGTTCCTCCGAAAAATGCAAGGTACCCGGAACCGCTCACCCCTACCTCTGGTAGACCCAAGTTGAAATATAGCTTTGCACAGAAAATTCCCTTTTCCCAATCCTCCAAATTGCAAAATCAGAGATGAAAAACTAATCCTCTTTCTCTTTTCTTTGCAAATGGCAATGAGTGTGTGTGGTAACTGCTTGGCAGTTACGACTTTAAATATTGTATAATGGGTGTCTTATTTGTATCCAATATCTCATACTCACACATGATGGAACCATCTCTTTTTGTGTTTCTACAAGATTCATACTTTGTAAATATGTCGTGTAACCATGCATACATCGAGAGCATATTAGTTATATATCTATTAGGAATTTATAACTTCTCGAATAATGAAACTTGGGTTGTATGTTGTATGCAATACTCTAAATTACTTTTCTTATCTTTCTCTAATGATCTCATTTATAATAAACATTTGTTGTATTCATAATTATGTTTTGTCTTTATATAAAAGCAAAACATAATTAGTCAACCAATGAATATATATGATTATAGTGTGATAATCCAAAATCGTATCTTTCTCTTTTCTCGATTCTCTTAACTTTAATTTAAATTGCTTTTTCAGAAATATCACAATAGATTGAATTTATCTTAATCTTTTGGCAACACTTTAAGATAGTAATCATTATATAAAGTTTTCAAGAAAGAGAATAGAGTTATAAGGGTACTATATAAGATTTTATTGTTATAATCTCAAGGTCTCATACAATGTTAAAGTTGAGATTTTGACTTTCATTACCCTCTTGGTCAATATTTTTGCACATGTGGTATGAATCACATGCTACAACATTTTCTCCTTTCCCATGGAGTGTATATCCTTTTTTTCTTGTAAATGTCGTACATATTTTAGTTCAGACACACCTAATGTCTAACTTGAATTTACTTTATACATACTTTTAATTCATCAGAATTCTAATCTAAAAATTAGACAGATAAAGTAATAAATTTTGATAATTTATCACTTATGGTCATATTTCATTATGACATTATTTTTATTCTGTTTTAGGCGATGTTAAATATTTTAAGCTTGAGTCTTTATTATTACCTAGATAATAAACTTAAAACCTTCTTATCTCCATTTCGACAAAGTAATGGAGCGATTGCCTGTGTGAGAATGCCAATTTTTTAACTGTTTGACACACTTTTCAAAAATAAATGTATATATATTTATATAACAAAGATTTGGCCTCAAAAACCATAGTGAAGTGGCATAAGGCAAGATTTGGCCTCTCAAGATGCTAACAAAGCAACCCAGATTTGGCCTCTCATGAGGCCTTATTTGGCCTTGCAACTACCAAGGAAGCTACTCGGAGCCTAATCTGACCTCAAACCATTTACTAACAAGAAATGAGGCTGAATCTAGCCTAGTGCTTGCAAAGAAGCGAGATCGTTTTCCAACTTAGGGAGGTTGACATAAAATAGGAGTGAAATTGTTAGTTTTTAAAGTTAGATAGGAAAATAGGCGAAGAGATCTTAGGGTTCAAAGGGTAAAAAATTCATTTTTAATTTTAATGGATTATTATTAATGATTTTTAACGGAATGGAAACAAAGCTTGCATTTACGAAACTAGGGGGTGTTTTCACCATTTCCTAAAAATTAGGGGGTTTACTGATAAAACCTTAAATGAAGGGTCTATTTAAAAGGATCGTGAGAGTAGAACTAAATGGATATAAATAGAAGTTATAGGAGTCAATCGGATAATTGGGAGACAAGAAATATTGTTCCTATCTTTTGGTTTTGTTTGTAATAAAATAAAGGGCATAAGTGAAAGAATTTTGGAATAATAGGACTGATTGGATTAGTTTAAAGTTTATTTTCTTATGATGAATAATAGAGGGTAAAGATGGCATTTTAAGGTCAAAATGAGATTTAGTTTGATGTCATTTCAACATGTCATTCGGCCTTGAAAGAAACAGATAAGGACCACTACCATACAATGCGCACAAGCATCGCACATTAGGCGCACAAGTAGTACACATTAGCAACAATGGAATATACTGCACCATAGATACATGTTAACAAACCATTCTACTTGACAAAAACGGCACGCTACATTTCATATTTCCATCGCCAGAAACTGAATGTTAATATGCTTCCACTACTCTTAATTTCTCTCTGTCTTCCTCTCTTTAAATTGGTTTTGTTGGAGAGTGTGGAAGAGTTAAAAGAAGTTCATGTGACTCAAGATTTTAGTTATGGATTGGTCGGTGGAATTCGAAGGGAAACCAGTATTTCGGTTGATGATTTTAGGGCACGGGATGGTTGTAACGGAGTTCAGTTGAAGGATGAGTTTGTTACTCCTGCTGCTACTGAAATTGATGGGTGCCAAGGTGATATGGGAAGTTCGCACTAGCAAGGGACTGTTAGAAGAGAAAGAAGAGGAGTTATAGATAATTTGAATTCATCGATTGGACCAGTGTTGAGAAGAATTACACGTATTTTTTTTTTTTTTTAACATTCAATTGATTTAATTTTCTCTTTATAACTTATAGGTATTAGCGGAAGGTAGAGCTAGTTCTCGAATGGCGATTCTTAACAGACCCTCGGTTCTGAATGCTCTCAACACAAATATGGTGTGGTCTTTGATTCTATTCTTTTCTTTATTTTTTATTTTACAGTTCGATTTCAATAGATGTTTATTAAAAGTTGTGTCATCTAGGTTTTTTTGCACCTTGAATATATTTATTTATTTTGTGTATTTAGGGAGATAAGTTGAATAAGCTCTATAAATGTTGGGAAGATGATACAGATATCGGTTTTGTGATGATGAAGGTAATTCTTCTTTGATTTTTTCAAATTTTAGATTCAAGTTTTAACGTGTTTACTTGTTCGATGTTAATGAATGATTTTGGTTTATTCATTGCTAAGGAATAATTTTGAATTTTTGAAGGGCAGTGGTCGGGCATTTTGTGCTGGTGGAGATATTGTTGCACTCTATCATTTGATCAACCAAGGTTAGGCCCAGTTTTTGTTACTACTATTCAGTCTATTCTCCGTATGGTGTAGTTAAAAGGAATTTATTGTTTCCCTTATGTTACAGATAAATGCTCTTGTTTGAATAATATATTTCCTCTTTTTCAACGATTATTTGCAGAAAGTTGGCATCACGTGGTCAGGTAACAGAAGATGGATTGAAAGTTTGAGATAAAACCAGGTTGTTATATATTGCTTTAAAGAGGAAACCTGTGCTTTGTGGTTTCTTGTTCTTGTTTGCCTCAAGTTATTTATATTTAACGTTTGTTTTATTGGTACCTTGTCCTGAATCCCTGGTTCTGTAAATGAAAAAATATGAAGATATAACCAACATCGCTAGAACATCAAACAAGGTCATGATTTTAATGGTTGACTTGCTTTTAGGATCCCCTGCTGTGGTATTATATTTTATTTTACCTTGTTGTTTATCCTACATTGGAATGGAGAGGACAGATGTGTGATAAAATGGATATATATATCTATAGATATAGATACATATTTGTAAATCTTTGTTTATTCACATGAGTTGATTCATAATTTTATACAATCATTCAACATTTTGTTCTCTGTGCAGGGAAGCTTGAAGAGAGTAAGAACTTCTTTAGGACACTATATAGTTTCATATACCTACTGGGCACCTATTTGAAGCCACATGTGAGTATTTGTAGTTTTAACAGTTAGAACATGTTTCTAGAATATCAGTAACCTACTAATTGTTATACAACCCTGTAGTGTGGTTTTTGTAGTTATTGATTGTGCAGTCTAATTTTGACACAATAATTGATCCAAAACCTCCATGAAAGCTCAACAAAATATCAAAAACTCACAAGCCAAAGTTCGGCCAAACAGGACTCTCCACAATCCACCTTCACGATTTCACTAAACAAGAGGATTTCAACTTCAAAACATGCACAAACACATCACATGACACACCAACCAGATTCGGACAACACTAAATTACCATTAGAAATTTGGCCACGGTAAGACGAAACACAAGAACACTTGAATAAAAAAGGATAGAGACAAGAAGAGGTCTTCAAGCATAAAGAATTTCTCCATCAATTTGATGTTGAATATTACCAAATCCTGTGTCAAGACTTGAATAAAGATTTTAAAGCAAAAGGAAGGTTATTCTTCTCAAGTGTTTAATTTTCAATATCATTGTTTAACCTTACAAAATGTGAGAGAGTCTGCTTTTATAGTAGCATTACAAAGATAATTAACTAATTAAGTAAAGTAAATATGCCACCTAGGATAATTAACTAAACATAATAACACTTAATTAAATCCTAATAATAAGAGTACATGAGTTTGGGCCTTGGAGTTCATTGAAATGGATCCAAAATAAAGTAGCATGGAAATGCTCTTTGGGCTTAGATAATGGAATGTCTTGGACTTCTTGAATGCTTGGGCATTTTCTTTGTTGGATTTGAACTTCACTTGATATTTTAGTGCTTGAATGGGTTTGGGTCGAGATGTCTCATTTTCTTTACACAATTTGGGCTAGTTCTTCTCCTTGAGTTTGGGTTGGATCTGATTTGTTTTCTTGCGAACTTGGGCTTGTAAAAACTTAATAGCAATTTCATCAATTTCTTCTTTTGACAAAGAAACAATAATGTAATTATATTTTTATGTCCTAAATTGCATAAACATAAATCTCAATATCTGAAACTTAATGTATTTTCACTATTTAATAAAGAAATAATACATACTTGAATTAATGAGTAATCTCTTTATGGAATTGTGAAAGAAAGACATTGTATATCTTTTCCTTTATTCCTTTACTGTCAATTTTTTTTTCTTTTGATGGATAAAGAAAAACATACTTAATGAATTCATTGGGAATAAAGAGAGAATACCCTTTTTATATGGCAGTTTTAATAACTCTCAAACTGTAGTAACCTCTCCATTAAAGGTAAATGACCATCATGCCCCTTAGCCAATTTAATTATTTTAGAAACAACCTTGATACATGGACCAACTTATGTGAAATATAAAATATTTCTAACATTGTCTCACTTGGTCCATGTAATACTAAATAACTTTATATTTAAGAAATAATACATAATGTGTACACAATAATAATTAGCCAAAGGTTATATCTTAAAATGGTCAAACATACAAACATTATTGAACAAGAATTCATAAGGATCATGGTGGTAGTATGTTATTGAATCAACACAGTCCCTTTCCACGTATCACATTACAAATTCTATAATCAAAACAATCTATAATGATTCTTAATGGTCCAACTGTAATGTCTTTATCAAGGACAAATTCTGTCATCTTTATCATTCATGTATAGCAAACAATATAATATAAATAACACATAACAGAAAAATTTATATGAATCAGAAACAACACATCAAGATCTCAGAGTGTCTAAAACATGAGGAGCGTAATGTAAATCAAGAAACATATACAACACATCATAAATAAGTCATGATGGGCAATAATACCCATCCTTTCAACGTGCTCATTATAAGTCTTAGGTGACAGCCTTTTAGTTAGCGAATTCGCTATCATAAAATTTGTTTCTGAACTTCTTCTTTAACGGCAAATATTTCAATTCCATATGTTTAGCACTCTTTGAATATTTGTCGTTTTTATAGAAGAAAATTGTTGCGACATTATCACAATAAATTTTCAGCGGCCTAGCAATACTATCGATAATCCCAAGCCCTGAAATAAAATTCTGCAGCCATAATCCTTGAACTGTGGCCTCAAAGCATGCCACAAATTCAGCCTCCATAAGGGAAGCAGCAATGATAGACAGTTTCACACTTTTCCATGAAATTGCTATTCCAACTAACAGAAAACGTACCCAAATGTAGATTTCCTAGTGTTTACACAACTAGTGAAATCTGAATTTGAATATCCAATCACTTCAAGATTATCAGATCTCCTATAGGTAAGCATATGATCCTTCGTCCCTTGTAAATATCTCAACACTTTCTTTACAGCTCGCCAATGATCCATTCCAGGACTACTCTGATATCTGCCCAGCCAGTCGACCGCAAAACCAATGTCTGGTTTTGTACATGTCTAAGCATACATTAAACTTTTGACAATAGATGCATAAGAAATATACTCTATTTGCTTGCGTTCCAATTCAATATGTGGGCATTGTTTAAGGCTCAACTTATCACTTTTCTGAATTGGAACTAGACTCCTATAGCACTTATCCATGTTATATCTTTCTAGAACTTTGTTGATATAAGCTTTTTGAGAAAACCCCAACAATCCTTGTTTCATAAGATGCCTCGCCCATATCCAATCACAAATAATTTCAATTCCAATCACATAAGATGCCTCGCCCATATCCTTCATCTCAAAGTTCTTAAAGAGAAACTCCTTTGTTTCATACATCTGCCAAGATTATTAGTAGTAAGCAAGATGTCATCAACATACATGACTAGAATTACAAATGCGCTCCTACTGACCCTTTAGATATATTCACCGATCAACAGTGTTTTCCTTAAATCCAACAGTGGTAATGGTATTATGAAACTTGAGGTACCACTGTTTGGAAGCTTGTTTTAGTCCATATATTGATCTCTTTAATTTACATACCATATGTTCTTTCCCTTCAATTTACACACCATTAGGTTGTTTCATGTAAACTTATTCTTCTTCTAAATTCCTATTCAGAAAGGCAGTTTTCACATCCATTTGATAAAGCTCTAGATCATAATGGGCTACTATTGCCATAATAATTTTAAAAGAGTCATTTGAGGAAACCAGTGAAATGGTCTTGTTATAATCAACACCATCTTTCTGTTTAAAACCTTTGGCTACAAGTCTGGCCTTGTAACGTTCAATATTGTCATTAGAGTCGCGTTTGGTCTTAAAGACCCATTTACACTCAACAGTTCTATAACCTTTAGGCAATACTACTAAATCCCAAACTTCTTTGTATTGTATTGATTTTAACTCTTCTTTCATAGCGTTTAACCACTTTGCATAATTATCTCTTTAAAAGGCTTGTGCAAACGAAATTGGATCTGTTTCCATTCTCAAGTCAAATTCTGACTCTTGAAGATAAACCATATAATCATTAGTAATGATAGATCTACTTTATCTTTGAGATCTTCTTAATGTTATTTCTTGTTATTCATTTACTACTTCATGTGATTCATTATTATAGGTTCATTGACTGCTACATTATTAAGAAGTGTTTGCTCAATTATTTGTTGTTTTTGATTGTTATCAGAATGTTTAACAACTACAGGAACCACAACCTCAGTAGAAGTCATAGCCGCAGGAACCTATACCCTGACTTCTTGAATATCTACTTTACATGGTTCAACACTCCCACTAGTTTCACCATTCTCAATGAACCTTGCATTTCCAGTTTCAACTATTCTCGTATTATGGTTAAGACAGAAAAAACGATTCCCTTTAAATTTTTCTAGATAACCAATAAAAAATCCACTGATCATTCTTGAATCTAGTTTTTTTTCATGTGAATTATAGATCCTGACTTTTGCTGACAACCCCAAACATACAGGTGCTTCAAACTAGGTTTCCTTTTTGTTCACAATTCAAAAGGAGTCTTTAAAACTGCCTTCTTAAGAACCCTGTTTAGTAAATATACAACAATCTTTAATACATATATTCACAATGATGAGGGTAACGAGGAGTTACTCAACATACTCCTAACCATATCCATTAACGTACGGTTATGCTTTTTTGCAACACTATTTTGTTGTGATGTCTCTGACATTGTGTATTGAGCACATATGTCTCGACTTTCCACGAATTTAGCAGACGAACCTGGACATTATCCAGATTTATTGTATCTACCATAATATTTACCACCTCTATCTGATCGTATTACTTTCACCTTTCTATCTAATTGCCTTTCAACTTCAATAATGAATACCTCTAGGATATTAACAGATTGAGATTTCTCACACAATAAATAGACATTTCCATAACGTGAAAAGTCATCTATAAAAATAATGAAATAACTTTCCCTACTAAAAGAAGGTACGTCGAAAAGACCACATATATCTATATCTATTAGTTCAAGGAGTCTTGTGCTTCTAGTGCCTGCTTTCTTAATAGTGGATGTGGTTTGTTTTCCCTTAATACAATCCACACAAATGCCAAGATCTGTAAAATTCAAATCAGGTAAAACTTAATTCTTTACTAATCTTTGCATTCTTTCTTTTGATATGTGGCCTAAACGTTTATGCCATAAATAAGCAGATTTCTCATCCACAGAAGCACGTTTTGTTCATATACTATGATGCAAGGTTAACAATGTCTCTGCAAATAAACTGTAAAGATGTAATTTATACAATCCATCACAAAGCACACTAAAAACAATTAAACAATTATGTTTAAATAAATTGAAACATCCATACTCGAATATAAAAGAATATCCTTCTAAATCAAGTTTAGATAAAAGAATATTAAATTACGGGATAACTTCAGTACATAATGAGTATTAAACAAATCTAAATGATGTCCAATATTTAAAATTAAATGATAGGTTCTAACGACTTCAACTCGTGCTTTGACCTGATTTCCCATATATACAAATCTTTTATTGTCATTTATGGTTTGGGTCATAAGGAATCCCTGCATAGTATTAGAAATATGAGTGGTACATCTAGCATGAATCTACCAAGTATTATAAGGAATTTCTAGCAAATATGATTCGAAACATACAAAAGCATTAGACTTACCTTTCTTTTCAAACCATGCCTTACGTTTTAGACAGTTCCTCATATAGTGCCTAACTTTTTTATAGAAATGACACTTTTCTTTAGTCTTATCCTTCTTACGGATTTCGGCAGAAGACTCATCAATTTTCAATGACCTTTTGCCCTTTCCATACTTCTTGTTGGGATTTCTTCTTAACTCTAGACGGGCCCACTAGATTAACTAAATGAACTCCTTGTTTCTTCAATCTTTCCTCCTCTTGTGTTAACTTAGTTTGAAGCTCAGTCATAGTCCATTTATCTTTAATTGTATTATAATTAATTTGAAATGGACTAAATCGAGGAGGTAAAGAGTTGATAACGAACTGAATTAGGAAATTTTCGTTCATAGACATTCCCATGTTTCCAATTCTTGCTACTATATTTGACATCTCAGTCACATGCTCATACATGTTACAAGAACCATCATATTTCATGGTGGTCAGCCTACTCATTAATGCCCCAGTACGGGACCTGTTAGTAGCCTCGGACTGAGAAGTCTCTTTGGCTAATCTCATAAATTCCTTGGCATATTATGTGGTAGGAAATAAGGTCTTAGTTTCACTCACCATTTCATCCGTAAAAATTTCAAGCTCAATCTATTCGATCTCTCCCTTTCTTTATGGAAAGACCTCTCCTCATCAATGTTGTTCTTAGTGAGATTAGTTGGATTCTCTGTCATGAGTGTAAGGTCGAGGTTTTGAACACCCAAGTAATACTCGACTTGCTCACTCCACTCATTATAATTGAACCCATTAAACTTCACAATAGATCAGGCATAAAGAGCAGATGCTGCAAAAAACAAAATTATGCTTACACATTAATGCTTTGAGTTTTATATCTAATATATAAATTTAGATTTAGATATTAAAATTTATTATTATTAAAACATAAATGTATATTGAAAATCTCCTTTGAGAGATATAACAATTTACGATAATTAAACTTAATTGAAACAATTTTCTTAATTAATAATCAAATGTACTTTCATTAGATATGTTCGTTATCTTTGGATATATTAAACACACCTAATCGTACATTAATTAACCACAGTTATGTTCATAATTATAGAATTAACTAATCTACCTTTGGGTGACCCTTAACTATCCTATAATTTATGAACTTCAAATTACTCATGTCCAATACATCATGTCATCTCTTTAAAGCATCTAACGATCATGAGTAATTGAATTTAACTTAGTTTGATATCTATGGAATTCTAATTTGATCACTTTGTTAACTAACAAATTATACATAATATAGTATCAAACTTAAATAATAACAATAATATTATCCAAGGTCAAAACTGGGTCAATTCGACCCGTTGACCATTAATTTTGACGGTTGACCGTTAACTTTGATGGTTGACCATTAGTTTTGACGGTTGACCATTAATGTTGACGGTGACTGTTAACTTTGATGGTTGATCGTTCACTTTAATGGTTGACCGTTAGCTTTGACGGTTTACCGTTAACTTTGATGGTTGACCAGTTTAGTCAACGGTCTGAACTATTGATTGATTCGAATCGTTGACTGGACTGGTTCACTATATCAGATCCTAACCAGGTTTGTTGACCCAATTGACCGGATTGGGTTGACCTTTTTTTTTTTTTTTTTTAACTAAGTGAGTTGGGCTTTTATGAGTTATTCTTAATAGCAATTTCATAAATTTCTTCTTTTGACAAAGAAACAATAATATAATCATATTTCTATGCCCTAAATTGCATAAACATAAATTCTAATATCCGAAACTTAATGTATTTTTACTATTTAATAAAGAAATAATACATACTTAAATTCCATGAGTAATCTCTTTATAGAATTGTGAAAGAAAGGCACAGTATATCTCTCCTTTTATTCCCTTATTGCCAATTTTTTCCTTTTGATGGATAAAGAAAAATATATGTAATAAATTAATTGGGAATAGAGAGATGACTCCTTTTTTATAGCAGTTTTAATAACTCCAAAACTTCAGTTATTTTATTACCTGTAGTAACCTCTCTATCAAAGGTAATTGACCATCATGCCTTTTAGCCAATTTAATTATTTTATAAACAACCTTAATACATGTACCAACTTATGTGAAATATAAAATATTTCTAACAGAGCTGGTTTCTTTCCTTGGGTTTGGGCCGAGTTATCATCTATGTGATCCACATGCTATGTGCCAAGTGTTTTAAGACCTGGAATAGTTATTTTTTATTCAACCGAATTTGCAAGTGTGTTATGACTTGCTATTCCTTTCCCACTCAAGTTCACAAGTGTTTTAGGACTTGTAAATGGATCATCCTCCTCGATAAAGGTGGAAAAATAACCCGTCCTGGCCCGTCTTGTTGCGAGTTAATCAAATTTGTGGGTCGGGCCTAACCTGGCCCACCAACAAGGGTGGGTCGGATTAGGCCCGCCCCTTTGGCCAGAAAGGTTGTCCCAGCCCGGCCCACCATACTAACCCAGTGGGTTTTTCGCCGGGCCTTGGAGTTTTTTTTATTTTTTTCTTTTGTGTAATTTTTTTAGCTAACTTTTCAAATATCAATAATTCAATTAAATTAATTTTTTTTGTTAACATTTCAAATATTAATTCAATTTTAATACAATGAAATTGTAATATAAGAAAAATTAGATTTATTCATTTATCAAAAAAAAAAAAAAAAAAAGAGAAATAAGAAATTACAACAATTATTGCCTCATTAAAATCATTTCCAAGAAAAACCCAATTGGGACAAAAACTTGGTAAGGAAAAAATAGTGCAATAATTGACAGTTAATTTATAAATTACAAAGTTACAATTTACAAAATAACTAATTTGAGGGTCGATTAGGAACCTCCTTCATCTGTATCATCTAAATTACAAAATTGAAATGATTTTATTAAAGTATCGTCGACAATCTCGTATTGATCTTGATGGCGTGACCGTTTCCAATCTCGAAGACATGTGATGACTTTAATCATTTTTGTGAAAGTTTAGTACTTCTGTCATTTAAAATTTTTCTACTTGCACTAAATGTTTGTTCGGATGAGATGGTTGAGACAGGAACAGAGAAAACATCCAGGGCAAGTTTTGATAATACTGAAAAAATACATTTTCTGGTTTTCCAATATTTTAAGACATCAAAGTTGGCTCTCTGTTGTGGATCTGTTGGTAGTACGTTAGGGGTTCCCAAATATTGGTGAAACTCATTACTCTGTAGCTGCATGGAGGATAGTACATTCGTTGTTGATGCTTCTAAAGAGGAGGTTATGCTTCGAGTTTGGGTTCTCTTTGGCCTATTAAGTGCACTCTAGGAGTCGAAGTCTTCATTTGTTTCTTCTAATGCTACTTCCTCGGGTATTTCGCCTTTTCGCTAGTTCCCATACCTTTTTTCATATTGCAAATATACCTCTACAAGACAGTCTCTTTTCTCTCTTAGTTGATTGGCATATGCTTTGTCTCGTAAATTTTTACTTAACGTGTCTAAACCATTTTCTAAACTCGTTAATTCAATTCTAGGATCAAATATGACAGCTAAACAATAAATAAAAGAATGGGTTTCTAATATTTTTTAAATTTTAATTCCATTGCCTCTATTGATTCCGCTAAAATTCCATTGTTTCTATTTTTTTTTTAAATAAATCTGAAATGTTTATATTTGTATGTATTACCAATGGACTAGTAGGATAATACACACTAGAAAGTTGTAAAGTAGATTAATACATTTTTTTTAAGAAAAGAATGAATTTTTTTAGCTATATGTCAATCACTGTCTACCAAATAATGAAGACTCCTATTATTTGCTACAAAATAACTAATTAAATTTGTATAAGGTAAGCATGAATCAAGTATTAAATAAGTACTATTCCATCTACCAGACATATCTAATGCAAAAAGTTCTAGGAGACATATTTGATTTTATACAAGTATCTTGAAATTTAACATTTCTTCTATTACTACTAGTAATCCAAGCTAAAGAATCCTTAATTCTGTCAACATTATTTCTAATATTTTTCATACCACTTTTTACAATTAAATTAATAATATAACATGCACAACGTTGGTGAAAAAACTTCAAATTGTCGTAAAAAGGAAAATTTATTTGAAAAAAATCTATAGTTTTACTATTAGCATTTGCATCATCTAAAGTTAAACTTATCACTTTGAGAACAATAACATAATCTTCTAAAACTTCAATAATTTTATTATAAATTTGTTGACCACTATGATCCACATCTATTAATGTAAATCCCAATAATGATTTATTTAATATACATTCGTTATCAAAATAATGACTAGTCGTACAAATATAATCTTGTTCAGCTCTACCACTCCAAATATCAGTGGTTAGAGCTACACTAACATGACAATTATATATTTTATTTTTTAATTCTAATTTTATTTTCCCAAACCATTTTATTAAATCATTTCTAGTTGCAGTTTTAGAATAACTTTTAAATGCTAGAAAAAATTAATTTTTAATAAATCTTTCAAAACATTTATCTTCAGCCATATTAATAGGTTGATTAGTTGTAGTAATATGTAAGGTTAATTATTCCCTATATACATTAGAATTATAACGTCCAAATAGTGCCCATATAAATTATTTAAGTTTGATTGGTTTCTCTATTTCCACGTTGATTCATATGTTTACTGGCATGCCTTTTTAAAATACTAGTGTCATTACCTGCATCAGCTTTATAAATATTTCCACAATACTTGCATCTTGCTTTCTTCACTTGAACTCCATTTTTTGTCTTGTAAAACTTATCAAAATGCACCCAAACGTCTGATGTGTGTCTGTCGTCGGTTCTGACTGTAGTTGATGAACCCGCTTCTGCTTGAGATGAAGTTGGACGAGGATGACGATTACAAGGACGACTTCTAGAACCACCGGAGTGAGCGACATTGGGGGGTGATATTATGAGGTGTATTAGATTCTGAGAATGGGAAAGCGAGACTATTTGAATCTACTGCATTTAAGTTAGTAAATTCGGGGACTAGGATAATTTTCTTTATCATCGAAATTGATGGGATGAAAATATCTATCCATTCTAGTTAAAAAAAAAAATGGATATAGAAGAAATAAAGAATTAAAGAAGGAGAATTTGAATTTAGAAATATGAATTGAAAATTGCAAAAACTAATAAAAATTAAAATGAGGGCAAATTGACAACAAAGAATTCAGAGATTTCAATAGAGAAAATGAGAGAATGAGAGAATTTGGGATATAAGGAAATATGAGAGTTTATGCCCTATTTATAGAAAAAAATGGGAAAAGAAAATGACAAAAAAGACCCCTTCAACTGCTATAAAACGACTATATCTCAAGGGTAAAATGGGTTTTTGCCAAAATTAATTTAATTTTTCAAATTTTTTTTTGTCCAACCCGCAGGTCAAAACCCCTAACCCGACGGGTTGGATTGTTTTTTTTTTAAATATAACCCGTCGAGTTGGCCTATGAAGGCCTAGCCCGCCCTGCGGGTATACGTGGGTTGGGTTGAACTTGGGTTGATGCAGGTCGAGTTAGGGTTGACCCGCCTAACCCAGCCCATTTTTTCCACTTCTACTCCCCGGGTTGAAGAGGATTTGCCCTCAAATCCAGATCATCCGCTAAGTATGGGCTAAGATCACCCATATTAAAGGTTGCCGATACTCCATATTCACTAGGTAATTCTACCTTGTAAGTATTATTATTCACCTTTTCAATGATCTCAAATGGACTATTTGCCCTAGGAGCCAATTTACTCTTCCTTTTACCCAGAAACCTTTCCTTTCTCAAATGGATCCTCATCAAATCACCCGGCTGAAAGGAGTTTAGGTTTTCAATGCTTGTTTGCCTTGCGTTTAATCTTCTCATTGGCTCTCACAATCTGAAGTCTCACAGCTTCATAAAGTTTCTTCATTTGCTTTACTTTCTCATTGGCATTCACACCTGGCTTGAAATCAAGGGGCAATGAAGTAAGATCAAATAGAGTGAGAAGGTTTACATCGTATAATACCTCAAATGGTGTGTGACCCATGGTGGAACTTGGACTCCTATTCTATGTGAATTTGGCATGTGTTAGTTGCAAGTCCCAATCTTTCAAGTGCTTACTCACCAAACTCCTCAAGATATTGCCCAACACCTTATTAATTGCTTTAGTTTGACTGTCAGTTTGTGGGTGATGGGATGTACTAAACAACAACTTAGTTCCCAATTTACTCCATAAACTCCTCCAAAAATGACTTAAGAACTTCGTATCTCGATCCGACACAGTTCTCTTTGGAATGCCATGTAGTCTCACAATCTTCATGAAAAACAAATTAACAATGCGAGATGCATCATGTGTGGTATGACATGGTATGAAATGAGCCATTTTGGAAAAATGATCAACCACTACCATGATAGAATCTTTACTTTGCTATGCCCTTGGCAAAGCAACCACAAAATCCATGCTAAGATCTTCTCAAAGGTGTTCGGTTATAGGTAAGGGCATGTATGGACCTGTCTTGAATTGGCTTTTTGATCTTGACACGAGCCACATCTTTTAATGAGGGCTTGAACATCAATCAATATCTTAGGCCAATAAAAGTAATCCTTGATGATTTCTAGGGTCTAAGTAACCCCAAAATGACATGCCAATCCGCCACCATGTGCTTCCCTCATGATTAACTCCTTAAAACTCCATTTTGGCACACACAACTTATTACCCTTAAACAAATAACCATCATGCATGACCAGTGGCGGACCCAGGATTTTTGTCCAGGGGGGGCCCTCGTTCCGCCACTGTTTGCCAATCAAATGATGAAAATATAAGAAAATAACATCCAATTCACAAGGAAACACAAGAAAATTGTTATGTGGAAAAACCTTTTCAATGTGAAGAGATAAAAAAACCACAGGAATCTAACGATCCACTTAAATCCAATATAATCAAAAGAGTTTACTGATGCGTATTTTTGACAAACATACAAATATAGCAAGTGTACTAGTCGCAAAAAGTAATAAAGTGATAAGTAGAGTATCGTTCCCATGAGGATAGTGTTACTAAGCACCGATTTCTCTAGTTTAAGTCCTAATTGAAGCAACAATAAATTGGATTGATGGAAAATTAACGAACTAAATACAATTTAAGAAATTATAAATGAATGATAATGAAATTAAAGCAAAACCCAACAACTTAACTAATTAAACAAAATGCTAAAAAAAATACTAGGGTATTGATTTCACCTAGATACGCTAACACAAATCATAGATTCTATTACCCAAGTTCTAATTCCTTGATTGAAAATGGAATTCTTTAAGTTGTAAAACATACATTCTCCAACTATATTTTCCTACTTATCCCTATTAAGCTTTCGCACCCAACAAAATGAAGATTAATAGTTCAAAGTCTTTTAAGCTTTATGGAATTCTATCTAGATTTCATAAATCGCTAAACATATCTCTAGTATTTGCTTAATCTACGGTATTTATCCCAAGAGGCACAATCACAAATCAATTTTCAGTCTCATTGTGAACAACACACATTTGAATGGTGATCAAGCATCCAAAAGTCATTAAGCAAAGATATAAACACTTAATTATGAAATTAAAACTCAATGTAAATCAATTCATATAAATTTGAATAATTGTATCAATGTTACATCAAACCCTAGCTAAACAACTCAGTTCATACTAAAAAACAAACTGAATCAAGATTCATCATCGAAAAACAAGCAAAAGATGGAGAAATCTTCTCTAATTTGAAGCCCAAATCTTCAATAATCTTCTCCTTCCAAGAGCTGCCTTCCAAAGGATGAACCAAGACCCTTTTTCTTTCATTTTTGTACTAATTTATACCTCTTTCACTTAAGGATCAAACCCTAGCAAGCCAAAATGTGTCGTTTTATTTTTCATATCTGACGCAGTTTCGCCGCGGCAAAGCTTTTTCCTTGCCGCAGTGAGAATATTTTGGGCCAAATTTGAGCATGAAAGAGTCTTAATATAGAAAAGTCTTAAACATATGAATTGTAGCCCTTTAAATTATCTTTCTACTCGTTTAAGAATCAGTACAATCCAAGGTCTACAGCTCAAGTTATGACAGAAACACTGAAGCACGTCCAAAGACGTTTTTCTTCAGTCTCCAACATACTGTTTACGATTTCAAGCTAAGTTTTCACCCTTGTCCGGTCAGAATTATGAAAAATCCAAAACATGAAAGTTGTAGCTATGCTTCTTAGCTTTCCAAAGCTTCTAAAATCAGGTCATTCTGAGTTTCGAAGCTCAAGTTATGCAATTTACGTTTAAAACTGTCATTTATGCTCAAAATCATCGTTTGACCTGCAAAGACAAATTAATAGAATTAGATAGTAATTATGGCCCAAATTGTATAAGAAGTATCATAAATCCTATCGAAATTCAATGCAAAATCATAGGAAAAAATAGGATTATCATTTACAACAACCATAAATCCACCAAAAATATTCTACATAAATTTAGAGCTCAATCACAACTCTAACAAAAGTAAAATACATAAAGGTTTACAAAAATATGGATTACAATCACTTCAAATCTAGATTCGCATGTAAATGGGAAGTTGGGAATTGGGAAAGAAAAACTTGAATATAAAAAAGACAACCTAACTTTTTAATTTTTTAACTTTTAATTTTTTTTTTTACCTTTTAAAAAACTCTTCAATTTTTTTTTTAAAGTTGAGGGCAGGCCTGGGCCTACCCTCAAGGGGCCTGGGTCCGCCCCTGTGCATGACATACTCTTCAAAACCAGATTTTCCACATTCAATCATACACATTTTTATCTCATCATCTGCATCATAACACAATTTTATCAATCCAAAACAAAGTACCTGTGAATCAAGTAAGGATAGCATGACATACGTCCTTGAAAGTGTATTGGCTACCACATTGTGCTTGCTTGTAGTTCGAAACAAAGGAGAAGGATTGAAGGAATTCAACCCATTCGGCATGTCTAGGATTGAGCTTGTGTTAGCCATTGATGAACTTTAATGCTTGATGATCGGAATGGAGCACAAACTGCCCTGAACGTAGATAATGGCTTTAATTATCTAAGGCTCTCACTATAGCAGAAAACTCCTTATCATAAGTGTTGTACTTCTTCCTTTACTCATTAAGCTTCTCATTAAAGTATGCAATAGGCTGTTTTAATTGAGTAAGGACTGCTCCAATACTAACACCACTCGCATCACACTTAAATTCGAACACTTGATTAAAATCCAACAATGCAAGGAGAGGGGTTTCACACAACTTTCCCTTAATCAATTCAAATGCCTCACTTGCTGCGTTAGTCCATTTAAATGTTCCCTTCTTTATACACTCAGTTAAGGGAGCCATAATGGTGCTAAAATTAGGAACAAACCATCGGTAGAAAGAAGTCAATCCATGAAAACTCCAAACTTCCGTTATGGAACCAGGTTATGGCCAACTCCTAATAGCTTCAACCTTAGATTGATTTACTTGAATTCTTTCACCCTAAACTACATACCCCAACAACACCACTTTCTTCATAAACAACTCAAACTTTTCAATCTTAGCATAAATTTTTTATCTCCTCAACATTTCAAGAACTTGTCGAGTAATGTGACTCTCTTCACAACTACTATAAACAAGTATATTATCAAAATACACAACCACAAATCTGCCAATGAAAGGTTTCAGTACCTCATTCATTAATCTCATGAATGTGTTTGGTACATTTGATAAGCCGAAAGGCATCACCATCCGCTCATACAAGTCTCCCTTGGTTTTGAAAGTCGTCTTTCATTCATCTCCTTCTTTCATTCTAATCTGGTGGTATCCACTTCTCAAATCAATATTGGAAAAAATGGTTGCATCATGGAGCTCATCTAACATGTCATCTAACCATGGTATAGGGTACCTATACTTAATGGTTATGTAGTGAATCGTATGTGACAAAATAAGAGTGAGATGTTGGAAACACAACCACAAAGTACACAAAGCTATCCAAGAACAATCGGCCAAGGCTTCAACTTCCTTGCACAATCTCGGCCAAATCCGCAAATGCAACTATTCAACTCAACACAACATGCAACAAAGAATAATGCTAAAGTAATCCAAGGTATAAAAGTTACACCACCAACCAAGGATATCCACCACCAATCCCTTAGCAAAGATTGGATAAAGGAAGGCAAACACTCTCAAAGAGCAATTTTTCATTCATCAAATATGAAATTACAATGGAAAATTTGGCCCTTTTAAATGGCCTTAGAAAGTTGCCCAAATTCACAAAAGATCTAAGCCATCCATGTGGCACAAAACAAATCAAATCAATCCCAACCATACAAGTGTCAACTAAGGGAGATTTGAAGTTAAAAATATTTCAAATTACATGAGAGAATGTAAACAAAAATAAAATAAAATATATTTAAGTCAAATCCTAGGAGAAATCAAAGAATCATGTGACTTTCCTCTTTGGGTAAGGGACAATAAGCCACCCAAATCTTCCAACATTGTCTATGCCAAACTGGAAAAAGTGTGGTAGCCTATGTTTTCTTAACCCCATGCATTTAATGCTACCACATGGCCATTTGACTTACCCTTGGGCTTCTCTTTGGCGCCCAAATCACTCTTGGGGGAATTAACCCATGTGATGAGATTAACCCCAAATAAAGTAGTAGAATTCACAAATTGGGCCAAATTGGGCTTGGACCAATAAATCCAACTTGATTCATTTTGCATTCTTGGGTCGAAACATCATTGAGGGCTTTGTCCCTTTGGGTCGAAACTTCACATGTGTTTTTGTCAACCATGATGACTTGATTTGCATCATCCTCCCTGAGTTGGATAGGGTTTGCCCTAAAATCCACAAGTTGATGATCTTCCAAGTATGGAGACAAGTCTCCAATGTTGAATGTAGCCGACACTCCACCAAACTCACTTGGGAGATTGATCTTGTATGCATTGTCCCCAATCCTTTTAAGGACTTCAAAAGGACCATCGGCTCTAGGTGCAAGCTTACTCTTTCTCTTGGCCGGGAATCTCTCTTTCCTCAAATGAACCCAAGCCAAGTCACTCGGTTGGAAGTGGGCTGGTTTTTTATTCTTGTTGGCCCACTTTTTGTATGCTTCATTGGATTTCTCTATTTGCACTCTAATAGACTCATGAAGCTTCTTCATTGCTTTAGCCTTCACTTTTGCATCCAAACTCACTTGGGCATCAATAGGTAAAGGAATTAATTCAATGGAAGTGATAGGATTCATACCATAAACAACCTTAAATGGAGTGTGGCCAGTTGTTGTACTTGGAGATCGGTTGTATGCACATTCAGCATGTGCAAGCTTGATGTCCCAATCCCTCATGTTATTGTTCACCATTGTTCTAATGAGAGTCCCCAAGGTCCAGTTTGTCACTTTAGTTTGGCCATTGGTTTGGGGGTGGTGCGATGTACTAAACAACAATTTGGCTCCAAACTTACTCCACAAAGTTCTCCAAAAGTGACTAAGGAATTTGGTGTCTCGGTCCGAATCAATGCTCCTAAAAACCCCATGCAACCTCACTATTTCTTTGAAGAATAGATCAGCCACGCTTGAGGCATCCTCAATCTTATGACAAGGGACAAAATGAGCCATCTTAGAGAATTTATCAACTACCACCATAATTGAATCTCTACCCCGTTGAGTCCTAGGTAAGGCTACCACAAAATCCATACTCAAATTTTCCCATGGTTGATAAGGGATGGGTAAAGGAGTGTATAGGCTGAGTTTGAAATGGCTTTTGGCCCTTTGACATGTACCACACCTAGCAATAATGGCTTGGACATCCTTCAACATATTCGGCCAATAAAAGTGCTCCTTAACAATTTCTAAGGTCTTATGAACTCCAAAATGACTAGCAAGGCATTCCCCATGTGTTTCCCTCATAATCAATTCCCTATAGCTACCATTGGGTACCCAAACCCGATTGCCCTTAAATAGAAACCTCTCTTGAATTGTATAATCCTCAAAACTACCTCTCTCACATTTGGTCATAATCATCTTCATATCATCATCAATTGGATAATATTCTTTCATCAATTGAAACCCAAGTATTCTAGCATCTAAAGTGGCAAGTAAGACATACCTCCGTGACAAAGCATCCGCCACCACATTGTGAACTCCTTGTTTGTAATTGGAAACAAAGGAGAAATATTGCAAGAACTCCACCCATTCGACATGTTTAGAGCTCAATTTAAGTTGTCCATTGATGAACTTCAAGGCTTGTTGGTCCGAATGAAGGACAAATTGTTTGGACCTTAGGTAATGACTCAAATGATCTAAGGCTCTCTCAATAGCATATAACTCTTTGTCATAGGTGCTGTAACTCCTCCTTGATTCATCAACTTTTCACTAAAATAGGCTATGGGGCGTTTAGATTGGGTAAGGACATCCTTTATTCCAACCCTACTAGCATCACACTCAACCTCAAAGACTTGGTTAAAATCGGGTAAGGCAAGGATGGATGCTTCATAAAGTTTCTTCTTGATCAACTCAAAGGCTTCACTTGTTGCCATTCCACCCAAATTGACCCTTCTTCATGCACTCGGTAATGGGTGCCATGATGGTACTAAAATTTGGCACAAGTTACCTATAAAAGAAGGCCAATCCGTGGAAACTTCTAACTTCAGTTGAGGCCAGCTTTTAATTATTTCCACCTTAGATTCATCCACCGTTATTCCCTCCTTGGATACTACATAGCCTAGAAATACAACATGGGTAAAAAAGAACCCATTCTCTAGCTTTGCATACAACTTCTTTTCCCTTAAAACTTGAAAAATTTGCACCAAATGCTCTAAATGGGCTCTCTCACACTTACTATAAATCAAAATATCATCAAAGTACACCACAAAAAATCTCCCAATAAATGGATTTAAAACCTCATTTATTAACCTCATGAAAGTGCTAGGTGCATCGGATAGCCCAAATGGCATGACCATTCACTTGTATAAACCTCCGTTGGTTTTAAATGTCATCTTCCATTCATCACCCTCCCTCATCCTAAATTGGTGATACCCACTTCTAAGATCAATGTTCGAAAAGACATTAGACCCATGCAACTCATCCAACATATCATTAAGCCTAAGGATTAGGAATCTATATTTGATGGTTATATTGTTTAATGGCTCGGCTATCCATATACATCCTATAGGAACCATCCTTTTTGGGTACTAGTAATGTCGACACTGAACACAGACTCATACTCTCCCTCACATACCCATGGCTAATCAATTCATCAACTTTTTTTTACAACTCGTTAGACTCTTTTGGGTTACACCTATAGGCTGGCCTATTAGGTAATTATGCACCGGGAGTGAGGTCAATATGGTGCTCTATCCCTCTCAAAGGTGGGAGGCC
This sequence comes from Pistacia integerrima, assembly GCA_026225825.1. Classification (NCBI taxonomy): domain Eukaryota; kingdom Viridiplantae; phylum Streptophyta; class Magnoliopsida; order Sapindales; family Anacardiaceae; genus Pistacia; species Pistacia integerrima. The sequence continues at coordinate 13,854,758 of CM047746.1, forward strand.
AGGGGGTAAATAACTAGGGAAGACATCTTAGAACTCTTCTAACAAGGTTTGGACTATTGGGTGAGGTTTGGATCCACTCTCCCTATGGTTACTCTTGGTCACAAGCAATGCAAGGATAGGTTTGCATTTGTTCAATGCTCTCTCAACCTTTTGACCACTCAAAAACAAGTTATCTTTCATATCCTTGGTCCTAAGTGTGGGTTCATGAACTTGGGATGGTTTTAAGGGTGTTAGGGTAATGGTTTTCTTCTTCATCTTACAGGAATATGTGTTTCTCCTACCATCATGCATTGCCCCTTTATCAAATTGCCAAGGCCGCCCCAATAACAAGTGATACACATCCATGGGAATCACATCACACATAATCTCATCAACATATTTGGAACTAATAGAGTAAGGAACAATGACCTGTTTTGTGTCTTCAAGAGTACTCCCATTGCTCAACCATTGAAATTTGTAGGGTTGGGCGTGTGCCAAGGTGGGTAGACTTAGTTTCTCCATAAGTGTTGATGATGCTATGTTCATACAACTTTCACTATCCACTATCACTGTGCAAACCTTTCTGTTATGGTACATCGAGTGTGGAAACGGTTTTCTCATTGCTCTTATTAGGCTTGGCTTTTATGTGTAATACTTTCCTCATAACTAATATATATTTGAATTCGAGTGCAAGTTACCAAACTTCTTTCAGAATGTTGGGATGTATAGGTTTGCATTTCACCTTGTAAGTGATACAAAAGGTTCTTATCTCTTTTTGTTTGTTGCATTATAATATGATATTGTTTCTTGTGTTTTATGATTATATAACCTGGTGTGATTACCATAGTTGTTGGGCCTCTAGACAGGTTTCTGGATTCATTCGAAATTGACTCATTGCTAATTCACGGTAGACCTACATGGTTACACCAATAGCCTTGAGAAGTTAGAGAAGGATAAGAGAGAGAAATGATTATTCAAAGAGGGCTAGCACCTTCCGAGGGTAATGACATAATTTCTATGGTAATTATTACATAGAAAATTATTCGTGACATTTTAAAGGTTAAAATGGTCAAGCAATAATTAATTGTATTTACTTATTATATCTTAAAGCGTTAAGATAAATGAGATAAACTAAAATAAGCTTTTAATAGTTAAAGGGCAAAAGGGTAAACTTACGGGTTGTTAATGTAAACTAGTGTAGTTTACATGAGCCCTTGAATTGTATTGATTATTCAGAGGCCAAATTAATAAATGCTTGTGCTCCTTTTAGAATAAGATTTTATTGGGGCATACAATTGAAAAGAAGGAATTACAAAATGACCCATGTATATATAAATGCAAATAGTTGCATTTTAGGTCAAGTTGTTCTCTCTCTTAGGTTCGGCCACCCCCTCCCTCTCTCTCTCTCTCTCTCTCTCAAGGTGGTGTTAAAGTGTGGAGGGTTCATAGCTTTAGATCTTGGCTTCATCAAACCTAAGCTTTAAGGAGAAGGTATAATGTTAATTTATACTTTATTTAAAGTTTTGAATCTTATAATCCATATCTTAGTTTGCATGTCTTGTTTACATGCTTTCCAACATTTTTCCACCACATCTTCATGGGTTTTCAAATGGTATCAAAGCTAAAAGCTCCTTGCATGTCGAATTTATAAGCAAAAATGACATTTTCTAAGTGTTCTTGTGTTTATCATGTATGAAAGTGACATGCATGTTTTTGTTTTGGCCTAGTAATAAGATAATGAAATGTTTATTGTTTTTCTTTGGAATGAGGTTTGGCTATGACATAAAATGTATAAAGATGTTTTTGATTTTGTAATTTGAAGCATGCAAGAATCATTATATGTTTAATTTATATATATACTATTTATGGTGACAAAAGTGTTCATGCATGCCTTGATTAGTGTATAGAATTTTTCTTGCTAAATTCGGCCATGCATGTTTTTGTTCATTTGATTCTTGTTTTATTCAAATGAGTTTGTAATGTGTTTTGGAAGTTGTTCCATAAAGGGTCCAAATGTATGCTTGGATGATGGTTACTACATGAGACGTATTAAGAAATAATCATGAATGTTTATTTCCATGACTTTGATTAAATTGTTTATGCTTTGACATGCTAAAAGTGTTATCCTTTAATTTGATTAAAGTGTATTTTGTATGAAGAGTATGAAAATGCTGCAAGTGTTTAGTGGTGGAAAATAATGATGACATGAAGTTATGAATTATGATATTATGTATGCATGATGATGGCAATTTTAATGTATGATATCTAATTTAACTTAAATTATCATATAATGCATCATTGCATGACATAAATTATTATATTTTTGAAATGTAATAATTTGTTTTTGAATAGATTAAAAAATGATGATGCAAGATGACATGATTGTTTTTGAAAAGATAAATGTATCATAAAAATTATTACTTTTTATTTAAAATAACTTGTGTCATACAATGATTACTCTTGAAGTAATAAAAACTCATTTATCTATGCCATGTATGACTTTTTTGAAAAGTCTTGAAATGATGTTAATAATTAAATAACAAAAATCATTATTATATCTTTGGGTGAAATATGACAAAAGTGTTTGTGTAATGATTCTCTTGAAATATGTAATTGTTGCATGGGCCAAAGTTATGATAAAGTTACCACATGAGATATATATAGAAAGCTGAATACCCATGCGGGTTATTTGTCAAGTGGCATATTTTGGAACTCATAGAATTGCTCCATCTTGACACCTAGGATTGACATTAATAAAAAATATTAGATCTATATTAGGTGGTTAAATTTTATTGGTGATGATATGGACAGATATTGATTACTGTATTGATATTCCAAAAATCTAATAAAAAGATATAGATTCATCCTAAAGTGTTTAATCTAGGTTGAATTTTATCAATGATCTGAACGGATATTAATTCCTTCCAAGCGTCTAATAAAAAGTTACAGATCCATTGTAACGCCCCACTTGAGGTTCGTAGCTAATGTTTCTTATTTCACTCTTAATTGAGTCGGTTTTGATGAATATTGGTTGGTTGGTCTTTGGTTGTATTGATATGTTGAGTATTTGCCTTGAAATGAGTCAAAATTAGAAGGTTTTTGTTGTTATAGGGTTCGCTGGGGCGAAGAATAATCTTCCCCGCAGCGAAGAGGTGTTGAAGCCACGGGGAAGCTGCTGGACAGTTTCGCCGCGGCGAAGAAAGCTTCTTCGCCGCGGCGACGTGCCGATTGAAAAGTTTATTGAGTTTTAGATATTTTTTCCCTTAGGTGCTATTTGACCATTTTACCCCTAATTAGCATGAAAAGTGGGGAGTAAAATGTAAGGAAATTTCATGGAGAATATGTTGGTATGAAGGTGTGTTTGTAAGGAATCAAAGGATATGGATGGAATTTCCAAGAAAGAGCAAGGGCAAAATGGGAAGAATGAGTTGTTAAGAGATATTTAAAGGGGTTTAGTCTTTGAGAACCCTTCATTTTCCCATTCCACCGCCTCCTTCATTTTCCAAATTCTCTCAAATTTCCTTAAATCTTCCAGGATTTCCAAGAGCCTTTTTGAGTAACTTTTAGTAGGGTTTTAATCTAAAGCATCCTAAAGTAAGGATTATTGCTTTAGATGAGAGTTTTATTATGTTTTGATTAGAGTCTCATGTTGTGGTTATTGGTTAAGTTGTAGAGAAAAGGCAAGCTCCCAAAGGAAAGAAGAAGTGTTAAAGAAGCTTTTTCCCATAAGGTAAGTAAATTCAACCTAAGTTGAGATTTAAGAACTCTTTTGAGTAGAGAGTTATATAAATGTGTATTCATTATGTTTGTTGAAGTGAGATGAATGAGATTAGTAGTTATTAATGAGTAATACACATAAATTGAGTTATGAGAAGTGTTTTATTTGCTTGATGTTGGGTTGAGTTTGATAGAAGTTGGAGGAAGTTTTGAGCAAGCTTATGGAAGTTTTTTTCTTTTGACAGGAAATTTAGAGTTTATGAGGGAGTTTTCTCCCATTTGGTTGATTAAAGAAAAGAGAAAAGTTAGAGTTAGAGTAAAGTTGTTTATGCACATGAGTTGTATGATGAAATGCTCAAGAGAAGCATAGGTAAGAGTAGAAAGCCTTAATTGTTGCTACATGTCATAGTTGCTTTTCATAAATGCAGTAATGAGTATGAGTCATTTATGTGCATTAACTATGCTTTACTTATGCACTAAAAAAGAGAGTAGAGAAAGAGTAGAGACTTTTGAGTTTAGACTACTCTAAGAGTAAAGAGAAAGAGAGAATGAGCACTATAGAGTAAAAGCTAGAGTAGTGCTTAATAAGAGAATAGAGTAGGTTGTGCGATGGGGAACCTGTGAGTACGGGTAGAGTATTCCCGCATGTATGCCGCATAGAGAGAGCGGCAAGAGTATCAGAGAGAGAAGTGGTGTAGCCCATAGAGTACATGCGGATGAGGGCTATACCCGAGTTTACCCGAGAGATTCTATGCACTCACATGGCCAAAGGTTCCGAATCCATGCATAACCAAGTCCGATCGGCTAGAATGAGTAGAAGTCACAGGGAGTGGGAGCGAGTCCCAGCCGTGCCTCCGGTCAGATGGGGCCGTGACTTACTAGAAAGAGAGTTAGTATAAAAGAGTTATGAGAAAGAGAAAATAGAGAGTTGTGTAAGAGAAGAGTCAATAAATGGTAGGGAAAGAATTAGAGAGAGAGTTACGGGGATTTGAGTAGATGGGTTTACTTACTGAACATTGTTTTGTGCTCATCCCATTGTTCCCTATGTTTTTGCAAGTTCTAGATGAGGACACAGTCGGATGGACATTGGCACACGAAGAGAAATGACTACACTGTCCACCCTATTTTGATAGTTTTGCCTATGATACAAATCTTGTATATATTTGTATAAAGAATACATATGTTTAATAAAAGAAAATTTTGGGCCCAACTTTTTATGTATTTTTTTTTACATGTACTTTTACTATGCATTCATTTGGGTACAGAGCCAACGCTCTATTAACTTTCGTCGTCACCATTGTCGCCTTAATGTGTGCCATCACTTCTCTTTCTGACAACCTTAACACTCCTTCTCCGATACCATACGGGTTACTAAACCTTAGAGATGCTGTCAGAAGATCGTGGAGTTTATGCATGTGGGAAACTATGATAGCCGACCTAAGTGAAACCAATTAATGCAACGATCGGTCGAAATCATGGTCAAGGCTCTCCTTTTATCCCACATACACTTACATCCACACAGCTTCTAACATCATCTAAAAGGGCTAGTGAAAATTAAACACACCAAGAACATATATATTAAACATATCAAGAACATAAATTAAGAACATATATGTTAAACATGTCAAAGAACATAAATTAAGAACATATATGGGATCTTTTGCTGTAACAACTACATTAAGGTATGTAATTTTACTTATGCCCTAATACCCTTAGTTGGATTTCTTTGAAGTTACTTAACAAATGTGAAGAAAATTCCTTACAAGTTCATTAGGGGTAAAATGGTCATTTCACTCTTAATTAGATGAAAGAGTGGGGAGTGAAAAGAAATAGAATAACATGGAGAAGTTAATAAAAATGAGGGTATTTTAGTAATTGACTAAAGGACGTAGAGAGAATTTTATAGAAAGTGCAAGGGCAAAATGGGAATTCATGCTTATATTAGTTGAAAAAGTGTGAAGTGAAAGGACGCAAAATAATTTGATATAAGGTTTCATTTGAAGAAACCCTAACCAAAATGTAGCCCTTGTTCACGCCATCTTCTCCCTATTTTCTCTCAATTTTCTTCACTAAATTTCAAAGGGAAATCATAGGATTTGGCTTGGATTTTTATAGATTTTCAATCCTAAAGCATCCTAAGGTAAGATTCTAGCAAAAAAAGTGTGATTAAACTTTAAAGTTTTAAATTTTTATAGTTTATATATGATCTAGGTCCAAGAGGAAGAGATTTAGAGCAAAAGGGAAGTGATCTCACATATTCGAGGTAAGTAAACCTAATTTGAACCTTAATTTGAGCAAGACTTGTGTTGAATGAATTATTGCATGTTTGTATGTGATGATATGATAGAACTATTGGCTTTTTTTGATGTTTAATGATGTATAAATTCTAGCCATGAGAAGTAGTGTATGGTTATGTGATGATTTGGTGAAGTTGTGGAAGATTTTGTGTTGAAATTTTTGGAGTTTAGAGAAGTGAGAAATTCGGCCAGGTTTGATACCAAATTTAGTGAGTTTTTGGCTCACAATTTGGTTGAATTAGAGAGTTGTGGAAGTGTAGCCAACATGGTAGCTGCATGTGCATATGAAGTGTTTGATGAAAATCCAAAGAGAAATTGCATGCATGAGTTGGCTAAACCCTAATGAAGAAAGGGTTAGAGAAAGGCAAGAATTGAAGTTTGATTGTCTATTATTGATCTTTTAACATGTTTTCACAGAGGAGAATGGTTAGGAAAGGTTAGGGAGTAAGTGGAGGTAAATAGGTATGGAAAAGCCTTAAAGTAGGCATGTTACCAAGGTTGCCGTGTCAAATCTGTGAACTTCTGAGTGATTTTTGGGCATCTTACCTATTGAACTGGGTTAAGTCCTAAACATAAAAGTTGTAGCCCTTTCTCTAAGCTTTACAATGTGTATAACTCGAGATATGCCTTCTTGAATATGACCTGTGCAGAATGACTACCTCAAAAGTGCTTCCAAATTATTAGTTTATTTCTAATCTAATAATCTATGATTGATTTCAAGTATGAAAATGATGCTTAAAGGGTTGTGAAGCATGTTTGAATGAGTGGTGTTTGTGATTATTTAATGATTGTATGAACATATATATTTGATGTAATGAATGACCATAGAGGCTATATGTAATATGTTATATATCACCTAAGTATGAGCTTGTGTATGTATAAACAAGCCTAAGGATGATATGTTTCTATGAATTTGTTATGCATCCACGAAATGGTCATGATGAAATGATATATTCATATATGGAAAGTGTATGTTTTTAAAGAATGCAAGTGTAGAATTTCCATAGCTTGGAAATTCATGTTAAAATGTGTATAGTATCTCTTTCTATTCTCTTTGTATAGCATGCTATGATATAAGGTTTTTGCAATGGGGAACCCATGAGTGACAGAGATGCACACATACACGCCGCCACAAGCGAGCGGCATCAGCAGAAAGATACAATATTTGTACAGTATGTGAGTAGTGTATGTGGATGAGGATTGTACCCGGTAGAGTATACCTACATGCATGCCGCCACGAGCGAGCGGCCACAGCAGAGAGATACAGTACTTGTACAGTCCATGAGTATTGCATGTAGATGAGGACTGTACCCACTCATATAGTCTAGGGTTCCAAATCCATGCATCAACCTAGTTAGATCGGCAAACCAGAAAGAAGAAAGAAAAGAAAGAGAAACAGAGAAGAAAAGAAAGAGGTACAACATAAGAGAAACAGAAACAGAAAAGAAAAGAAAGTTCTTTTCTCAGGAAAGTTTATTATTCTGCATATATATTATGTTACTTACATGATTCAGTATTTTTATGTGCTCGATGACGTACAGTTTTATTCATTGTCTTTGCACGTTGGTAAGTAGCAAATCAGAGTATCAAAAAAGAATGCAGAATATCAGAAAAGAATGCAGAATACTAGAAAGGAATGAAGAATATTAGCAAAGAATAAAGTGAGAAAAGGAAAAATCAGAACATGAGTAACGGAGGAAGAACAATCGTGCAATTTGGTTTACTTACTGAGTAATTAGTGCTCACTCCGTTATTTTACTATTTTGCAGGTACTAGATGATTTACGACCGGGTGGAACGTCAAGAAGCGGAGGAGTTTGGTGGCACTTTTCAAGATGCTTACTAAAGTATATCAATATTTTGTGTATATATTTACATGAATTAAAAATTAGAATTTTCGGATTTACATTATGTATATATGTTTGTAAAAGTTATTTAGTGGATTTTATCTTATATTTCTTAAAGAATTACTAGCTATATAGTAAATTACATTTGCTACACTTAACATTATCAGAATATTACAACACCCTTAAGGTTGAGGGAAAGTTTAGAAGGATGAAAGAAACATGGAAGAACTATGGTAAAGATGTGCAAAGAAAATATGCAAGGGAGAAGTGAGAGATTGTTGATAAGAGAATAAAGCAAGAGAAATATACAAGAGTTTTCACAATGTTCCTCCCCCTCCACGAGAAGGTATAAGTCTTTATTTATAGAGAAGAGATATACATTGTATGCAAGACTCATAAATGAGTCATTTAATACATGACTAGACTTTTTGACTTTTTTTTTTTTTTTCACATTTATTTGCCTACAATATTTGACTTTTACAATTCATACGGAAGATATTACACTGAGTTGACAAACTGCCATTTAGTCCATGACTATTTTACATAAAGGACACAACTTTTATTTTAAGACACGTAGAGCTTTAATCGTCTGACAGGTTTGCAACGTGCCACGAGTCTTCATCCTGAAAATTGAGACAAGCCATTGATTGAATCCAGTCAGTAGGGATTTGTCGAGAAGATATATTTGGATGAGTATCCGGAGAAATGTTTGGAAACTGCGATGTCTGCTTTGCAGAGGTACTTGGTGCATGCATGTATTGTTGTCGCCTAGATTTATGAACATAGTAATTACGAGACTCCTGAAGCTCTTCTTCTTGCACAGTATCTAGCTGTGAATCTGGGTACCACCATTTTGGATAATTTGAAGTGGCATTGAATTGAGCAGTGATGGAACATATGCATGTTTGTTTGGCTTGGAGTAATTTCTCAATTTAGTATGGAGGAAAGAGTTCCCACGGAGCATCATCGCGAAAGGATGGCCATATTTCGTTTGGAATTATCTGATTTTTTTCAAAAAGGATTTTTTGAATTGATCTAGTCTCAACAGGATGGTTAAACATATTATGGACGAGATCATATGGATAAGACTAATGAAATGTGACTTGATGCTGTGAAAAATATAAGCCAGCGGATCTGATAGAGTGATGTTTGTGGAAAAATATGATAGACCATGCCATTTTGGTAGACATAGGACCTTTGTATCGGGCAAGCTGATGAGCAAACACAGATTTCCATTTTTCTAGGGTTTTGAACCATTAGAGAAAAGTCATCAAAGAGTGTAATTCAGAGGTTGAAGATGACTGATATTGGGAAATTATTTTCAACATATGATGGACCGGGAATTGAATGCAATGTTGTATTGGTGTAACATATACCAAAAGAACCATAATAAGTCTTCTGGAAATATAATATCAAGAGCTGGAGGTAAACAAAAGATTTTTGAAAAGGGGTAATCTGGATGGACACCTAACATATCATACATGGATTGCCCACATTTTTCAATGCATTGAATCTGATAAGAAAACATGAGGGTGGTAGCATTTTCATCAATGGTACGAGTTCGAACAAGGTCATCGAATTTAGGAGGTACGTCTGGAGTATGGTTTGGTGAAGAAGATGATGAACAGGAACTAGAGTGGGTGAATGGTTGGAACATGAAACAGGGAAGAGGTTTGAATCTAGGGTTCATGAAACTGACTTGTTTAGTTTTAGGTTTGGACAAATAATCTACAATGGTGTTGGTGTGACCTTTGATGTGTTGGATGGTGAAGGAATATTTGCTGAACCATTCTACCCATCGAAGTAATTGTTTATGTGGAACCTTTTTCTTGTTAAATCGAAGCATTTGATCAAAAGACTTCATATTTGTTTCAACAATGAAGTGATGTCCAACAAGATGGAATTCAAATCTTTCAATGACATTTTTTACTGCTAACACTTCCTTGAAAGTAGAATGATAATGTTGTTGGTGTGGTTTGAATTGTCCACTCTGGTATCCATACAGATGTCGTACTTTGTCATCATCTTGTTCAAAAAGTACTGCACCCCAATGAGTGTCACTAGCATCCGTCTGAAGAATTCGTTTCATAGAAAAAGGAATCTTCAATGTCTGTGTATGGAAGGATATGCGTTTAAGACTCTTGACTGCATTTGTTTGCTTTTCAAACCACGAAGGAGGATTCTTCTTAAGCATCTGGGAAAGTGGAGTAGTGAGACGAGAAATGTTGGGGATAAAACTGCGCATGTAATTGGCAATTCCCAAGAATTGTTGTATTTCTTTCTTGGTTGTGAGAACATCTGGGAATTTTTGCAACTCATTAGCAATATGAGGCTAAAGATCATACTTGTCGTCAGCAATCACTATACCAAGAAAATCAATCTTTGTTTACCCTAACTGCATTTTCTTCTCAGAGAGCATAATACCATAAGAGTGTATGATATCAGCAAATTCACGAAGAAGATGTATATGAGATTCCTCATCTTTTGAAAAGAGAAGGATATCATCGATATAAATGAGACATGTATGAAGAAAGGGAGTAAAAATCTTCGTCATGGCTTTCTGAAACAAAGAAGGAGTGACCTTAAGTCCAAAAGGCATGACCGTCCACTGGTAATGTTGATTGAGAATGCAGAAAGCAGTCTTATGACGATCATCAGGATGAATTCCAAGTTACCAGAATTCAGTTTTGAGATCAAATTTGGAAAACATCTTTGCATTATGGAGATTTACAAAGAGAACTTGTCTGGAAGGCAGAGGAAATTTATCATCACGGAGAAAGAAATTCAATGGCTGATAATTGATAACAAGTCTGAGTTTTCCTCTGGCTTGTTCAACGCGTTTATTAACATAAAAGGCTTCACATGCCCATTGAGAATCTGTGGGTTCGATCAATCCTTGGGATAAAAGCTGAGTATATTCTTGTTGGGCTAGGCTGAGATGTTCTAGTGACATGCCTGAATGACTTAGCTTTAGTGGGATTGATATCTTCGCGCTTGATGAATGGAAGATGGATAAAGAAATCAGAATTCTTCCATAATGGATGAGCACATTTAGTGAGAAAACCTGCATGAGAATCTGCACAAGAGCGGGATATAAGCTGGGTTTTGATCTGCTCAGTAGGATTGCCTTCAATCTGAAATAAATTAGGCTAAGTGGTCCAAGATTGGAAAAACATCTTGTACTGAACACCATCAGGGAGGATTCTAAGTTTATTGAGTTTGGAATAGACATCAAAACCTAGAACTATATCTTTGCTAGGTAAATCGGAACCAAGAACTTTATGAAAAGTAAAACATCCTGGAAAAATTTGGATTTTAATGGGTTTGCTGATCAGATGAGTAGTAAAAGTGTTATTATTAGTAGTGTAGAAAACTTCCTGATGAGATTTCCACTGAGAGGATGGAAGGATCTTAGGGTTGATAATAGTACGAGTAGCACTAGTATCAAAAAATGCTATGACTGAAATGGGATTGGAATATTTAGTGGGGAAGATCTGAACTTTTGCAATAGTTACGTGACATGAGAAGGCTAATGATGGAAGGGATTGTGGTATCTATTGGATGTGGTAGAAATAGTGACAATCATCTGAATCAGAGAACTCAATATCAGTGGCTACAAACTGGAAAATAGTGTCTGAAGTGGGTTCTTCATCCATTGAAAACCAACATTCAACATCATCATCAGAAAAACCTATATCAGTGAGCTAAGAAAGCTGTTGCTTCATTTTGGCTGCCTGTTTGGGCTTGTTTGGACAATTTTTAGCAAAATGACTAGGACGGTTACACAAATAACACCGATGAGATCATTTGCCTCTGCATTTCTTTTTTCAAAGAAACTTGCAGTGCTTGAAACATCGAAATTTGCGCATGGCAAGAGCATTAGGTGGAGAAAACTTGATGCGTCTGGAATAAAATTTCTTCTTGGTAGGACAAGAACATGAGCGATTTGATTTGCACTTGATCTGCAAGTCCGGTCTCTGACAAACTTTTGTCAACTGCTTAGAACGCTTCAGATAATCGTCAAAAAATCGTTTTTGAGAACAGAGCTTTTCCAGAGCGAGAATGACAAACTGATAAATTTCTCCAAGAGAAGTGGAACCAAGTTGTTTGCTATGGGACTGCATAAGCTTGGTTGCTTCATGACTTACGGATTCTGGAATAGATGCTAAAAAGACTTGCTTCATGTTATGATCATCCATTCCCCTAAGTATATGATATCTTCTTACCATCTCTTTGTAATGCCTGTCAAGATCTTTCTTTTTGAGAGAACACATCGCATCTTAAAATATTATTCTCTGACTTGATTCTCATAAAGGTGAGGTAACATACAAAATTCATCATAAAGGAGATACAGAGCTTGATTAATATCTGGCATTTGGATGAACAAATTTTGTCTGTACTCCTAAAGACTAATCCACCAATCATGGAGAATGCTACCAAATTTAGCTGTAAACTGCGTAAGTACAGTAGAGACTTGGACATTAGGTTTAAGCATCTCAGCTTGTCATCAGACTTGAAATTCATACATTCGATTTCTCCATTTGTGTGGAGGAAGATCATCAACAATAAAAGTACGGAGCTTTGCTAAAGCTGTATAAGAGTCACGCTCAACCGTACTATGACGGGATTGTAGATACATAGGCAGAGAATCTGGAATGGAATCTTATTGAATATCAATTGGTTTCGGAAGCAGACGCGCAGAAATGTTGAGGTAATTTTTCAATTTTGGTGATTTTTATTATCAGTTGTTTTCTTTGATGGGTTGCTGTTAGATTTTTGAAAGTTTTGATTTTTTTTTTTTTTTTTTTTAAACCTTTTGGGTTCTAGGTATTCGAAGGGGCAGTTTACTCAAAGGACATCTCAAGTTTGCATTTAATTAAAAGGCTATCAAGTTTTAAAGTGTTAACTAAATAGCCATATTATTGATTAAGGGTAATTAGTGCTTAATTAGGATTAATGAAGTATTATGTAATCTTTTCAAAATTATACTATATTCCCACAAACCCGAAATTGATGCAAACAAACCCAAACACCTTCCCGCCATTCATGCTCTACCTCTCATCTTCTTAACTTCTTAGCTTCGTCTACATCTTCTTCTTCCTCTGCATCTTCTTCTTCTTCCTCCTTCCTCTGCATCTTCTTCTTCTTCCTCCTTCCTCTACATCTTCTTCCTCATTTCTCTATATCTTCTTGTTCCTCCGCCATTAACACTTTATTCTTCCTCCACCATTAACATCTTCTCCGCCAAAGATCCCCCTCCTCCTCCTCCTGACATTTCCTCTAAGTATATGTATGTCCTTTTTACATTTTATATTTAGATTTACAAAGATTTAATAATGGATGGGGTTTGGGTTATGATTTTGATTTTAGTTGTTTAGGTTGTTAGGTTGTGTTTGATGTAATGCAAGTTGAAAGGAGTGAAATTTGTTAAAAATTTGTTCTGGGTATGATGGAATCGATTGTAGGTGGAGATGACTGAAAATGTGTTCTGGTAGGTCTAGTAATGCAGCAGATAGATCGCTTAAGCGATCTGGTAAAAGTCTGGTGTATAGGAGCATATCGCTTAAGCGATCAATAATGGCATAAGATCGCTTAAGCGATACAAGTGACCATATAAGCACCTTTGTGCGGATTCTTTTTAAAATATTTGAACCCTTAGTACAAAGATTTAAGAATTTTTTTTCCTGGCATTACAGGTAGTTGGCTATTATTACACATGGGACAAGTTGTTTTGGGATGTTGAATATTTTGGTGAGTGGGTGGAGGAAGCACGTAGCTGGCAGTGGATTGGGAAGAGCAAAGAAGCTATACCAATTGTTGTGAGCACAAAGGTTAGTTTTAATGAAATAATTAGAAGAGGTAATTTGAGTTGCTCGCGTAGTGATATAGTTGTGAAGTATCTTTTAAGCAGAGTTCCTGAAAATTATAAGGTACCTCCTATTATATTAAAATCGGATGAAAGTGTGAAGTTATATATGATTGATGTGGCCGATAATGGTTCGAGGCCGATTTTAAGGGTTTCTCTTGTAGAAAAACCGTTCAAAGTTGGTTTAAAGAAAGGGGATAACGAGGAAGTAGGCGGAGATTTTCCTGGTTTTAATTTAAACTATGAGGCCAATGATTTGTTAGTTGAAAAATCAAGAGTAGACGGTCAATTGGGTGGTGAGGAGGACATTGTAGAAGAGGTTGGTGATGGGGGGCAGAATGAAAATGTTGACGAAGAGAACCCCATAGATGTTCCCACAGATGTAGAGATTCCTTTAAATACAGATTATGCAGAAGGCGTAGATTGTGAAGAAGAGAACACCATGGTCGTTTATGCAGGTTTAGAGAGGGCAATTGGAGGTAATAGTGAATCAGCTCATGTTTTTACGGATGGATCGGAGTTGCACATAGGGTATTTATTTGACAACAAAGAGGAAGTGGTGAGGAAGCTAAAACTTGTTGCCGTGAGAGGTAATTTTGAGTTCATCACCAAAAAGTCAAATTCATTGGCTGTGACGGTTGCATGTCGTGACCGAAAGTGCAAGTGGCGGATTTATTGTAGAAGCTTGGCGGAGTCGGAAAAAATTTATGCTTAGCACATATACCCGTGAGCACACTTGTGGTTTGGGACATATTTCAGGTGAGCATCGACAAGCTTCCGCTGATGTTATTGGACAATTTGTCAAAAGTCAGTTCGTTGAAGGGAAAGGTCCATCTCCTAAAGACATTCAGAGACTTGTGCGCATAGAGTTAGGGATGTGTTGTTAGTTACTGGAAGTGCTGGAAAGGGAGACAACATGCACAAGATTTTGTTAGGGGCACGCCGGAGCACGGGTACACGGTATTAGAAGCGTACCGTTATATGCTTGAGTTGACAAACCAAGGTAGCAAGACGACTTTGAAGTGGGACAGGAATATGATGTTTAAATATTTTTTTGTTGCTTACGGTTCTGCTATAAGGGGTTTTGTAAACATGAGAAAGGTGTTGGCTGTTGATGGTTGCTTTCTGATAGGAAAGTATGGAGGTACTTTGTTTGTGGCCACTGCATAGGACAGCAAGAATCACACATATCTTGTTGCATGGTGTGTGGTTGACTCTGAGAATGACGAGTTGTAGACTTGATTTTTTCAGTAGTTACGTACGATAGGGCCCACACACGAGAGTTGTGCATATCCGAGTACACCAACTCTATAAAGAAGGGGATTACCACTATTTACCATCAAGCACATCACGGATTTTGTATGAGGCACCTTGGTGAGAACATAAAACAAAAGTTTAAGTGTGCTGGCCTCCTTCAGACATACTACATGGTAGCAAAAGCTTATCGGGTTGATGCGTTCGAATTGCAGTTCCAGCAAATCCAAATCAAGGATGATAGAGTTGCTAAGTATCTTAAGCATGATGTTGGTTTCGAGCGATGGAGTAGAGCTTACTTTCCTGGAAGAAGGTTTGATGTCATGACCACGAACATAGCCGAGTCCATAAATTCGAAGTTGTTAATAGAAAGAGAGTTTCCAATAGTTGCACTTTTTGATGCAATCCAAAGGACACTGTCGCGGTGGTTCCATGAGCGTCGTACGGAGTCAGATAATTTTACTACAACCCTTGTTCCGTCAGCTAAACAATTATTGCGAGAACCTATGGAACTGTCAAATGCACTGTTTGCCTATCCTCTTAATGCTTAAGAGTTCACCGTGGCGCTGGCTATGGTCCCGGGATGCTCTAGTTAACCTTGTTAGAAAAACTTGCAGCTGTAAAGTGTTTGACATTCAACATTTACCTTGTCCTCATGCACTAGCAGCACTGAAATACCAACAAAGCCGGATTTTGGTTCAAAAATTTACATGGAACTTTGCTCCCCTCTCTATATGACAGATCACTACATGCTAGCTTATTCAGAAACGATATATCTGGTGCCTCCAGAAGAGGAGTGGGTAGTGCCGCCAGAGGTGGCTAACATTATCATATACCTGCCATTCAAGAAGACAGCAAAGGGGAGAAAAAGAGTTAAGCGTATTCCATCAGCCTTTGAGGTTCCGCGGAAGATGAATAAGTGCTCAATTTGCAAGCAACCTGGCCACAAGAGAAGCAGTTGCCAAAAGCAATCACATGCACATCCAGAAAATTAGGTTCGAAGAAGGATGAAATTTCGGGGAGTTGCCAAGGCCAACCGTTGATGAGTTATTGTTTTCAATTATTGATGTTATAAATTTTATATTTCTTGTTACATGGCCTAAATATTTGTTGTTGATTTTTTTTTGGAATTAGGTTGTCAAATTGAGGAGAAAGTATGGAATTAATACATGTTAGTAATTTTAGTTTGTCAAAATTCAGGAGAAAAGCAGGAAAAGTATATATCGCCAATGATCGCTTAAGCAACTAAGTATATCGCTTAAGCGACTAAGGGTTTTTCAAACAGGATCGCTTAAGCGATATCACGGATTGCTTGAGCGATCGTCCACCTGGGAAGATGATTCTGCCCACGTGTACGATCGCTTAAGCGATCCACGATTGCATAATCGACCAAGACAAAAAGACAAGAATTGCTTAAGCGATATCTAGGATCGCTTAAGCGATCATGCAACTGGGCAGATGATTCTGCCTAGGGGTACGATCGCCCAAGCGATCCACATTCGCTTAATCGACCAAGACAAAAAGACTTGGAAAGATTTGATTCGGCCCAGGTGCGTGATCGCTTAAGCGATTTACGATCGCCTAATCGACCAAGACAAAAAGAGAAGAATCGCTTAAGCGATCATGCACCTGGGCAGATTTGATTTTGCCAATCACATGATCGCTTAAGCGATCCATGATCGCTTAATCGACCAACTGAAAAAGTAAAGAATCGCTTAAGTGTGTAAACAAAGTTCCTTTTATTACGATCGCTTAATCGACCAATGAAAGATTTGAAAATTTGACAAATACACCCCCACCTACCCAACTTCCCAGATCCCGGCCACCACCGTCGAAAACCTACCGAAAAGGGCATTATGACGCATTGTGGCTGGATTCGGTGTGCTGATAGGCGTATATGGCCTTTTCCTTTTCGGCCACATAGACCCACTTGGATGTGGTTCGGAAAAGGCTAGATCACGGCGATATCTGGCCGTCGACGGACGAAAAATGCGACACGGCCAAAGATATGGCCGCCTACGACGGCCAAAGATATGGCCGTCGTTTTCGATCAACAATGCCTAAGATTTGGCCGTCGTTGATCGTCAACGTCAGCCATTTCATTTGAAAGTCGATGACGGCCCGATGTGGCCTTTTTCGGCCAGATCCACTCAACGTCAGCCATTTCATTTGAAAGTCGATGACGGCCCGATGTGGCCTTTTTCGGCCAGATCCACAGTGGATCAGGCCGAAAAATGTCACATCTATGAATTACCGGCCATTTTCGGTCGTTTGCAGCCGTCGGTGGTGCCGGAATCTGGGAAGTTTGGTGGGTAGGGGTGTTTTTGTTACTTTTAAAACTTTTTCAGGCGGTATTAACGAAATTAATTCAGTTAATGGGCCTAAAATTTATTAAAAATATACTTATATTTGCTAAATAATTAAACAAAGAAATATTATGGGAATAGGATTTATAATATTTATACGAATATTCAACCAAACGCACCTTTTATGTTCTGAACAAAGACGAATTATAAACCCTATATGTTTAGCATAGACGTATACATTCTACACTTTATATGTTTCATGCTGACGTAAAAGGACGTTATGTTTAATATAAATATAATAACGGTCATAGTCAACAAAGACGAATCGTAAACCATTTATGTTTAGCATAGAGGTATACATTCTACACTTTATATGTTTCATACTGACGTAAAAGAACTATATGTTTAATATAAATATAATAACGGTCATAGTCCACAAAGACGAATCGTAAACCCTATATGTTTAGCATAGAGGTATACATTCTACACTTTATATGTTTCATATTGACGTAAAAGAACTATATGTTTAATATAAATATAATAACGGTCATAGTCCACAAAGACGAATCGTAAACCCTATATGTTTAGCATAGAGGTATACATTTCACACTTTATATGTTTCATACTGACGTAAAAGAACTATATGTTTAATATAAATATAATAACGGTCATAGTCCACAAAGACGAATCGTAAACCCTATATGTTTAGCATAGAGGTATACATTCTACACTTTATATGTTTCATACTGACGTAAAAGAACTATATGTTTAATATAAATATAATAACGGTCATAGTCCACAAAGACGAATCGTAAATCCTATATGTTTAGCATAGTGTTAATCGCTAAACCGATGCTCTGAAATACAATAAATAATATCTGAATACATAGGAACATTTAAGCAATTCGTTGCTTTTACTCCGTCTCCGCTTAAGCGACTGTCGCTAAAGAGATCTAGCTTATGCATGATGCCCTCAGATAAAAAATCGCTTAAGCCATCCACTTGTATCGCTTAAGCGATTTTCGTAAAACACTCTTGATCGCTTAAGCGATTATGGCCAAGGCAGAATGAATTGGCCAAGATCTATGATCGCTTAAGCAATCTCATGTATCGCTTAAGCGATTCATTGCTTTTTCCTCCGGCGCTTGCTATCCATTTGTGTCTGATGCGATTTCGTAAACACTTGATCGCATACTTGATCGCTGTTTATCTTGGCCAACAGTAATGCAGACGTGCTTATGTATCGCTGCCGATGCTCTAAACAAGTCTCCGCTTATGAAATCGCTTAAGCGATCTTGGCCAAGGCAGAATGCATCTGCCCAGATCCATGATCGCTTAAGCGATCTTATGTATCGCTTAAGCGATGCTTCCTAAACGAGTCTCTGTCGCTTAAGTGATTTTGGATCGCTGAGGCGATCTTGGCCAAGGCGTGCAATGTATCTCGCCTGCATCTATGATCGCTTGCGATCTTATGTATGCTTGCGATGCTTCCTAAACGAGTCTCTGTCGCTTAAGCGATTTTGGATTGCTGATGTGATCTTGGCCAAGGTAGAATGTATCTGTCCAGATCTATGATCGCTTAAGCGATCTTATGTATCGCTTAAGCGATGCTTCCTAAACAAGTCTCTGTCGCTTAAGCGATATAGGATCGCTTAAGCGATCTTTATCAAGGTAGAATGAACATCTACCCAGATGGGTAATCGCTTAAGCGATCTTACGTATTGCTTAAGCAATGCTTCCTAAACGAGTCTCTATCGCTTAAGCGATTTTAGATCGTTTAAACGATCATATCTGGAAAAGTCTTAGTCATTTCGAAAATAATCATACATAGTAAATTCAACCTGTTAATGAGATATCACACGTTGTAGTGATACACAAAATGAAACAAAACGCTAAAAAACCATTATCCGGCTTGGGTGAAGCAAATGATCACATCATACATAGTAAATTCAACCTGCTAATGAGATATCTTATATGGACAAAAAAAATTATCTCCCAAATGTCAGATCCAATTCTTTACAAAAATTTCCTATACACTGCGAGCAACCTCTCTGAGATCATTGTTTTGTACCATGCCTTCCCAACAGCCTTTATTGCCTTTATTGCAGATGCCTCCTCTCCTCTTGTCAACCAGCCTTTGTTTGAGAAGTTTCCTCTCATTGTTTGCCAGGAACCTGCAGACACGTCAACTTTTGTAAATAAAAAAAAACACGTAAATAAGTTACAGTGTGTGTAGGTGAGAAGTTCATCACAAATCGTGTCTTTCGATAAAGCTCCATATAAGCATGACACCTGCAGCATCAGCACCACAACCCAAGTATGAACATCGACATCACATAAACTACAAAATTCAAAGTCCAACTTTTATACCTTTTTATTGGGTTCTGCTCACTGAAAACGGATCCATCTGCCCATGGAAGCGTCGACAGCCCCAACCCTCTTGATAGTCTCTCATTGTTTCGTCATTCAACCCATCCATCGGGGTGTTGGTCATGTCGAACTCAATAAATTTCAGGGCATATACCCCATATTCAGCACTACAATAGGAAGAGACATTAGCATTAGAATAAACTTATAGAACAATTGTATTATATAAGTTAGTTTTATACAGAAGTTACCTTGACTCATTTATTGGTCCGGTAGAGCGCTTAATTGGCCACTTTTCGGTTAGTACTTCATCACCCAAGTGGCCAAACATCCCATTGTCACGCAATAGCCGCGGGAACAACATGGACAGTGGCTCCAACTCCACCTGCAACTGCTTGTCTCGACAAATAGTGGGGTTATAGTCAAGGATCTTCAGCAACCCCTCCTCTAGATGTGTAACGACGGATAGCGCATCTCTTTGACGAGGATGATGCAGTACACTCTTTTAACAAAGGCCCAACTATGGCCATATTTGGGCTGATCCCCCGTATATACTGCAAAATTTTGTCATCAAAATGAAAATCATCGGGGTGGGGATGCAAGCATCTCGTGATGGGGCCAATCTTTTTCGCCGGTCCTTTTCTTGCACCGCTAGCAAAGACATTTTTAAGTAAAGTGCGATATGCCGAAACAAGCCTTTGGCCAAACACCACATCAGTGATGGCACACGGGATACAACAGATCACCACGGCAGTCGTCGCCTTGCCTCATCGCCAATATCTCATCGATGTCTTTGCATCACATAAAAACAACAAGATAAGTATGGTAAACATAGGCAAAAATAAGGAAAATTAAGCAAAAATAACTCACCAAGTCCTCAAGCCACGTGCCCATCGTCAACAACTTCCTAAACCATTCCCGAGGATAATCCTCTGTCTTACACTTTATATGGCCATTACTTCCTGATCCATTGTAATAGGCATAGAAGAGTTTTTTCTTTTCCTCTATTGGCCTATACAAATCGACATTTGTCTGCAATTCCCCTTGCCCACTTCCTCCCGCTTCCTCCATTTTTATATCCCCACTTCCTTCGCCTCCCACCTTGCCCTTCTCCATTATCACCGCCCCACTTCCTCCACCAACCTCCTCTATTTCTGGTTCTTGCTCCATTTGTTTCTTAATTTTCTTCTTCTTTCCCCGTGTCACTACCATCTAAGGCGATTTCACAAATTTGCTCTTCCGACTCTCTCTTTTCAAGCTAGTCTGCACTTCAACCGCCTTTAATTCTCCACCAACTTCCTTCTCCACTGTACCAACTTTCTCTCCCAGCTTATACACTTTCTCCTCCACCCTTTTGATGCACTCTTCCATCTTGTCAAACCTTGCATAAACGGATGTTGTAAAACTCTCAAACCTTGCATCAACGGCTGTTGTAAAACTTTCAAATAAGCCGTTTATGAGGTCAACAACCTCATTCTCCCGATGCCGATGTCTCGGCAAAACGGTACTTGTTGTACCGGTTTGCTGAGGCATACGAACCTCTTCCTCCCTCTTCTCATTCTCCTCCTCCTCGGAACTCCGGCCAATTAGAGCTTCATCTTCCTCGGCATCAACCACGTTGTGAAGCAGTGGCCCCGCAACTGCCATCACATGCGTGACCCCTTCTAGGTCTCGCATCAGGCGGTCTATCCCTTCATCGCTTGCATCCTCCAGTGCGTTGACATATTTGACATAATCCTCTTCCGCTTCAGCCCCAGTAGCGGTGAGAAAGGGACGGACGAGTCCCTGCAATAAGAAACAAAATCAATCACATTAAAGTGAAATTTTAAAGCAACTGCATATGCAAAAGCTTAGTCCTTTAATCTTACCCCAGCCGCTTGAATCTCAACGTCTATTTGCTCGTAATCCGAATGGGTGTACCTCTGGACATGCCACCGCAACATCCTAGGAAATTGCTGTTGCTCCTCCCCCTCCTTTAGCGAAGACAGGGATGGCCTCATACATCCAAGCCTACATTGGAAAAAAAAAAACCATCCATATTATAATTCAAACACATATGTTACAAAAAATATAATAAAAAGCTATTAATATTTACTTGCATTGCCCATGGGAAGCCAAACAAATTGTACATGCTTGGTTTATCCTTCCCATCCCATTAGGACTACTTTAACGCCATGTCTAGTTTTTTCAGGCTGCTGATGGTTCGCTCATATGATTTCAGTCCCCATGGATAAGAATTAAAGAACTTCAAGTTGCTTGCAAACAACAACCAATCTTTCTCAACAGCTTTTGTTGAGTCACCAGCCAATAAGATCGAATGTAAAAACAAAACCAAGCACACTTTTATCTTCTCTTTATTAGTATATTCAACTGTTTCTAGACTTTTCTCTAAACCCTGTGCTGTAATAGACTTAGCCCCCTGCAAAACTTTATTATGAAACTGTATGGCTCCCCGACTATTCTTTACTACCTCTGCCTTCTTTTCTGGCACTTCCCTATATCGTAAGCCCGTCACGAGGGCATATTCCATCATGCCAAAACGTAGTGGCTTTCCGCCTACCACAAACCACATTTCTTTTTTTTTGTTTGCATCTTACTGAGTGCAGCAACATGTAATTCACTCCATGCCCCCAAAATGCCTTTTTCCAATGATTTCCGAGTCCTAAAAACTGAGCGAAACAAGTTTGACTGAAATCTCTATTACCATTCCTAATTCCATCTAAAATGTCCTGTATTCTGTTAAAAACTTCCCAACTGGACCTGACCGTCACCCTTGCAAGGAAGTAGGACACCTTATCGCTTATAAGGTCCAACTCATAATCTGTCATGTTTACGGCCTGCACAATCTGCACAATCGATATAAACAAAATGTCAGCAACAAAAATAAACCTAAACAACTAATAAACAAGATATAAGCAACAAAAAATTACAACTGTGGTCGGTTAAGCGATGTCAGATCAGTTAAAAGATCTAGACTCTGCCTCGTGCAAGATCGCTTAAGCGATTTTATATCTATGATTCTAACTCGAAATGATCGCTTAAGCGATCTTAAATTGCTTAAGCGAGCAAGAGTCAACTTAATCAATCGCTTAAGTGATATAAAAGATCGCTTAGCCGATCTTAGATCTGGGCAGGAGTAAAAGAGGTTAATCGCTTAAGCGATACAAATGATCGCTTAAGCGACAGTTAAGAACGTACCCTTTCTTCGGCGGCCTGCTCATTCTCACTAGCCTCCTCATCGTCGCCTAAATCCTCGAAAGACTCCTCCTACCCTGAATTCGCCCGGAATCCTCCTCCTGGCCTGAATGATCGTCGGACTCCTCGTCTTCAGAACCATTTGACGATTCTTCCCTCTGTTCTTGTGCCGCCGGCGTCTCCTCTCCCTGTTGACCACCTTCACTGATCGGATGATCCACCGGAGCAGCCATTGAACTGCTTGCGCCACCGGAATCTAGGATTCAAGTGGCGTTGGGTTGTCCTTGTCATTGTGAGTGTCAGCCATGGTTTTGGATTGAATTTGGTGTGAAAATTTGTAGTTTGGATCGGAAATATGGGCTGTATTGCCGGAAATCACGTAGATTCCGTTTAGGGTTCAAGAAATTGATTTTAGGGTTCAAGAAATCGATAGAAAATCGTGACTTATCACTAGAAATCGCCACTATATTCCGTTTAGGGTTCAAGAAATTGAGTTTACGATTGAATATGGTGTGGAAATTTGCGGGGTTGGATCAGAAATCGCCTGTCTCCCTTTGGTTCAAGAAATCAATTTTTGCCCTAATGAATTTCGATTAAGCGAGGTGAACAGTAAGTGGGGCTTGTTTTGAGAAATTTCAGATTTAAAATTTTTTTTTTGTCTATTCGACCCAAATATATTTTAATCCTTTCATTTTAACCCATTTTACGTGTTTAGTTAGTCGCGCTTGGTCGGTTGAGCGATCTCTTCCAAGAAAGAATAAAATCTACCCAGATAGATGATCGCTTAAGTGATCCTATGGTATCGCTTAAGCGATTACTCGCTTTTACTCTTGGTCGCTTAAGCGATTTATGATCTCTTAAGCGATCACTTCCGAGCCAGAATAAAATCTGCCCAGATCTATGATCGCTTAAGCGATTCCTCGCTTTGACTCTTGGTCGCTTAAGTGATTTAGGATCTCTTAAGCAGAATAAAATATGCCCAGATCTATGATCGCTAAGGCGATCCTCTTGTATCACTTAAGCGATTCCTCGCTTTTACTCTTGGTCGCTTAAGCAATTTATGATCGCTTAAGCAATCTCTTCCGAGCTAGAATAAAATCTGCACAAATCTATGATCGCTTAAGCGATCCTCTTGTATCGCTTAATCGATTCCTCGCTTTTACTCTTGGTCGCTTAAGAGATTTAAGATCGATTAAGCGATCTCATCCGAGGCAGAATAAAATCTGCCCAGGATCTATGATCGCTTAAGCGATCCTCTCGTATCGTTTAAGCGATTCCTCTCTTTTACTCTTGGTCGCTTAAGTGATTTAGGATCTCTTAAGCGATCTCTTCCGAGGCAGAATAAAATCTGCCCAGATCTATGATCGCTTAAGCGATCCCATGTTATTGCTTAAGCGATCCTCTGGTATCTCATGTGATTCTTCGCTTTCACTCTTGGTCGCTTAAGCGATTGTAGATCGCTTAAGCGATCATTTGAGAAAAAATCTTAGTCGCTTAAGAGATATCTATGGTCGCTCATATATCGCTTAAGCGATCATGAAAAAAAAAAAGAATCCTACATTTTTCCTGTATTATGTAATAATCTGTCATTTATAACTCATTTTCCTCCCAAATACGAAAAGAATAAGCAGCAAAATGAAGTCATTTATATCAATCTAATCCATCACAGATCAAAATATAAGAGACATCAATGTAATTGAAAGTTTATACTTAAAATCATTCATAATAGTGCCAAAAATGAATAAATCCTAAGCCACTTTGACAAGTTTTGGAATTCGATATAATCACAGTCTGAGATCATTCTTTGGTACCATGCCTTGTCAGCGGCCTTGATTGCAGATGCCGCGAGTATGAGAAGTTTTCAAATTCGGTATAATCATTGTCTGAGATCATTCTTTGGTACCATGCCTTGCCAATAGCCTTGATTGCAGATGCCGCCACTATGAGAAGTTTTCAAATTCGGTATAATCACTGTCTGAGATCATTTCATGGTACCATGGCTTGCCAGCAGCCTTGATTGCAGATGCCTCCTCCTGGCCACCAACCTTGATTGCAGATGCCTTGCCGCCAGCCTACTCTGATAGCCCAAGCTAGTTTGAGGAGTTCCCTCTCATTGTTTGCCAGCAACCTGCAAAATTATTCGGCACACCTGCAGCAACGCCAGCTTTTCTAAATAAAACACAAAAAAACAAAAAAGTTTTTCAGGGGCCAATTTGTTAAATGGAAAGTTGGGATGTCCGGGGAGGGGGTAAAATTTTCTCTCTTCATGAACCCAAGTTATGGAGTGCAAGATTGAAAAGTTCACCGAGTCCGTCTATTTCGGTAAAGTGTGTATAAGCATGACACCTGCAGCATCAGCACCACAACCCAAGTATCAACATCAACATCACATAAACTACAAAATTAAAAGTACAAGTTCCAAACCTTTTCATTGGGTTGTGGTCACTCAAAACGGATCCATTTCCCCATGGAAGCACTCAACATCCGAGCGCTCTTGAAAGATGCTCATTGTTTCGTCATTCAATCCATCCATCGGGCTGTTGGTCATGTCGAACTGAATAAATTTCAGGGCATATGCCCCCACAATCAAGCTTGCAATAGGAAGATGACATTAGCATTAGAATCAGCTTATAGAACAATTTTATTATGTAAGTTAGTTTTATAGGAAATTTACCTTGTTTCATTTGTTGAGACGGGAATGCGCTTGAGTGGCCACTTTCCCGTCAATGCTTCATCACCGAGGTTGTTCAAACATCCTGCTCTCACGTAACAGCCGCGGGAACAACACGGACAGTGCCTCCAACTGCTTATCTCGACAAATTGTTGGGTTGTAGTCAAGGATCTTCAGCAACCTCTCCTCTAAAAGTGCGACGACTGCTATCCAGTGCATTTCCTTGACCAGGATGATGCAGTAGACACTTTTAACCTTTGCCCAACTGTGGCCATATTTGGGCCTGTCCCCCATTACATACTGCATCATCCTGTCATCAAACTTAAAATCATTAGGGGAACGAGTCCAAGTCTTATGCCCGTCGTTTCGCTTGGCTCCTTTTGCTACAGATGTACCAATGGCCTTTTTCAATAAATTACGATATGTCGATACTAGTGTTTGGCCAAAGGCCACATCGGTGATGGCACAATCGGGATACAGTAGATCATCATTGCTAGTTTGTCGCAGCCTCACCAATGTCAATACCTCATCGATGTGCTGCATCAAATAAAAACAACATGATAAATATACAATACCTCATGGAAAACATAAGCAAAAATAAGGATAATTAAGCGAAAATAACTCACCGAGTCTTGAAGCCAGCTGCCCATCGTCAAAATCTTTTCAAACCAATCCCAAGAATAATCCTCGGTCTTACACTTTACAAGGGCATCACTTCCGGATTCATTGTAATAGACATAGAAGGGTTTTTTCTTTTCCTCCTCTATTGGCCTATACAAATCGATAGTAGACTCCATTTTTGCTTGCCTGCTTCCTCCCCCTTCCTCCATTTGTACATTCTCGCTTCCTTCGCCTCCCGCCTTAACCTCCTCCATTATAACTGCCCCACTTCCTCCAGAAACCTCTTTAACCCCCTCAATTTTGGCTTCTTCCTCAATTTGTTTCTTTGTTTTCCTCTTAATTCCACGTGTTAGTACGATGTAAGGCGATTTCACAAACTTGCTCTTTCGACTCTCTCTTTTCAGCCTAGGTTGCACTTTAACCGCCTTCAATACTCCACCAACTTCCTCCTGCACCCTACCAACTTCCTCCTCCACCCTAACAACTTTCTCTGCCACCTTATCCACTTTCTCCTCCACCCTTTTCAACTGCTTCTTCCATCTTATCAAACAAACTCTTTATGAGGTCAACCACCTCACTCTCCCGACCTCGACGCCTCGACAAAGCGGTACTTGTTATACCGGTTTGCTGAGGCATACGAACCTCTTCCTCCTTGCCCTCCTCCTCCCTCCCATCGATTGCGCCTTCATCCTCCTCGGCGTCAACCACATTCTCAAGCAGTGGCCCTGCAACTGCCCTCACATGTGTGACCCCTTGTAGGTCCCGCGTCAGGCGGTCTATCCCTTTATCCATTTGATCCTCCAGTGCTTGGAAAGATGTGACATAATGCTGTTGCGCTTCACCCCCAGTAGCGGTGAGGAATGGACGGACAACCCCCTACAATAAGAAACAAAATCAATCAGATTTAATCGACATTTTAAAGCAAGTGCATGTTCAAGCTTAATCCTTTAATCTTACCCGAGCTGATTGAATTTCAATCTCTATTTGCTCATAATCCGAATGGGTACTTACATGTGCCACCGAACATCCTAGGAAATGTCTCGTTGCACAACAAGCCCTAATCCTCCCCCTCCCCGCCTTAGACAGGTGGGGATGGCCTCATACATCCAAGCCTACATTTAAAAAAAACAGTCCATATCATAATTCAAACACATATATTAAAAAAATATAACAAAAAACTATTAATATTTACCTGCATTGCCCATGGGAAGCCAAACAAATTGTACGTCGCCGGTCTATTCTTCTCGGCCTATTGGGAGTGCTTTAGAGCCATGTCTTTTGCTTGCAGGGACTCCATGGTTCGTTTAAATGATACCCGTCCCCACGGATAAGCATTAAAGAAGTTCAAGTTGCTTACAAACTTCACCCAATCAATATCAATGGCTTTTGTTAAGTCACTAGCCATTAGGATCGAATGTAAGAACAATACCAAGCACAGTTTGAACGTCTCTGAATCGTTAAACTCACCATCTTTTAACCTGTCCTCTAATTCCTGTGCCTTAATAGACTTCTTCCCCGCCAAAACCTTGTTAGCCAACCTTTTGGCTCCTGTATTGTCCGTTATTCTTTTTTCCTCAACCTCACCTGGCAATTCCCCACATCTTAAGCCAGTCACCAACATATATTCCATCATCCCGAAACGTACTGGCTTTCCATCCACCATGAACCACATTTCGTGCTTTTTGTTGCTTTTTATTGAGTGCAGTAACATATAATGCACTCCCGACCCCCAGAATGTCTTTTTCCATTTTGTGTCCATATCCCAAAAATGACTGAAACAAGTCTCTTTGAATCTCTTTTCACCATTCCTCACTTTGTCCCCTAAAATCCCCGTTATTCTCGTTAAAAACATCCCAACTTGACCTCTTGTCACCCTCACAGGGAAGTACGGTACCGTATCGCTTACAACCTCCAATCCGTACTCTCTATAGTTTATGCTCCGAAAAATCTGCACAATCAATATAAACAAAATATCAACAAAAAAATTAAACCAAATCAAATATAAACAAAATACGCTCCGGAAGAATCGTTTAAGCAATGGGCAGATGATTCTGCCTCATACAAGATCTCTAAAGCGATCTGAAATCGCTTAAGCGATACAAAGGATCGCTTAAGAGATTATAGATCTGGGCAGATTTGGTTCTGCCTCGGAAGAGATCGCTTAAGCGATTGCAGATCACTTAAGAGATCTTGTATGAGGCAGAATCAACATCTGCCAGATCTAAGATCGCTTAAATGATCTTTTATATTGCTTAAGCGATTCATCACTTTTACTCTTAAGCAATCCAAAATAGCCTAAGCGACCAAGAGTAAAAGCCATAAATCGCTTAAGCGATACAAAGGATCGCTTAAGCGATCTTAGGTCTCGGCAAGTACAAATACCTTTTCTTCGGCCTCTGCTTGGCGGCCTTCCTCCTCTGCTGGACCTCCTCTTGGCGGCCTCCTCCTCCATGGACCTCTTACTCTCCAGGACTCCTCTTCCTGGCCTGAATTTTGCCCGGCCTCATCTTCCTCTTCAGAACCATTTTGCTCCTGTTCTCTCTCTTGTTATGCCGCCGCGTCTCACCGCTTTGGAACACCTTCAGCGATCGGAGGATCCACCGGAGCAGCCATTGAACTGCTTGTGCGGCCGGACTCTACGATTAGAAGAGGCGTTGGGTTTTCCTCCTCATTGTTAGTGTCAGCCATAGTTTTAAGAAAGGAAGAAGCTTTAGGATTGAATTTGGGTGTGAAAATTTGCCGGAATGTGGATTGTTATAGCCGAAAATTGCACAGATGCGTTTAGTGATTGAAGATATCGATTTTTGCCTTAATTGGTTTCGATTAAGCGATTTGAATATTTGGGGCTCTTTTGTAAATTTTAAATTTTAAAAACTTTCATTAATTATGATTTGTCCTTATATGTTTTAATCTTTTCATTTTAACCCATTTTACATGTTTAATGGATCCTAATCGTGCCACGTCAACTTCTCTAAATAAAAAAAATGGTAAACAGTTTCAAGGCCATTTTTTTAAATCCAAACTTGGGATGGCCGGTCAGCTAAATTTTCTCGGTATTCGAAACATTAGTTTTTATTTTTGTATGTTTTGATATTGCGGGAAGTAGGGGTGAGCGGTTCCGGGTACCCTGCATTTTTCGGGGGAACCGAAGGCAGCACGTGTAGGTTCCCAAAAAAGGAACCTGGAATCGGAACACGAGTGTAGGTTCTTCAATTCAAGGAACCGAAACCTAAAATGCAGGTTCCGGTTCCTTTCTAGGGTACCCTGTAAAAAATCAATTACCCCCCTATTAGTTTAAAAAATAACAAAAACACCTTATAAGTTTACAAATACACCTCTAACAAATTTTCATTATTCATTCATTTGTGTCCAATGTAATTCATAACTTGTAATCTCTAAGCAACACTTGAATTCAATCAATTCATCACAATTCACATAGAATAAATTATTAATATTTATTAATTTATTAATTTAATGTTATAATTGGTCAATTGGGTATTTATAATATACCAAATATAATTTAGTAAATTTAATATTAGAAACTAGTAATGTTATAATTAAATAAGTGATCATACTACAATGTAAATTGTAATGTTATAATTAATTAAGTGATCATACTACAATATAAATTGTAATGTTATAATTAATTAAGTAATATACTATTTAATTATAATGTAATATTATAATTAATTAAATTGTTAATCATTTAATTAAGTATTGTAATATTGTTTATAATAGAATGTTATAATTAATTAAATAATCATACTATAAATTTATAATATAATGTTATAATTAATAAAATTATAATAATTTGATTAAATATTGTGTAAATTAGTAAATTACTAATGTTTATAATATAATGTCATAATCAATTAAGTAATCATTTAATTATGTAATGTTATATTAATTATATGATCATACTATAATAGTATAATGTAATGTTATAATGAATTAAGTCATCATACTATAAATCTATAATTTAATATTATAATTAATTAAATTTCAAATCATTTAATTAATATACTAATGTTTATAATGGAATGTTATAATTGATTATGTAATCATATTATAAATATATAAAGTAATGTTATAATTAATTAAATTTTTAATCGTTTAATTAAGTAATGTAATAGTATAGTAAATTACTAATGTTTATAATGTAATGTTATAAATTCATAACTAATTAAGTAATTATGTGATCATTTAACTATATAATGCTATAATTAAGTAAGTGGTCATAATATAATGTAATATAATAATATTATAATTTAATTGAGTAATTATTTAACTATAATGTAATGCTTAATTAATGTTTATAATGAAATGTTTATAAGATAATGTTATAATTAATTAAATTTCTTATCATTTAATTAAGTATTGTGCTAATGTTTATGTAGTAAATTAGTAATTACTAATGTTTAAAACATAATATCATAACTCATAATCAATTAAGTAATCATTTAATTATGTAATGTTATATTAATTATATGATCATACTATAATAGTATAATGTAATGTTATAATGAATTAAGTAATCATACTATAAATCTATAATTTAATATTATAATTAATTAAATTTCAAATCATTTGATTAATATACTAATGTTTATAATGGAATGTTATAATTGATTAAGTAATCATATTATAAATATATAAGATAATATTATAATTAATTAAATTTTTAATCGTTTAATTAAGTAATGTAATAAAATAGTAAATTAGTAAATTACTAATGTTTATAATGTAATGTTATAAATTCATAACTAATTATGTAATTATGTAATCATTTAATTATGTAATGCTATAATTAAGTAAGTGATCATAATATATAATGTAATATAATAATATTATAATTTAATTGAGTAATTATTTAACTATAATGTAATGCTTAATTAATGTTTATAATGAAATGTTTATAAGGTAATGTTACAATTAATTAAATTTCTTATCATTTAATTAAATATTGTGCTAATGTTTATGTAGTAAATTAGTAATTACTAATGTTTAAAACATAATATCATAACTCATAATCAATTAAGTAATCATTTAATTATGTAATGTTATATTAATTATATGATCATACTATAATAGTATAATATAATGTTATAATGAATTAAGTAATCATATTATAAATCTATAATTTAATATTATAATTAATTAAATTTCAAATCATTTAATTAATATACTAATGTTTATAATGGAATGTTATAATTGATTAAGTAATTATATTATAAATATATAAGATAATGTTATAATTAATTAAATTTTTAATCGTTTAATTAAGTAATGTAATAATATAGTAAATTACTAATGGTTATAATGTAATGTTATAAATTCATAACTAATTAAGTAATTATGTAATCATTTAACTATGTAATGCTATAATTAAGTAAGTGATCATAATATATAATGTAATATAATAATATTATAATTTAATTGAGTAATTATTTAACTATAATGTAATGCTTAATTAATGTTTATAATGAAATGTTTATAAGGTAATGTTATAATTAATTAAATTTTTTATCATTCAATTAAGTATTATACTAATGTTTATGTAGTAAATTAGTAATTACTAATATTTATAATATAATGATATAATCAATTAAGTAATTATTTAATTATGTAATGTTATAATTAATTATATAATCATACTATAATGTAATGTTATAGTGAATTAACTATTAAGTAATCATATTATAAATTTTTAATGTAATATTATAATTAATTAAATTTTTAATCATTTAATTAATTTTGTACTAATGTTTATAATAAAATGTTATAATTGATTAAGTAATTATACTATAAATCTATAACATAATGCTATAATTAATTAAATTTATAATTATAATTCAATTAATTAACTATTTAATTATGTTATAACTTATAAATCAATTAATTAAGTAGTAATCAATTAATGTAATGCTATAATTAATTATACTATAAATCAATTAAGTAATGTTATAAAATTATAATTAATTAAATAATCATTTAACTGTAATGTAATGTTATAATTGATTAAGTATGATATTTAACTAGTAATTAAATTTATTAATATTTATCAATTTATCATATATAATTAATTAATTACTAATTTATTATGGATATACTTATAACTTGATAATTGAAGTAAATAACTAAATATATTATTACTCAATCAAATATACTATTTTATTCAAAAATAATTCTTTTAATAACATTAAAAATGTAAAACATTTGGGTAATACTAAACTTACCGACTTTTCCCTACCGATTTTCTATCCAGACTGGCGTGGCATGTGCCTCTCATCTGCCACATCAATCCACATCAAATCTGCCTCAATAATTTCATGCCACCTCAGTCTGGATAGAAAATCGGTAGGGAAAAGTCGATAAGTTTAGTATTATTGAAAACATTTTTAATTGGATCATAATTCCAATTATTCACTTAATTGATCAAAACTTTAATATTAATGTATTATAATATATTAAAGCTTTTAATATGGTGTAATTTATATGTACTAAATATAATTGTATTCGTATATTTATTTAATTAGGTTATTCTAAAAATTTAACTTTTTTTATTTTAAATTTTTTATATGTAAAATAATAGAAACTCCCTTATTATTTACATTTCACAAATATTTCATTATAGTTCAGGTTCCAAAATAGGCTCTAAAGCAGTTGCAAACGAGTTCGAGTTACGGAGGTTCCAAAATAGGTTAAAACAAAGCGGGTTGGCCGGCGGGTACTTTCTGAGGTTCCAAGCAGTGCCCTTTTTATAGGTTCCGATTCTGGTTCCTCCACATGCAAGAACCGGAATCAGAACCGCACAATAACGGATTCTAAAAAATTGGAACTAGAACTTATCCGTACAGTACAGATTCTGGGTAGGTTCCAGTTTCAGTTCTGATTCTTATCCCTGATTCTGGTGCTCCCCTAGCGGGAAGTATCTAGAATTAAGAAAGAACATCTAAATATACATATTGATTACTTCTTCATTCCCATCTACAGAAGAAAGTCCTAGAGCAATCAGAAGCGTAGGTCGTAGTGTTGCGATGCATACGAGGCATGCGAAAGCACGATATGGATGAGATCTAAAGCGACAGAAGAGATCTCACTCCATCGCTCCATTACTAGGTGAGTTCTCTTCACTTATTTTACGATTTTTTAAATATATTTTTTTGAGTTATTTACCTTTGAATTTAATGATTTTGTACATGTTGATTTTAATTGTTTTATATTTTGGGTTTTGTGTAAATTTATTATAATTAATATCTCCATGTTAAGATTTTTAAGGGTTAGAAGTAGTCGTATTTGATGTTTAAGGGTTAGGAGATGGCGACTTGATTTGAATTTTTCTTTTAGTGAATGAAGTTTTTTAATTTGATGTTTAAGGGTTAGGAGATGGCGCCTTGATTTGAATTTTTCTTTTGGTGCAGAGTTGCACTGATTTTGTAATGCCAGTTGGGATTGTCAACAATACTATGTTTCGAGCTGATCCATTTAATCTGAGGGAACAGTTATAAAAAAAATATAGAGTTCTTCCAAGGCCACATTGGGTGACTACTTATTATGGTGGTCATGTATGTTCTTAATTTCGTCAAAATAATTAATTTATGTATTAATATTGTTGTATTTGATTTTAATTTTTTTTTTTTTTTTTGTATATCTATTTATTTTGCAGGATTTTAGAGAGGTTTTAAAGAGATTTGAAAGCAATATTAACTTCTCCAATGGCCTGCGTGATCCTTATAGCACTACTGGGTAAAACCTTAAATTATAACTTTTATAATTAATTTTAGCTTTTCAAAGTTTAACATTTTGCTTCAGTTTAAATTTTAATGATAAATTTCTCATCAGTTTTGCCATGGTTTGCTTTCGTTTTAGCCATGTGAGAAATTAGGTCTTTCTATAGAGTTTGAGCTCAGGTGGGTTAGTAAAGTTCTTATTGTGATTAGTTGTTTTGGTTTAGATGTGGGTATGCATGGAGTTCCTTTGCTTCCCAATGATCTGTCTGGAAAGTGAAATTTGATTCTGTTTCAATAAAAGTTAACTGATTTTCACATCTTCATTGTGTATTAATTAATAAATTTGGTGTTAATATACAACAGGACCTTTGAAGGATCATATCTATCTCCACTTGAATTACTTACCCCTAGATGTACTCAAGGAGAGACTTCCTGGTATCTCTGAAGCTCCTGCTATCTTTGCTGGAGTTGATGTTACAAAGGAGCCCGTTCCAGTCTTACCGACTGTGCATTATAATATGGGTGGAATTCCCACTAATCACCATAGGGAGGTATAATTGGAAAGAAAAAATATCATATATTGTTTTATTTCTCTCAACTAAAGTTTCCAATTTGTATGGTTATAATTTTACAAATTTTTTATGGGGGCTAATACAGTATTTACCTTTAGATTTAAGGATTCAATTACTAATATTTAGTAATTTGAGGTTTTGCAGTGTTGATTTTTGTTTTAAAATAATTCTGCTGTTTGTTTTGCAGGTAGTTACTAACAAAGGAAATGATCTAGATGTCGTAATTCCTGGACTAATGATTGCTGGTGAGGCTGCCTGTGCATCAGTTCATGGTGCCAATCGGCTTGGTGCAAATTCTCTTCTTGACATTGTTGTTTTTGGTCGAGCTTGTGCAAATAGAGTTGCAAAGATACAGAGACCAGGCAAGTTTAATGTCTAGAAATGGCAGATAATTGTGGATGATGTTTGTATGACCAATTAAGGATATTTGTCCCATTTTTGTGCTGGGGATAAACAAAAGCCATTGGAGAAAGACGCAGGCCAGAAGACCATTGCCTGGCTAGACAAAATTAGAAATTCAAATGGCTCAATGCCAACTTTGAAAATTTGGTTGAATATGCAACGACTAATGCAGAATAAAGCTGCTGTGTTCCGTACACAGGATACACTAGAAGAAGGTATCTTTGATGAATAATTGTTATTATCCCTTAGACTTTTGTACACTGCACATCTCCTCTCTCTTAATAACTCTTTTACCCAGATTATTGTGGGATTAAACATTCCAACTTTGTTAGATGAATTTGAGGGCTAGACCCCCCTCGCTTAATTGAGTCTACTTATTGTTGCCTATGCGAAATTGCTTGTGGGTTGAACCTACTACTTGTGTCATAACCCTTTAATCATCCCTTACAAACACTATTTAATTCTTTTAATTTCTGTGTTGCTTCTGCAGGTTATTGATGGGAACCTCTGTCAATTTAAAACAAATCCAGCCACAAAACAATCCAAAATGCAAATATGGCAATCCCATTCTAGAATTAAAACTGTATTGTATTGATTGAATAGAAATGATATTTTAATGGAACAAAATAGAAACAACAAGAAGCCAAAGAACAAATAATTCCCAGCAGTTCAAGGAGCTGGGTACCTCCCTTAATGGCCCTTTGAAAATATGCCTATCCTTCTCTAAACTCCCCTCCCTTTATATACTAATCCCATAACTAAAATATTCCTCCCACTAACAACTTGATTCCCCATCACGTGAATATTTCCCAACCAACTCCCACTAGCACACATGCCTATTCACACAACCAGCACCCTACTGCCCTTAGGTCTTTTATGCCCTTTATATTGATAGATTTTACTAATGGGAGGTCTCATCATTACCCTCCCTTTGAAGAACCACCTTGTCCTCAAGGTGGGGAGATGGAAAATTTTCACCTGACACCACACCGCTTCTCCACTCCTTTACGGCCCTCTTCTTCCTTACTCAATTCTTCCTCATCTTCTGTAATTAGTTGGAAAGGGGTTGTTCGCAGTTGAGAAAGGTTGGAATCGATCTTTCAAAGAGCTGTCAAGCTTGTACTTTGGTGACCGGAAGTCGGCGCAAAGCTTGACTGCCTCTCCTCCCATGGTCGGCGCTCCGACAAGGGGTTGACGGAGTGTCTCTGTTGATTGAGAAAGGGATATGTTCTGGGGCTGTCGAATGTGCTATTGTGTTGTATATGAGCCCTAGATCCAATTTCTCTTGATCCAATTACTCACCTTGACCCATACCTAGCTGACCCGACTCCACTTCCAAGTCCATTCTCAAATTGCTCAAGCCCACACTCAATTGTATTTGTTATTCCTTGTTTACGTAGCCCAACTGAAATAATTCCTCTATTAATCCCATACAGTCCAACTGGTTTTTCAGCTCTATTAAGCCCAAACTTCATTTCTTCTAAAGCCCAATTCTTCTCCTCTATTTTCTGGGCTAACTCAATTAATTGAATTAATGAATTGGGCTGGCCCAATTTGACTTCAGCTTTTATCTCTTGTCTAAGCCCGTTTAAGAAGGTAGCCCACAATATGTCTTCTTTCTCTTCACACAATGGAGCAGATAGAGCTTCAAACTTCCGACGATATTCTTCCATTGTACCAGTTTGTCGGATTCCCATTAGGGCCTCGGACGACCCTTCTTCCTGTGAGCCACTGAACCAATGAAGCAAGACAAGTTTAAAGGTGGCCCATGTCGTCATCGGAGCTCGCACCTCCATCCACTGGAACCAATTGATCGCGTCACCCTCCATGCAAACGGCCATCGTGGCCAACCTCTCTTTCTCGGCGATTCTAGACACATTGAAATAACGCTCAATCTTATACAGGCACCTATAAGGATTTCCCCCGTGAAGAGCGGCATCTCCAATTTTCGGCTACCAATTTCTTGCTGTGGTCTTTCGGTGTTCTTCGTTTCTCCGTTAACATGTTCTTGGTTTGGTCCTTGATTTCCTGGGATTTCTGTCAACCCATTACCCTCACCCCTTCTTGCTTCTTCTTCATCTTTACGCCTCATCCAGGCCAGCATTTCCCTTAAGCACTCTTTGATGGTTCCCAAATCTTCCTTCATCGTCGCTTGAGGGGGACAAATAGTCCTGGTTAAGGCTCCCCGCCGTTTGAGGGGAACTTTCTTTTTAAAATCTCCTTCTTCTTAACTGGCCGACTATTCCGTTCTACGGAATAGAGTCAGGCCAGCCCTCGATCCAATCTCTTTCTCCATTTTCGTGTTTACCTTTCCCTAACCTTGGCTCTGATACCATTGATGGGAACCTTTGTCAATTTAAAATAAACCCAGCCACAAAACAGTCCAAAATGCAAAATATGGCAATCCCTTTCTAGAATTAAAACTATATTGTATTCATTGAATAGAAATGAGATTTTAACTTAACAATATAGAAACAGCAACAAGCCAAAGAACAGATAATTCCCAGCAGTTCGAGGAGATGGGGACCTCCCTTAATGACCCTTTGAAAATATGCCTATCCTTCCCTAAACTCCCCTCCCTTTATATACTAATCCCTTAACTAAAATATTCCTCCCACTAACAACTTGATTCCCCATCATGTGAATATTTCCCAACCAACTCCCACTAGCAGACATGCCCACTCACACAACCAGCACCCTACTGCCCTACTGCCCTTTATGCCCTTTATATTGATAGATTTTACTAATGGGAGGTCTCATCAGTTGTCAATTGGTTGACAAAGCATGGGAGAGCTTTCATGATGTTAAGTTGACGGATCGTAGTTTGATATGGTAACATATTTTGTGCATGAGAATATTGATGGTTAAATTATTTAGTGTAATGTATTTGCATCATGGTCTTATTTCTAAAATCTTTTGCTTGCTAGAAACTCTGACTTGATAGAGACTATAGAATTGGAGAACCTTTTGATAAATGCATGTATCACCATGCATTCTGCTGAAGCCAGGAAAGAGAGCAGAGGAGCTCATGCATGTGTGCTCTCAGCTTTATTTATACTTATTTTTTCTGTGGTTTTGTGCTAAATTTGTCCATTTTGACCTGGATATGGTGTTATTGGAGGAACTCTTAAGACTTTCGGGTGGGGGGCTTAGTAAATATATTTTCAAGTTGCCTTTGCTCAGAATCTTTTAAATTGTTATTGCAAAAATTGTTTGTATCATGTGTATTTTAGCTCATGAATGGAATTGGGGGAGACTCAATATGTATGGGCTATAACATCTCTGTTTTGCTGAAAATCTTTTCTGTGAAGTCATTCTTCGCTTGATAATTAGTTTATTGGAGAGATTAGTAGATTGATTATGATTTCTAAAATATCTTAAAATGTCAGACTCAAATGATTAAAGCTCGGAGCTGCAACATCAACATCATCAAAAATCTCAGCAGCATCAGCACATGTAGATGCAACAGCTCATAAAGCAGAGGCATGCTCAGCAGCAGCAACAGTAACAACAAAAAGTAGCAAGAATAGCAACAGCTGTAGAGAAGAGATAGTGCCCAGCTTCTGAATGGCACCAGTAATGACCCTCTCATGAGGCAGAGCCCTGGAACTGCAAATACCTTAGCAGCAAAAATTTATGAGGATCGATTAAAGCTTCCACTTCAGAGGGATTGCTTGGATGATGCAGCTATGAAGGTACTAGCTTTCTAATGGATTAATATATTACCCAAGATATTAATCATGCAATTGTAGGTTTCTGTGGTGTGATTAAATTGGTGGTCTGTTTTGACCCAGTTGAAGAACTCGAACGCGCGGTTCCAGTCATTGGGGTAGGAGGAGAGAGTGTTATGGACAGTTTCTTGGTTGAAATTGTGGGGATTGGAGTGGGGTTTTGGGGTTTGAGAGTGGATATGGGAATTGGAAAAGAGGAGAATCTGAGAGTGAGAGAGAAAAAGAATTGGGTTAAAGCAACGAGAAATGGTTGAGGAGAGCATTTGAATGTTTTTGCAGGTGCAGCACATCTTTGTGGGTTTCTTGATTCAAAGGAAAAAGGATCAAGTACCCTGGATTCCAGATTCAACCAAACCCTCAAGAATGTTCAGGGGTATGTTAAAAAAGCTTCCTCTTTTACAAATTTTATCATAAATTTAATTGTTTTGCATCAGATTTGAGTGCCAATTTGGGGATTAGCTGCAGATCTTAAAAATGGTTTCTGGGTGTTTTGTTTTATTGGTTTTTTGATTTGTTGTTGCGGATTTTGTTTGGATTTGGGGATTGGTTTTGGTGGGTATGGTAGATCTCTTTAGTTGGGGTTGGTGATCTAGAATTTGAGTGTTATGTGAAATTTTAGGTTCTGAACTTTGAGATGGGTGATATTGTTGGAAATTTGATGTGGGTTTTGGTTGGTTTTGTGAAACTTAGTGAGAGAAGAGTATACATCGTTTGGTCAACCTACCTTAGGGAGTGCAACAATTTTTGGTCTTTTCTTGGGTGTTGGTAGCTTGATACATTGTGGGAAATCTTACTAACTTTTCCCTTGTTTTGTGACATTTTAGATTTTAAGTGTTTTTAATGCTTGGGATTTTATTGTTGTACATTTTGAATATGATATAAGTTTCGCTAGAAGCTAATAAGTGTGTCTTTGTTTTGTTTGTGCACTTTGATTTGTTTTTGTTTATACGGATATTGTTATTGATTCAAGTTGTTGCGGATTTTGTTTGGATTTGGGGATTGGTTTTGGTGGGTATGGTAGATCTCTTTAGTTGGGGTTGGTGATCTAGAATTTGAGTGTTATGTGAAATTTTAGGTTCTGAACTTTGAGATGGGTGATATTGTTGGAAATTTGATGTGGGTTTTGGTTGGTTTTGTGAAACTTAGTGAGAGAAGAGTATACATCGTTTGGTCAACCTACCTTAGGGAGTGCAGCAATTTTTGGTCTTTTCTTGGGTGTTGGTAGCTTGATACATTGTGGGAAATCTTACTAACTTTTCCCTTGTTTTGTGACATTTTAGATTTTAAGTGTTTTTAATGCTTGGGATTTTATTGTTGTACATTTTGAATATGATATAAGTTTCGCTAGAAGCTAATAAGTGTGTCTTTGTTTTGTTTGTGCACTTTGATTTGTTTTTGTTTATACGGATATTGTTATTGATTCAAGTTGTGTTATGTGGTTAATGATGGTGCAGGTGCAGCACAGCTTTGTGGGTTTCTTGATTCAAAGAAAATAAGGTCAAGTTTGATTTTTAATATTTAGTTTATTTTGTGTATTCAATAACTTCATGGTATATCTGCTTGAATTTATGGGACTCTTCTTATACTTCGTTTGGTCAAACTACCTTAGGGAGTGCAGCAATTTTTGGTCTTTTCTTGGGTGCTGGTAGCTTGATACATTGTGGGAAATCTTACTAACTTTTCTCTTGCTTTGTGACATTTAGATTGTGTTATTTGTGTTATCATAAGTGCATTAATACTTAATAATATTTTTTTATTCCATGTTCTGTAAAGGAGGAATTCTGCACTTTTATACATTTCGGTATTACAATTGATTGAGTTTATTAGATTGTTATTGATTCAGGTTGTGTTATGTGGTTAATGATGGTGCAGTTGCAGCACAGCTTTGTGGGTTTCTTGATTAAAAGAAAATAAGGTTAAGTTTGATTTTTAATATTTAGTTTATTTTTTTTCTTGCTTTTTGCCAAGGTCCCTATGATCCAGTTTTGATCCAACCTTGGGAACATTGAGATGAACATGTTTCTGAAAATGATCATCCTAGAGCATTTCCAGACAATCAGGTTGCTTTTGATATCATTGATCAAAAGAAAAGATTATGTCTCCTGTGCAGTTTACATTTTAAGTCCTTTATTATTATTATTATTATTATTTTATTAACTCTATTTCATCACTTTGCATGCAGTGCTATGTTGTGTTTGTTCTCAACATTTCATTTAACATGTAGTGCTCTTCCTGGTGTCTTTAACCATTGATATTTCTGATAAGCAGACAATCTCAAAGCATGTTACACATACTTCTGAGCTTCCCTAATGGAATTACGATGGATCAAGTACTGGACAAGCACCTGGTGAAGATAGTGAAGTGATTATATAGTAAGATCTGATAAGATGGAACTGATTTTATATTTTGGTATGTAAACTTCGTCGTTCTCTATATGGTCTAAAATAGTCTCCTCTAGGGCTGCAAACGAACCGAACTGTTCGCGAACGTTCGTTGTTCGTTCGATTACTGTTCGATAATGTTCGCGAACATTTGTTCGCGAACAGTTCGATAATTGTTCGATAATATGTTCGACGAGTTCGAACAGGGGGTTGTTCGCTCGATTATGTTCGCGAACACTATACGCTTCGACTAATTCATCCGCTCGCAACAATCGCTTCGATTGTTCGCTCGTTTATGTTCAAAAAACATGTTATGCATTATTATAATTAAAAAAAAAAAATTCCATTTTTATATTATGTTTGATTGAGTTTGGATAAATTTTTTTTAATGGTAATCAATAATAAAATATTATGATACTTTTGTTTTTCTTATATATATAATATGTTTGGATTTTTTTTTCCAAATGTCATCAATAATTAAATATATAAGTGTATAGCATTTTAATTAAAAAGTAATAAATTGCTATGATACATAGCATGACAAATTTAATAACATAATAAATTGTATAATCAAGTGATAAATAATATAGTAAATCCAATAACATAATAGCTTCATATTTTTCTAAATGTAATCAATAATTAAATATTATAAGATAACATTTCAATTAATAAATAATAAATATAGTATGGTAAATTGATAAACATAACATATTGTATAATCAAGTGATGTATATCATACCAAATTTAATAATATAATAGTTTAATTAAACCTAAATTAATCACATATTTGTATTGATCACATATTACAATAAACTCTCATATCACTATGAATTTATAGGTGTTGGTACAAAATAAATATGTAGACAGTAATGATAATATATATATATATATATATATATATATATATATATATATATATATATATAATTAATCACACATATGTATTGATCATATATTACAATAGATTTTCATTTTACTCTAAATTTATGGGTGTTGATACAAAATATATATGTAAATATTTAAAATATTTATGATAATTTATGTAATGATAATAAATATATGATAACCTATAATTTTGGTAATTTCATAACATATTTAACCTATGTTTAATATATGTATGATAATAATTTTGTATATACACAATTACACATTATATATAACAAATTAATCACACATATGTATTGATCATATATTATAATAGGCCATCATTTCACTATGAATTTATGGGTGTTGATACAATATATATATAATCACACGTATGTATTGATCATATATTACAATAGACTTTCATTCCACTATAAATTTATGGGTGTTGATACAAAATATATATGTAAACATTTAAAATATTTAGGATAATTTATGTAATGATAATAAATATATGATAACCTATAATTTTGGTAATTACATAACATATTTAACCTATGATTAATATATGTATGATAGTAATTTTGTATATACACAATTACACATTATATACACCAAATTAATCACACATATGTATTGATCATATATTATAATAGGCCATCATTTCACTATAAATTTATGGGTGTTGATATATATATATAACAAATTAATCACACATATGTATTGATCATATATTACAATAGACTTTCATTCCACTATAAATTTATGGGTGTTGATACAAAATATATATGTAAACATTTAAAATATTTAGGTATTTACAAATTATCGAACGAGTTAGTTGAACATGTATTTACAAATTATCGAACGAATTATCGAACGAGTTAGTCGAACAAGTATTTACAAATTATCGAACGCGTTAGTCGAACGAACAAGTTAGTCGAACGAGTTAGTCGAACGAGTTAGTCGAACAGGTTAGTCGAACGAGTTAGTCGAACAGGTTAGTCGAACGAACACGAACGAGTTACGAACGAACACGAACGAGCTTTTTGTTAATCGAACGAACACGAACACACATCCTGTGTTCGTTCGAACACGAACACGAACACGAACAATCGAACATGCTTATCGAACGATTTTCGAACGGGCCCGTTCGTTCATGTTCGGTTCGATTGCAGGCCTAGTCTCCTCGTGCTTGGTTTGGACGATTTAGCACAGTTATCCAAGAGTTTGGTATGATTCGATGTGAGTCTGATCACTCTGTTTTCTATAGACATACATCATCAGGGCAGTGTATCTATCTGGTTGTCTATGTCGATGATATTGTTATTACAGGAAGTGATCAAGATGGCATTGGAACAGTTGAAGCAACACTTGTTCAAACACTTTCAGACGAAAGACTTAGGGCTACTCAGATACTTTCTTGGCATAGAAGTCTCAGTCTAAATCTGGTATTGTTATTTCTCAGAGGAAGTATGTACTGGATATTCTAGAGGAAACAGAGATGTCAGATTGCAGACCAATAGACTCTTCTATGGATCCTAATTTAAAACTTTTACCTGGACAGGGGGAGCCTCTTACTGATCTTGGAAGGTATCGAAGACTTGTTGGAAAACTTAACTATCTTACTATCACACGATCGGATATTTCCTTTTCTGTCAGCGTTGTGAGTCAGTTCCTTCAAACTTCGTGTGATAGTCATTGGGATGCAGTTGTCCGGATTTTAAGGTATATCAAGGGAGCACCAGGTAGAGGCTTACTGTATGAAAATAAGGGCCATTCGCATATTGTCGGATATTCAGATGCTGATTGAGCAGGTTCTCCATTTGATAGATGTTCTATCTCAGGATTTTGTGTTCTTGTTGGAGGAAACCTAGTTTCATGGAAAAGTAAGAAACAAGCGGTTGTTGCAAGATCAAGTGCTGAAGCAGAGTATCGTGCAATGGCCTTAGCCACTTGTGAGCTGGTTTGGTTAAAACAACTAATTCAAGAGTTGAGATTTGTCGAAGTATCACAAATGAAGTTACTCTGTGATAATTAGGCTGTCCTTCATATTGCTTCAAATCCAGTGTTTCATGAGAGGACTAAACACATAGAAATTGATTGTCACTTTGTTCAAGAGAAAGTTCTATCAGGGTGTATTGCAACTAGTTATGTTAGTTCCAACAACCAGTTAGCAGACATCCTCACTAAGTC
The DNA here is from genome assembly GCA_026225825.1 of Pistacia integerrima. Taxonomy (NCBI): domain Eukaryota; kingdom Viridiplantae; phylum Streptophyta; class Magnoliopsida; order Sapindales; family Anacardiaceae; genus Pistacia; species Pistacia integerrima. The sequence goes on from CM047746.1 coordinate 13,898,750, forward strand.
TCTCAAAGGTTCTCGTGTTGACTTTATTTGTAACAAGCATGGTGCGTATGACTTATATGTTCCAGCTTGAGGGGGAGTGTTGAAATGTAAAATAGGAAATAGAATTATTCTTTTTGTAATATAGGAAATAGAATTATTCTCATTGTAATATAGGAAATAGAATTATAATAGGAATAGGAAATAGAATTATAATAGGAATGTAACAATTTACTTCCTAGATTACTTCCTAGATTAGTTTTTTGTTTTTGCTATAAATTCATTGTACATCTCATTATGAAATACAAGAAAAATATTTCTCCACACTTCTTATCATCACAAGAACATTTTTAGTTGAATATTTTATCAAGCCCTCAAGCCTTTTTCAAGGACCTTTCCGTGGAGGCAACAACATCTTGGTAAATGTCATTCACTTTTAAGTTAATAGAAATATATTTTAGGATTGGTTTGACTTTCTATCATTGAGACAAAAAGTTATGCTGCCTTTTGATGTTATGCTATATGTTTTGCAAGGCCATTTGTGATGCATACATGCCAGCAGGCAAGCCCATCCCTACAAACAAATGCCACAGGGCTGCTAAGATTTTTAGTGACCCAAAGGTGGTGGTTGAAGTTCTATGGTATGCATTTTTCAATTATCTTTGATCTTGAAGTTTAATTTCCGTCCTTGATGTTTAAATATGTCTCATCATGTCATAACCTAAATATTTCCATTTCTCTTTCACTTAGATTCCACCACAGTCAAATATAAAGTTTTTGAAACTGATTACTGTTTGTTTGGTACATAGAGATTATTATTGTGACATTATTTATTCATCATTAAACTTTTACGTTGTAATATAAAATTGCTCTTATGTCCTATAACTTTAATGTTGGGTATGGATAGAACAAGCTTATACCTTACTTCCAAAAAATGTGAAGTGGCCTTAGGGTTGGCTTGTTGGAGGCTATCCAGGTCCTCGGTTAATGAGTTGGTTCACAATCATTGATCAATATATGTATTGATTTTCATATTTAGTTTTATGGACAAAATATATATTAAACTACAGTGAGTTTCAAATTTCAATAGCCTTCAGTTAAGTTTCTATTTTGTACTAAAATATATCTTGCTATCTTTTGAAATGATTGAATCTGAAGAGTGGAAAAGGTGACCTTCCATTTATGAGGATTTTTCCTAGAAAGCACTACATTTCATCATTATGATTAAATGCACATACCGTAAAATATATTTGATAGTTTCTCTTTGATATGCATTACAATGATCTAACAGTCTTAATCTGAGTATTATTTTCATTACCTCAAACGGAATACTAAATTGATGAATTTCCTGGATTTTGTGATTGTTGATTTATTATTTATGCCAACAGTGGACTGTGACTTGATTTCTGGATTATGCAGCTCACATTCTCTGTCAAAAAGAGATGAACTGACAACTTAATCATGTTTATAGGAAAAAAATGGTAACTGCAGCCTAGATTTTGGTGATTTAATAGCACACAATTGAGAAGAGGAATCTGATAATACTCCCAAGTCTACATATTTCAGTATCATGTCGCGAAAGTCTACCCTCATAGTTATATCCTTAGCTGCCCTACCCATACTAGCAGCAGGTTGCATGTGTGCCAACATTCAGTGGAAGCATTTTTTCCAATAGCAGCTTTAAATATCAAAGACTAGATATGGAGTTGACAGTTTATGGTGCATGGAAATTCGACTCACACGCCAATGATGGATGGATGATTGCGATGATGACGAGGCACCCAAGACTTCCTCGATGCCAGTTACTCCAAGTGTTCCTTTTAAGGCCTTGCTTCTCGACGGTTGAACAAAGAGGACTGGAAGGATTAGTTATCTTTAGTTCAACAAAAACTCTAAAAGAAGGAGAAAATAGGATGAGTTGATTCTCAAATGTAATTTAAAATCCTTTAGATTTTGGTATTTTTTTTAGGGAAGGGGCTATTACATGTAGACTCTTGATTTCTTTTTCTGTAGGAACTTAAAGGATGATTTCAATATAGCCTATTCTTTTCTGCTTAATGATGATGCCATTTCATTTTATATTTTGGCCATTTGTGGGATTTTCTTTATTTTCTTTTCTTTTATAAACATACCCGCGCTAGTGTTCTGAAAACCGGATTGGACCGTCCGATCGGACCAGTTCGATCGGGAACCGGCGGTATCTCCGGTCCAGTATCCTCTAAAAATCGCTATTTTCAATCAAACCGGATTAAGCCGCGGTTGGACCGTCGGAATAGTGCCGAATCATGGTCCAATCTCAACTCAATCCCGCCTGATTTCGGCATCGTTCGAGGGAGAAAACACCACCATTAGACTTGACGACATCTCCACGACAAAACCCATCCATTTTCAGTGGTCGTCGTCCAGCCTTCGTCGCTCGTTGTCCACCTGTAGTTCACACGACCATTGGACTTCCTTCTTGACTCCGGCAAGTTCCGACGCCGATGGAACTCCCTAACACCACCATCAGATTCGCTAGCACCTCTACACCAAAAGCCTCATGATTCCAAACTTCGATTGGCCGTCGATCGTCGTTGCCGCCACCACTCACCAGTCTCTTCGTGCGACATGGGTGTTTTGGATAGATTTCAAACCTTAAGGGAGTATTGATAGGGGTGTTTTTGATGAATTTCAAACATTTAGGGACTAAAAATAATTTTACAGGATATGGTCCAACCGAACAATCCAACCGGAAACCGAACCCTTGAACGGGTCATAATCCGGTCCGATTTTCAGAACATTGACCCGTGCTACTTGCAGGTCCCATGTCTAGTTTATATATATATATATATATATATATATATATATATATATATATATATATGTGTGTGTGTGTGTGTGTGTGTGTGTGTGTGTGTGTGTGTGTACACGAGCGCATGTGTTACGCGGGCCCCATGTCTAGTTTATATATATATATATGTGTGTGTGTGTGTGTGTGTGTGTGTGTGTGTGTGTGTGTGTGTTTTAAATTGTTCATATTCATGCCTTAAATAATTGCTTATTATATTTGGTATGAATGGTTTAATATTTATTTATGTGATGGATGGATATTAGATTAGAGGGTTGATGATGGGTGCCATTTAGTTTTCAAAATATTCAAAAGGGTTTGTAATATTCTTCTATTCAATGGCCTATAATAATTAAATTTTATTTATTTATTTTAATCGGGTCTGTATGCATAAGATCTAATTTGTAATTGAATCGGTTGGACGGGAACCCGAAGATCATGAAGATGACGATCCGAACGAAGATATAGGATTAGGGTAAATAGTTTACCTTTAGGATGTATTTTTGGAAAGCCCTATGGTCAACCCACATGCTTTAATTTATGCATATATGTGACATGTATGGAATGTTAAAAAATTAACTAAGGTTAAACCTAAATTTCCTCAATTAAAATTTTTAAATCCAAGTCTCCCATTATGGGATAACTAAATTCTTTAATGTAAATTTTAATATCCCAAGATTTCTATTATGTGAGGGATATGATCTTTATATCATAGAATTAAGTTGATCTTGTTCTTGGATGGATATTTTCATCTTAACCAAGATTTCTATTATGTGAGGACATGATGAAAATGTCATCCTAAGAAAGCACAATGGTTTGGATTTAACTAGCCTAGGGTACCAAGAATTCTATTATGTGAGGTATTCGAAGCTAGGACAAGGAATATGGATCAAATCTTATATAGTGATATAAAAGGAAAATAGTTTCCTAGTTATTAAACTTAATTGACCAAGAATTCTATTATGTGAGGTTAATTGAATTTAATAAGAAATTGATTCCCCACTAAGAAATTTAATCCAACGAAAATTTTTGCATCCTATCAAAGGGAGTGTAAGACTCGAATAAAATAGTGGGAGCTAATTTGATTATGCAATAAAAGGTTTAAAATGATTACAAGACATTTGTAGTTTCATCTTTGTGATATTCTCTTAAGGATAATGAATAATAACATGTTAACTGGACCCAACCTTAAGGATTGGCTAAGAAATCTCATAATCGTTCAAGAGGAACTGTCCTTAAACAGTCTGAGGAAAGGCAAAGGAAAAGCAGGTACGAACCAATGTCTTATGATTGAATATGAATTAAGTGTTAATTCATATAGTCATTCCTGGATATTAGATTCAGCAGCAACATCTCATGTTTGTATGTCTTTGCAGGTACTTAAGAATAGTTTTGAGGTGACAAAAGGTGAGATCATTTTGAGGATGGCGAATTGGGCACGAGTTGCAGCCAAGGCCATGGGGACTTGCCCATAAGACTACCTTCAGGACACGTTTTTAATTTATTTAAAGTATTGTACTTTGAAAAAGCCACTAGAAACATCATTTCTATTTCTGCTTTGTGTAAAGCAGGTTACCATGTACTGTTTAATGGAAATGAATGTTCAATACATTTTGGAAATGTTTTAGTTGGCAAAGCTGGGAATACAAATGGTTTGTATGACTTGGAACAAAATGATTATGCTTCAATCAATATCATTTCCAATAAAAGAACTCGATCTGAATTAAATCCTAAAATTCTATGGCATCATAGATTGGGTCATATAGGAGAGAGAATATTAGTACAGCTTGGAGAAAGTGGTGTTAGGAAACGATCATAAATGGCAGTGGAAAACAAAAATATTTACATCATAGATCGTTCCTTAGAACAAAGATTAGGGCACAAATTTACAGTTTATACACAATTTTAGAATCTGCAGAATTTCAGTTTAGAGTTTAAAAAATCATACGCACGTTTGGAGGCTCCTCCAACTTGTCTCTGAACGTATTTCGCTACCGACCCAAGAGTAGGATCGAACCAATGTAGTCCACACAAAGATAACCTCAAGGAACTAGAGAGGGATTTGCTAGATCCTCTTTAGCGTTTAAGAACCAAGAAGCAATCAAATAAAATTTGATTTCAAGCAAAATGCAAATTGGCGTGGGAAGAGAGTAAAGGGGCTGGAATTTTTGTCTAAAATATTGAATGAAAGAATTAGTTAATTCACAAAGTGTTGTACTTATATAGTGCACACCTTGCCTTGTTCCAACATGGAATGGGCTTGGGCACCAACCCAAACACCCTTTGTATCCAAACAACCCCTTATTAGATATTTTAATTTTAATTATCATTATCTCAATTAAATTCAATTAATATATATATATATATATATATATATATATATATATATATATATATATATATATATATATATATATATATATATATATATATATATTAACATTTAACAATAGTGATAATTTATTTAAATATATGCGAACACATATTTAAACGTAATCTCACTTATTTAATTTTAATATCAAATTAAATAAAAGCTACGACCTCAACAAATTTAATTACACTGTAAAATTATCAAAATACCCTTTTGCTTAAAAAGACGAAAACACCCTTCTTATAAACTGGTTCTTAAATTATCTTCTGTGTGTGTGACCCATAGGCTCCTCATTATACCGGTAGTGTGTAGTATCGCGATTAACACCAATTAATTGTCTCACTACACATAGACCAAGATTGGCCCCTAGCAATGCATCATGGCCACCCGATAGATTCGGATTCAGCGAAGCAGCTACTTGTCAACGATATGGTTACCGTACAATCCGATCCTTTCATCATCCGTTATCTCGACGAGACCGGGGCACATAAATAGTGTCAACCTCGGTTATTCTCAATATTATGTATTCAGTTACTGGACTAATGACCTGTATTATAAACTGGATAGAGCAATAACTCAATCCCACTGTGGCCACAGTTTTAGTGTCATTGCCATTTATTGAATTGCGCCATGAGATAACTTCTCTCGTACCCGGGAGTGATGAATCCTCTGTCTATCCACCATAGTCTTGATACACTCTTTGATGCAGCCAATCACCACCGTATTGACGGCTTTGAATAGAACTGCGTTAGACTAGTGTCAAACTACACCAATCGGTGCACAAGGCGCTCCGGTGATCTCAAGCCTAAGGATCACATGCACCACCATTCGTTAGAGGATTTGTTCCATAGACACTGGGGTTACCATCCATATGGAATCCTCTGGTGGGTCAGTCTAGTGAACTTGCCTACTGCAAGCACCCATGTGTTACACTAGGTTGTCACCAAACAACTTGACAAGTGAGATCAGTCATTGCCTTTCGACAGGGTCGTTCAACACTATGGTAGCCTTACTGTATTATCTGTGCCCTTACTTCAGAATAATACTAGGGCTATGGATGTTCCTAGAATGGCCACCATATGTGCTCATAGGGTTCTCACTATCAAGATTTGAAACACTTGATACTTTCGTCACGGTTCTACCATTCTAAGGACATATATCAATACATACAATGATGATTTACGTGATATAGAATAAAATGCCTTTTATTGATCAATGAACATTATTACAAAGAGTCAATTCTACAATAATTGATTGGCTCTAGGGCACCTACTCTAACAATCTCCCACTTGCACTATAGCCAATTATTCATGCACTCAACATTGAATGACCCAAGTGCCCATCATGCTTCTGCTACAACAGAAACTTCAATAGTGAGTTAGTAGGTATTCTGCAAATCTGCACATTCCCTTTCTGATCGATCTCTTAGATTAGATTGAATCAACTAAGTATGCGTTTGGATTACTGGTGAGGATGTGATTCCTCAACCACAACAATGGCTCCATTGTTATTGTAGTAGAAATATACTAGATCAGCAATGCTTGGAACCACATCAAGTTTAGTAATGAACTTCTTAATCCAAACCGCCTACACGGCTGCATTAAATAATGCGATATACTTAGCATCAATTGTAGACTTTGCTACAGTACACCGATTCGAGCTCTTACAGCTCACTGCAGCTATATTGAGACAAAATATTCAATCCCTGATTGCGATCGATAATCATCTTTGTCTGTTTGGAAACTAGTATCACTGTATCCTCTTATAGTGAGCTCATCTTCCCCTTCATAAATTAAGAACATATCCTTAGTCCTCTTTAGGTACTTAAGAATACTCTTGACAGCCATCCAGTGATGCTCACCTAGATCCGATTGATATCAACTACAAGTTCTCAAAGCACATGAGATATCAATCTGAGTACATAGCATGGCATACATGATAGATCCAATTGTTGATGCATATGGGATCCTCTTCATCCTATCTCTCTCATCTTGTGTTCTAAGACACAATTCCTTAGAGAGATAAACACCATGTGACATCGGAAGAAATCCCTTCTTGGATTCCTCCATACTGAATCTTTTCAGTACTTTGTCAATATATGCATTATGACTTAGGCCAAGCAACCTACGCTATCTATCACGATAGATCTTTATTCCAAGAATGTAGGCTGCTTCCCCTAAGTCCTTCATGTAGAAGCACTTGGATAACCAAGTCTTTACTGTCTGTAAGTTCGGTATATCATTCCCGATTAGAAGTTTGTCATTGACATACAACACTAGGAATGCCATTGCGCTCCCACTCACTTTCTTGTAAACACAAGGCTCATCTTCGTTCTTGATAAAACCGAATTCTTTTACGGCTTCATCAAAACGAATGTACCAGCTCCTTGAAGCTTGCTTGAGTCCATAAATGGATCTCTGCAACTTGCATACCCTATTAGCTTGCCCATCAAGAACGAAACCATCAGGTTGTGTCATATACACATCCTCCTCAAGGTTTCCGTTCAGGAAAGATGTTTTGACATCTATTTCCCAAATCTCATAGTCATGATATGCAGCAACCGCAAGCAAAATCTGGATGGATTTAATCATGGCAACCAGCGAAAAGGTTTCTTTATAGTCAATACCATGAATTTGTTTGAAACCTTTGGCAACCAGTCATGCTTTATAAGTATGCACCTTGCCATCCATGTTAGTCTTCTTCTTAAAGACCCATTTACACCCTATAGGTTTTAACCCTTCAGGTGGTTCCACCAGAGGCCATACTTGGTTCTGGTACATGGAGTCTATCTCAGATTTCATGGCTTTAAGCCATTTAACAGAATTTGGATCCGATATAGCGTCTTCGTAGGTTCTGGGTTCATCATCTTGGTAGACCAGTACGTCACCATGTTGAGTCGCGAGATAACCGTATCTCTCAGGCTCATGGCATACTCTTCTAGATCTACGTAGCTCATGTGCTACTTGAGGTGGTTTATTTTGATCCACAGTTTGTGGAGTAACCTTCTCTTGATGTTCAACCACTTCCTGTGGCACATCATCCCGTCCTTCGTCTAGTATAATTTGTGGTTTTAGAACTTCATAGAGTTCTACTTTTCTCCCACTAGTACTTCTTAAAAAAAATTCATTTTCTAAAAAGACATCAAAATGAGCAACATAAATTTTGCACTCTTCTGGGTGGTAGAAATAGTATCCTTTGGTCTCTTTTGGATACCTCACAAAAATATACATGTAAAGGATTTTGGGCCCAGCTTGTTCGAAGTTAATTTCTTAACATAAGCTTCGCGACCCCAAATCCTTAGATAAGACAAGTTGGGCTTTCCTCCATAGTTCATATGGAGTCTTATCTATAGACATTTGACGGCACACGGTTCATAACGTGAGTCGCAGTCTCTAGGGCATAACCCCAGAATGATGCAGGTAGATCACTAAAACTCATCATGGACCTAACCATGTCAAGTAAGGTCCTATTCCTCATTTCTGATACTCCATTGTGTTGGGGTGTATAAGGAGGGGTGAGTTGTGATAATATCTCACATTCCTTCAGACATGTTTAGCTCAACTTGCCAAAGTTGGCATAGTTGTCATTTTGAGATTATCCTTATTGTCTTTCTGAAGAACATATTATTATGAAACAGTTCCATAAAGAATATTATTTACACTCAAGGACAATAATCCATTAGTAAACTAATACTCTCATTTGTCCTAAGTGGACACAGAAATATAATTTCTAGAAACTGAAGAAAGACCATAATAATCCACAAGTTCCAAGAAACAAGCCCATCGGCTAAATTAGACGATAAGATCCTACAGCAAATGTAGCAGCACGTGCTTCATTTCTAACTAGTAGGTCCACATCTCCCTCGGCGAGCAATCTACTCTACCATAGTTCTTGCACATCAGCTAAATGTGAGTACCACATCTTGTGTCAGTGACCCTAGATGTTTACGGGAGAAGTTAATATCAAGAATGTACCTGCCAAAGAAGTAACATTCTTCTTCCCTTTTGCTAGGAAGGCCTTACAATGTTTCCTCCAGTGGCTAGGATTCCCACAGTGAGGACAAACGCCTTTCCTTTCTGCAACAGTTCTTTCCAATGACTTCTAAGCCCTTTCCTTTTCACTTGAGTTGGCTTCAACCAATGTTAATGTTTCTGACATTTTCATGCCTGACTCAGTAGCCTTTAACAAATCCAGAAGCTCGGAAAGGGTGTTCTTCTTATCTTCCTCAATGAAGTCATAGACAAATTGAGAATAAGAATCTTGCAAAGACTATAATATTAGGTTTATCGTTAAACCTTCATTAAGTCCACATCCCAAAATCTCAAGCTTGTTCATATACTTGGTCAACTTGAGTATATGATCGCCAATTTTGGTACCCTCTTCCATCCTACATCTGAATAACGACCGAGACACCATATGCTTCTCATTTCTACAAAGAAAATGAAGAATATAAGCTAAATCCATTTTCTGGCGCTACTGTCGCAGTAATGGTGCCATTGATGCAAGCACAATGTATCTAGTCATTTATACTTTTGCATCATGTGTATGCTTCATGGTGTGCTATCATAGGCAACCAAGATTAAAAACCTTCCTAACCTAACTACTGAACTGTAAATAGGGTAAGCAAGGGTCGATCCCACGAAGAGTGTCTAGCCAAATTTTTGATGATGTGAATAAGGTTGGGGGGTTTTGAGTAAAACAGAAAACAATCTTACCCAAAAACAAAAACAAAAACAATTCAATTCGAAATCAATTAATATAACAAAACTTGGTCTCCGTCAACATCCACCATCGGAATCTTACAACTGATCATTGATGCAAAAGTAAATCAATTCTTACTTTGAATATTCACCGTTGGAACCATTTTCCTATCTCTCCTTAAATGTAATTAATTAGAAAACAAGCGATCTTAATTAATCTTACCATTAAACAACCTTAGACAAACGCTAAAGATTTAATCTAATGGCAGCCTTAAGATCGATGAAGCTAAACAACACAAACTCAAGCGGTTGTATTTAATTTAGTCGAGTGTTCCTCTTAAGATTACTAATTCCTGATGCAGCAAATTAATAACCCTAATTGCTTCACAAGTTAGAGGGATCAAACACTTACGGATTTGATAGCTAACTTAGCAGTAGATTGTAACAAATAATAACCTAGTAGGCCTCCTAGCAATTAAATAAAACAATCATGAAAATAAGCATAGAAGAACATCCAATACTCAAAGCATAAAATTGAACACTAAGATAAAACAGATTAGATCTCACAGTTATTGATTCCGAGGCCTTCGTTTCCTTCGACCAAGTTATATAAATTAGCCTCTCATGGACATCACGAAATTTCCAAAGGAAAAGTTACAGAGAAGACTAGAGAGAGGCGTCTGTCCCCCCAAACCTAATCTGATCTCCTTAAAAAATATCCAGTTCAAGTATTTGAATTCCACTAAATCTCCTAAAAGAAATATTCTAATATCCTAAAATAACATTAATCCTAATTTGATTCTAATTAATTGAAAATAAGATAAAGTCCTAAAATAAAATACGAAAGTGGTGTTTTCCAGCTGTAATTTGCGTGCAATAGGTCTTCAAAACTTCTTGTAATAATCTACCTATTTGAATTGCATGACAAGGCGGAATGTTCCAGAACATCGGCAGTGCAGGTGCGTCAACTTCAAGCTCGATTACAACCTTGATGCAGCGAGTATCTCTCCAAACTCAAAACATGAAAGTTGTATATATCTTTCTTAGCGTTCCACAACATTTTGAATCATCTAAATCGGAGCTCGGACGAGAGAGTTATGCCCAGATTACGAAACAATGTCGAAACTGTCCGAATTCACTTAATTAGTTCCGTTTTGCAATTAACGCCTCCATTTGCATCCTAAATCAAAATAGAATAATAATGTGTACATTTAGGCAGCAAATAAGTATAAAAAACTAGACATTAAGGGGGGGTAAATATGACATTTTGCATTCTCATCACTTCACATATAAATACCCAGTCTCATGGATAGAACTATCAGCAGGCTCTGGTGATAGAGCTTGTTCAATGGTGTATAATCTATCGCTTGACTGAAGTATATTGTTTATACTTCTATACTAGTCAATGAAATGTTCACCATTCCATTTCTCTCCCAGTTCGATGATTTGTCGCAGTGATGTTGGGATCATTTTGCTTAATTTTAAGTGAATCTACAAGTGCAGAATAAGTAACCGTTATTACCATGTTCATTATTATTTAATATGGTCTTTTATTAAACGATGCTCCCACTATTTTACTCAAGTCAATAGCCCTCACTATTAACTCGGGAAAGCCCGTTGACTTTCCTAGTGGACTGAGATCCCATCCTGCCCATTTCAAACCTTTGCTTTGGCGAACAAGCCAAAATGAGTTGATTAGGTAGGCCAACAAACTTAATCCACACCAGTTGATAGCTCCTACTATCAACCTCAAATGTGAAGAAGCCAACAAGCCAATCACACAATCCAATGGACACTACATGCCATCGTCCTCAAGTGTGATTCTCAGTATCAACAGAGTGGACACTACATGCCACCACGTACACACAATATGTGTACTTCTCTACTATGCCTATGACGCGTTTATCAACCTTCACTTTGGTGAACAAGCAAAACCATCATTTTTTTTTAAGTCGACCCATCACCATTAAGGAAAACTCCAATGCATTTTAACCTCCTATTAGTAGAAGTGTACCCTTCGCTTTGGCGAACAAGGTTTAGACGAATAGTGGTTTGATTAAAACCATGGTGATGGAAGGCTTACGTGACTTAATATCCTTTAGTTGAGGGTTTGTTATTTAATGTCTCACTAGATTATTATCTTTGTTAGAACGACATTGTTTGGCATGTTATTGAACATTCAACCTTAGCATGCATTCTAAACAAAATATTAAAACGTGCCGGTACATGGCCCAACTAAAACCGATTTCCTCGAGCCTAGAGGTATCGGTGGGTCACCTAGTGGTCCTGTAATAAATCTTGAGTCTTCAAGTATGATTGCCTCATCCTTTGCTCCATCTCAAGTCCATTACAAAAGCATCATACTAAATTTACAATAAAATTAATCTCAAACTAATTTTACATCAACAAATTTAGAAACCTCGATTTACATTCAAGGGGAATGAGATGAGAAGAGGAGAAAGGCAGGACACGTAGGCCCTATTAAATAAATTACAACCATACATACCCAAAATTTTTAAAACATTCACCATAGGTCTAAAGCTCATGTACTGGGCACCATGCAATATACAAACAAGTCCATGAAATTTATTTAAAAAACAATCAATTTTTGAATTGGGTGGGTGAATTTTTAATTACCCCTGACAATTTATTTGAAAGTTTTCAATCTGGCCCCTGCGCACTCGGAAGTGCGCTCGCTGTGGCAATGGGTTATATCGCCGTGGCGAGCGTACACTAATATGTAGCAACAAAACAGTTCAACCAGCAACCAAAATACGCCAAACGGATTGTGCAATCAATCTAAACTACTGATTTCAACAAAAATCCATAACCCAGTACATTCCAAAATTGCAGATCATCAACAAATTAAATTAATCAATCAATTGATTTCTTAAAACATGCTTTCATGGCAGATTTTGTGCAGATTCATCAAGGCAACAAGTTATCAATCAAATACATGTAATCAACCAATCACAAAAACTATAAAATCTGGTACCCTAGGCTTTGATACCACTGTTAGGAAATGATCATAAATGGCAGCGGAAAACAAAAATATTTACATCATAGATCATTCCTTAGAACCAAGATCAGGGCACAAATTTACAGTTTATACACAATTTTAGAATTTGCAGAATTTCAGTTTAGAGTTTAAGAAATCATACGCACGTTTGGAGGCTTCTCCAACTTGTCTCTGAATGTATTTTGCTACCGATCCAAGAGTAGGATCAAACCAATGTAGTCCACACGAAGATAACCCCAAGGAACTAGAGAGGGATTTGCTAGATCCTCTTTAGCCTTTAAGAACCAAGAAGCAATCAAATATAATTTGATTTCAAGCAAAATGCAAACTGGCATGGAATAGAGTAAAGGGGCTGGAATTTTTGTCTAAAATATTGAATGAAAGAATTAGTTTAATTCACAAAGTGTTGCACTTATATAGTGCACACTTTGCCCTATTTCAACATGGAATGGGCTTGGGCACCAACCTAAACACCCTTTGTATCCAAACAGCCCCTTATTAGATATTTTAATTTTAATTATCATTATCTCAATTAAATTCAATTAATATATATAAAATATTAACATTTAACAATAATGATAATTTATTTAAATATATGCGAACACATATTTAAACGTAATCTCACTTATTTAATTTTAATATCAAATTAAATAAAGGCTACGACCTCAGCAAATTTAATTGCACTGTGAAATTACCAAAATACTCTTTTGCCTAAAAAGACGAAAATGCCCTTCTTATAAATTGGTTCTTAAATTATCTTCTATGTGTGTGACCCATAGGCTCCTCATCATACCAGTATTGTGTAGTATCGTGATTAACATCAACTAATCGTCTCACTACACACATACCAAGATTGGCCCCTAGCAGGCGTCATGGCCACCTGATAGATTCGGATTTAGCGAAGCAGTTACCTGTCAACGATATGGTTACCGTACAATCCGATCCTTTCATCATCTGTTATCTCGACGAGACCAGGGCATAGAAATAGTGTCAACCTCGGTTATTCTCGATATTATATATTCAGTTACTGGATGAATGACCTGTATTATAAATTGGATAGAGCAACAACTCAATCCCACTGTGACCACAGTTTTAGTGTCATTGCCATTTACTGAATTGCGCCGTGAGATAACTTCTCCCGTACCCGGGAGTGATGAATCCTCTGTCTATCCATCATAGTCTTGATACACTCTTTGATGCAGCCAATCACCACCGTATTGACAGCTTTGAATAGAACTGCGTTAGGCTAGTGTCAAACTACACCAATCAGTGCACAAGGCGCTCCGGTGATCTCAAGCCTAAGGATCACATGCACCACTATTTGTTAGAGGATTTGTTCCATAGACACTGGGGTTACCATCCATATGGAATCCTCTGGTGGGTCAGTCTAGTGAACTTGCCTATAGCAAGCATCCATGTGTTACACCAGGTTGTCACCAAACAACCTTGACAAGTGAGATTAGTCACTGTCTTTCGATAGGGTTGTTCAACAATATGATAGCTTTACCGTATTATCTGTGCCCTTACTTCAAAAATAATACTAGGGCTATGGACGTTCGTAGAATGACCACCATATGTGCTCATATGGTTCTCACTATCAAGATTTGAAACACTTGATACCCTCGTCATGGTTCTTCCATTCTAAGGACATATATCAATACATACAATGATGATTTACACGATATAGAATACAATGCTTTTTATTGATGAATGAACGTTATTACAAAGAGTCAATTCTACAATAATTGATTGGCTCTAGGGCACCTACTCTAACAAGTGGGATCATAAACTCATTGGGTTTTGAACCCTATCCAACTTGTGAATCGTGCTCTAAGGAAAGATGACCAAGTCTTCCTTTAAGAATGAAGGAGAGCGAGCTAAAGAACTATTAGGACTCAAACATACAAATGTGTGTGGACCATTCAGTACTTTAGCCAGGGGAGGATTTGAATACTTCATTACCTTTACAGATGATTTGTCACGATATGAGTATTTGTATTTAATGAAATACAAATCTGAATCCTTTAAAAAATTCAGAGAATTCAAGAATGAAGTAGAAAATCAAACTAGAAAGAGTATTAAAATACTACGATCAAATCGTGGGGGTGAATACTTGAGTACAGAGTTTCAGGAGCTCTTAAAAGAAAATGGGATCATCTCACAATTAACTACTCCTTACATACCCTAGCTTAATGGAGTGTCTGAAAGGAGAAATCATACCCTATTGGATATGGTATGATTGATGGTGAGTTTTACAGACTTGCCAATGTCTTTGTGGGGTTATGCTCTCCAGACCACTGTGGATATCCTTAATAGGGTCCCGTCTAAAACTGTTCAGAAAACACCATATGAGATATGGTATGGAAAATGTCCAAGTCTGAATTATATGAAGATTTAGGGATGTCCAGCTTATGTTAAATTAGGTAAATCTGATAAGCTGGATGTTAAATCCGAGAGGGGTTGGTTCATTGGATATCCTAAAGATAGTTTAGGATATTACTTTTACTTTTCAAGTGATCAAAGAGTTTGGATAAGTAGAAATGCGCATTTCCTCGAGAATGAGTTCTTAGAGGAAGTCAGTGTTGGAAGAAATATTGAACTTAAGGAAGAGTTCGAAGAGCCAAGAACCGAGATTGCTGAAGCGGGAACGTCCACTCAGCGAACCTCAATATCAGATACTATGGTTCCAGTGCGAAAATCTTCTAGAATATCAAAACCTCTAAAAAGATATGAGTTCCTACATGAGCAAGATTTTGAATCTTACTTAGTGAGAGTGGATGATCATGTTGACGATACTAGAAGCTACGAAGAAGCAATACTGGATATAGATTCAAGTAAATGGCTAGAAGCAATGAATTTTGAGATAGAATCAAGTATGGTCACTTATGGATCCACCAGAGGGAATAGTTCCTATAGGTTGCAAATGGGTCTACAAGAGAAAAGTTGGCAAGGATGGGGATGTAGAGACCTTCAAAGCTCATTTGGTAGCAAAATGTTATACTCAGAAACAAGGATTGCATTATTGGGAAACCTTTTCGTCTATAGCTATGATTAAAGGTGGAACAAATGGGTCGAGTTAGGCGGGTCATCCCTAACCCGGCCCGCATTGGAGAGGGTTCAACCTGGCCCGCCTTGACCGCCTTATAGGCGGGCCGAGTTGAACCCAACCCGCATGCACCCTCGGGCGGGCCAGGTTGCTATATGGCAACCCGCTAACCCGACGGGTTGCTATTTGTTTACAATAGCCAACCCGACGGGTTGGCCCAAAAAAAATGAAAAAAAAATAAAAAATTAATTATTTTTTTCAAGTTTCCCCCATTTTTTTAATTCTTTTAATTAAATTATTATGATTGAACTCTTACAAATAATTTTACACAATAATATTAAACTATACTTCTAAATCATAAATATTAAAATGTATAAAACTTCGTAATATTTGACACATTGTTATTATTATTTTTTATGGTATGTAAAATATAAAAAAATTAAATATTGAAGTCTTATTATTAAATTTCCATGTCTTGTATAAAATATAATTCATTCTTATGCTAAAGTTTTATCAATTGAATGAATAAATCAAATTTTTCTTATATTAAATTTTATTGTATTAAAATTGAATTAATATTTGAAATGTTAATAAAAAAAAATTAATTTAATTTAATTATTGATATTTGAAAAGTTAACTAAAAACATTACATTTATTCATTTATAAATCGTTAATTGTTTATTTGAAAAGTTAACTAAATAAAAAAATCAAAAATAAATAAAAAAAGGGGGTTAACCCGGCCCGACCCACAACCTAACCCGGCGGGTTAGGGTTGGCGGCGGGCTGGGCCAACCATTCCTGCAAACACGGCAGGCCTGGTTTGTTGGCGGCTGGGTTAGGACCAACCTGCCAAAAGTAGTAACCCGCCGCGCGGGTCGGGCTGGGCCGGGCGGGTTACTTTTCAAACTCTAGCTATGATTAAATCCATCCGTATAAAGCTAGCCATCATAGCATACCATGATTGTGAAATTTGGCAGATGAATGTCAAAACAACTTTCCTTAATGGGTTTATTGAGGAAAACATCTATGTGGAACAACTAATAGGTTTTGTATCTTCTGCTGAAAAACATAAGGTATGCAAGTTACATCGATCCATTTATGGATTGAAGCAAGCTTAAAGAAGCTAGAACATTCGATTTGATAACATAATCAAATCGTTTGGTTTTGCAAGAATCCGGATGAGCCCTGTGTATACAAATGGGTTAAAAATCATGCCATCACGTTTCTCATATTATATGTAGATGACATACTTTTGATGGGAAATGACATAGGCATGATGACAGAGGTTAAAATTTGGTTATCCTGAACCTTCTCAATGAAAGACTTCGGAGAAGCGACCTATGTCCTTGGCATTCATGTCTATAGAGATAGAATGAAAAGGATAATTGGATTATCCCAAAAATTGTACATAGGGAAAAAGCTGAAAAGATTTAACATTGAGAACTCTAAGAGAGGTCTTTTGCCCTTCACTCACGGTCTTCATCTTTCCAATGAGATGGGTCTAAAGACTAATGAAGAGTGATAGAGCGGATGCGTAGTGTGCCTTATGCGTCTGTCGTAGGCAGCTTAATGTATGCAATACTATGTACAAGACTTGATATAGCTTATGCTGTAAGTGTTACGAGCAGATATCAATCAAGTCCAGGGGAGAAACATTGGTCGACTGTAAAGTCAATCCTTAAGTACTTAGGAAGAACTAATGATCTGGTTCTGAGTTATAGATGTTCAGAATTAAACATTCAAGGATACTTAGATTCTGATTTCCAGTCAGATATTGATGATAGAAAGTCTACGTTAGGGCACATTTTTGTACATAATAGAGGTGCTGTTGGTGGAAAAGTTCCAAATAGACAACTACAACAGACTCCATCACAGAAGCTGAATACATTGCTACTTGAAGTGTGTTAAGTTAACGAACATAAGCATGTTTTGTGACAATACTAGAGCTATTGCACAGGCAAAGGAACCAAGGGCACACCAAAAATCTAAACACATTCAGCGCAAGTATCACATTTTGAGAGAATTCGTTGGAGTTGGAGAGATTATAATTCTAAAGACAACTTTAGTAGAAAATTTAGCTGATCTACTAACTAAGGCGGTGGCACAGAAGCAATTGGACCATCATCTTTGAGAAGATGGGTATGAGCTACAACATCGAATGACTTTAGTGCAAGTGCGAGCTTGTTAGTAAATGTTAGTGTATGCCTTAGAAACCATTCGTGTTGTCGGTTTCAAAGCATTTTGTCTTCTATCAATATATCATAAATAATAGAAGAAAGAGTTCTTCAATTCATATATATAAATTGCTTCCTTTATTCAGTCATACATTTAAAATAAAGTATGTATATGAATTGTCTAGATGATTCATTTAATCGGTAAATGAATTTATCAAAAGGTTCCCTACGGAAGTAATATAATTTGGGCAACTATATTGCATAGTAGGCATACTAGATGCCTCCGAAAGGTATCGTGAGTTGATATAAGTAATAGTCATGTCACTAGGTGATGAGAATGCAAAATGTCATATTTTTCCCCCTTAGTGTCTAGTATTTTATACTTATTTGGTGCCTAAATGTACTCATTATTATTTTATTTTGATTTAGGATGCAAATGGAGGCCTTAAATGCAAAACAAAACTAATTAGGTGATTTCGGATAGTTTTGACATCGCTTCGTAATCTAGGCATAACTCTCTCATCTGAGCTCCGATTGGGATTATTCAAAATGATATGGAATCCCAAGAAAGAGATCTACAACTTTCATGTTTTAATTTTGGAGAGATATTCGTTGCATCAAGGTTGGAATCGGGCTTGAATTTGACACACCTGCACTGCTGACGTTCTGGAACATTTGGTCTTATCATGCAATTCAAATATGCGGTTTATTATTGGAAGTTTTGAAGATCTGGTGCATGAAAGTTATAGCTGGAAACACCATTTTCCTAGTTATATTAGGACTTTATTTTATTTTTAATTAATCAGATTTGGATAAATATTATTTTAGGATAAAACTTAGAATATTTTTAGGAGATTGAGTAGAATTCAAAGATTTGGATTGGATATTTTAAGAGGGGGAGAGAGATCAGACTGGGATATACTGCACACACCTCTCCTTCCCCTCTTCTTTAACTTCTCCTTTGAGTCATGAGTGGCTAAATTTTCATAACTTGGTCAAAGGAAAAGGAGGCCTCGGAATCAATAAAACTGTGAGATGTAATCTGTTTTTAGTGTTCAGTATATGCTTTGAGTATATGATGTTCTTCTATGCCTATTTTCATGATTGTCTCATTTAATTACTAGGAGGCCTACTAGTTTATTATTTGTTGCAATCTATCGCTAAATTTGATATCAAATCCATAATTGTTTGATCCCTCTAATTTGTGAGTAACTAAGATTTAAGAATTTGCTGCGTCAGGAATTATTAAATCTTAACAAGAACGCTCGACTAAATTAAATACAACTGCTTGTGTTTGTGTTGTTCAGCTTCATCGATCTCTCTAGTTCTTAAGGCTGCTACTAGATTAAACCTTTAGCGCTTGTCTTGGGTTGTTTAGTAGTAAGATTAATTAGATCGCTTGTTTCCTAATTAACTGTAACTAAGGAGAGATAGGAAAATAGTTCCAACGGTGAATATTCAAAGTATGAATTGATATATACTTGCATCGATGATCAGTTGTAAAATTCTGATGGTGGATGTTGACTTAGACCAAGGTTTGTTCTTTTGATTGATTTTTGATAATTTAATTTGAATTGTCCCTTAGTTGTTCCTGAAATTGTTTTCGTTATACTCAAATCATCCCCCCCCCCCTCTCCTTGTTCATGTAGCATAAAACTAGGCTAGACACTCTCCGTGGGAACGATCCTTACTCGCACTACTACATGTATTCTTTTTCTTGGAGTATAGATTTTAATTTTGGTTGCCTGTGACAACACACCACTAGGGTATTAGTATGGATTAGCGGTTGGTGAACTGTTTTTTGAATGTGACCGAATAATGACAAATCACTTGGAAAAGCGTGTAGTCAATGATTTATCATTTGGTTATATCAGTGCACAATGTAGTCCTTTGACCTGAGACATTGTGGTCAGATCCGATACGAATATGTATGGTTCATACGATGCATAAGCACGAGACTAGTCATGTTTTAGTATGATAAGCCCATTTGGTCATGCATTGTTCATATGTGGAAATGAACGATGGTCAAGACGGGATCCATTGACTCTGAAATATAGGATCAGGAGTATCGCTGACTCCATCTGGATCTGGGTTGTAATATTCTCTCTAGCTAGTAATTCTTTGAGATATATGATAAAATCGACTAAATAACTTTTGAAAACATATATACATATATGTATATAATGTAAAATCCAAAAACTCTAATTTTAATTCATATAAATATATACACAAAACAAAACTAATATACTTTAATAAGTAAAAAATATTCTTGGACAGTGCCGACAAACTCCTCCGCTCACTGACGTCCCACCCGACTGTAAATCATCTAGTACCTGCAAAACACTAAAATAACGGAGTGAGCACTAATTGCTCAGTAAGTAAACCAAACTACACTACTGGTTTTCCTTCGTTACTCATATTCTGACTTTCCTTTTCTCACTTCAAACTTTTCTATTATTCTTCATTCTTTTATGGTATTCTTCATTCCTTTCTAATATTTTGCATTCTTTTATATTGTTCTAATTTGCTACTTACCAACGTGCAAGGACAATTAATAAAACTATACATCGTCGAGCACATAAGAAATTCTAAATAATGCAAGTAGCATAATGTAATGACTTCTTTCTACTAGTATACTTTAGAATATATACAATAAAATTATACATACTTAGCATATGAAAATAGTTGGGCCCAAATTTTTCGTTATAATTCTTTACATATACTAAAATAGCAAGTACAAAAACTTAGTAACGGTGGACAGTAATGCCAATTCTCTCCGCTTGACGACTCCCTTCCAATCGCTGCTCACCTATTTCCTGCAAAAACATGGAAAACAACGGGGTGAGCATAAAAATGTTCAGTAAGTAAATCCCTTAACTTTTCTCCGTCTTTGATTCTTTCCTTACTTAATTCTCTTCTTGTTTCTTTCGTTCCTAGTTCTTTCTCTGTTTCTAATTCTTACTGTTCTTTCTTTCTTCCTAATTCTTGCTGTTCTTTCCTTCTCTCTGTTCTTTCTTTCTATCCTTTCTATTCGTCCTTTTCTTTCTATTCTTCCTAACCATGGTGGAATACATGGTAATATGCATGAATGAAATGCATGTCCAATAATGTATAAAAATGCATTTTCTTTCTTATTTCTATTTCTATTTCTTATTCTATTTCTTTTCTTTTCTTTTCTTTCTATTCTTGTCCTTTCTTCTTGTTTGTCTTGCTCAAGCTTTTCTTTTCTTTCATGTTTTTTCTTTTCTTTTCTTTGCTTGTTCAAGCTTTCTCATTCTTTCTTATTCTTTCTTTTCTTATTCTTTGCCGATCGGTCTCGGTTGATGCATGGATTTGGAACCTTGGCCATGTGAGTGAGTACAGTCCTCATCTATATGCACTCTTATGGACTGTACAAATTCTTTCTCTTATGGACTGTACAAATTCTTTCTTTCTTCTTAGGCCACTCAATTAAGGTGGCGTGCATGTAGGAATTCTTCTTGGTACAACCCTCATCCACATACACTCTTATGGGTCGTACAATTCTTCTTCTTCTTATGCCACTCAATTAAGGTGGCGTGTATGTGGGAATTTCTTCTTAGCACTCGCGGTTCCCCATCGCACAACCTATTCTTTTCTCTTCTTCAATGCTTTTCTTTCTTTAATTCTTTAGTGCTTATTCTTTCTTTCTCTTTATTCTTAAAGTGTTTTATTCTTAAAATTCTTTATTCTTTCTTAAGTTATTACACAAATACAAATATATGCATATGGAAGGCTCATGCTTAGAATTCTTACTTAAATGCACTCATGAAATGCAAATATGCAAATGTTGCATAAATTTAAGGTTTCTACTCATACTCATGCTTCTCTTAGGCATTTCATCAAACAATAAATTTGCATATATAAACTTTACTTTAATTATAATTCTCTTTGTTTCTTTAACCATCCAAAATGAGAGCCACACTCCCATGTATCCTCATAATACCTACACGGCAAAACACTCCCAAAATTCTTCCAATTCCAACCGAATTTCAACCCATCATCATACAATCAAAAACACCTCTCATACTCAAATATATCCAACAACAAGCATAAATAATCATCAATGTCATTTCAATTTCTCAACAATCATAACATATACATGCTTAAAGAAATCTCTACTCAATTGATTTCTTAAACCTTAACTTGAGTTGGAGTTTGAGTGGAATTTACTTACCTTATACTTGAGTAGTCTCCACTAAAGCTCTCTACTCTTGTTGGATTCAAACCTTCTCTTAACCCTAAGCATAAACTTAATAAGAATTCAACTTCTACACAAATAAATCATATATATAAAGCAAGAATTCTTACCCCTTGTTGCCTAGGATAAAAACTTTATTAAAATCCCTCAAAAGCCCTTAAAATCCTTGGAAAATTGAGTGAAAATTTGAGAGAAAATGGAGAAGAAGAGTGGCGGTGGAAGGAGAGAAATAAGGGTTACAAACCCTTAATCTCTTATTTTATAAACATACTTTCCCATTTTGCCCTTACACTTTCTTAGAAATTTCATCTATGTCCCTTAGTCAATCACCATAATGCCTTCATTTTTATTGCATTTGAGTGAAAAGACCATTTTACCCTTAATGCAAGTTTTAAGGCATTTTCTTCATATTCTCTCAAAATAACTTTAGCAAAAATTAACTAAGGGCTATAAAAACATAAATTAAATTACATACCTTCGTGTGGGCATTACAATTCTCCCCCTTTAAAAGAATTTCGTCCCCGAAATTCACACAAACAACTCCGGGTAACGGTTCTGCATTTCTTGCTCTGTCTCCCATGTAGCTTCTTCAAGTTTATGATTTCTCCAGAGGACTTTCACTAAAGGGATACTCTTGTTCCGGAGCTCTTTAATTTTTCTGTCCAAAATCTGCACTGGATGCTCCTCATACACAAGATTCTCTTCCAAGTCTACGTCCTCTATGCTCAGAATATGGGAAGGATCACTTACATACTTCCGAAGCATTGAGACATGAAATACATTATGAACTTTGTCCATAATGGGTGGTAATGCTAATCTGTAGGCCACTTTTCCTACTCTCTGTAACACCTCAAATGGACCAATGAATCTCGGTGCTAACTTTCCTTTATTACCGAACCGCATCACCCGTTTGTAGGGGGAAACTTTCAGAAAAACTTTGTCACCCACTTCAAACTCAACTTCTTTTCTTTTCAGATCAGCATAGCTTTTCTGCCTATCTTGGGCTTGTTTCATTCTGCTTCTAATCAGTTTCACATCTTCTATCATTTTCTGAGTCATTTCTGGCCCAAGAGCTATATTCAACTCATCTCTCTCGCCCATCTCATCCCAATGCATTGGAGATCTACATCGTCTACCATACAAAGCCTCGTAAAGAAATTCTACGTCGGGCTCAAAACAAGCTTTCTGTTGATATCATACGGGCCTTGTAACTCTTCCCTAATCAACAGTTATAGTCGTTTTAAGTTGATATGCCTATTTTGGACTTTTGGTCCTTGTGTTCCCCCTCATGGAATTCTTGTGCTAGATGTGCCATGTTGTTGGGCTCAAAATGAACTTTTTGTTGATATCTTACAAGCCCCATAACTCCTCCCGGATCAAAAGTTATGGCCTTCTTAAATTGATATGCCCATTCAAGACTTCTAGGCCCTGCTTTTGAGCTTTGACACATAACCCTCTCGAGGAATTCTTATGCTAGACGTTCTGCATCAGGCTCGAAATGGTCTTCCCAGATCAAAAGTTATGGTCGTTGTAAAACCCCCCTTCAGTCATGTATCCTCTAAATATCCCTCAATGAGAATCCCAGGGATACATGTCTGGAGAACGAGTTGTATTTAGAAAAACTTGTGTAAGGATAGTAATAATAATATCCAAAACATGCATATAAGATGTCACGCAGGATCCAAACTTATAATTTGAAAAACTTTAAGAATTTATCCGGAAATTACACAATCAAAACTTTATAGGGTGGAAGCTTTCAAAGGTGTTTCAAAAACATTTGTCATTTACATTATTTACATCAAGATAAAACATCAGGATGACAATAAATTATCTCCCCTCATGCATAGCCTTGCTGTCTCCAGCGTCCTTCACTGGATTACCTGTAAAACATTCAACCATGAAAGCGTGAGCGCTAATCGCTCAGTAAGGAATGATCCATTTAATACCAAGTATGTTATTTGACATTCATTCAAACAAATTCATTCACAGACCACACCTCTTTTGCAACTAAGTATGGTTCCTTTTCTTTACTAACTCATATACTTTTCATCATCTTCCCCATGGTCATATAAAACATCAAGTGTACACATACAAATAAGTATGTAAACATAGTGCACAAGGATTTGTTTTTATACAGTCTTATTTTACATTTCAATTTTTGCGTGAAAACGTTATAATCTATACATAGATCTTGGTTCATGGAATTGATCGATTCATTTTTAAATATTACGTTTTTTTGCTACGCAAATCCGATCAGTTACAAACAGGCTACGTGTCAGAAGCCAAAACGGAAGGCCAAAAAGTCCTAAATGGGCATGCCAACATAAAATAGTCATAACTTTTGATCCGGGAGGATTTACGGGGCCCATAAGATATCAATGGGAGGCTCGTTTCAAGCCCAACAATGTGACATGTCTAGTACAAGAATTCTTGGACTATGTTGTGATCAAAATCCCAAACAGAAGGCACAAAAGTTCTAAATAGGCATATCGACTTAAAACAGTCATACCATGCCAAATAATGTGGCACATCTTGCACAAAAATTCCTAGAGAGGGATGTGCATTAGAAGCCCAAATGCAAGGCCTAGTTGTCCTAAATGGGCATGTCAACTTAAATCGACCATAACTTTTGATCTGGGTGGAATTACGAGGCCTGTAAGATATTAACGGAAAGCTCTTTTCATGCCCAACAATGTGACATGTTTAGCACAAGAGTTCCTAGTTAGGGCTACACCTTAGAAGCCCAAACACAAGCTTTAATAGTGTTAAATGAGAGTGCATACTTAAAACAGCCATAACTTTTGATCCGAGAGAAGTTTGGGTCCCGTAAGACATCAATAGAAAGCTCATTTCAATCCCAATGTAGAACATCTTAATTTACCATATGCAAAGATAAGATATGAATGAACTTGTGTGTTGACATAAATTTCACCCACTAGACAACTCTGTTCATGCCGCCTTCACATCAAACTCCTTCATTTTGACCAAATATCTGTGCTTTCACATTTTGTGCATATGAAATCTTGGAAAATAGCCTTCTAGGATAACCACCTGAATCTGACATATGACTGACATGGATTGTCCTTAAATCTTTAGCTGATATTGTAGAAATTAATTAAATAGTTGCTCTGATGTGCTAAATATAGACTCAGAAGCAACTGTGGAGACAGGAATAGCAAGGATGTCTCAAGCAATAGAAGAGAGGATTGGATATTTAGGCCCATTTGCCTTCCACCAAACCAATATGTCAAAGTTAGGAGTCCCAGGCAAAAGTTTCTCCTCTAAATAAAAATCCAGTTTTGACTTTCCTTCGACAACATTTGATTCTTGTGCAATATACATCTCAAAGTCACTAACGGACCCATCGTCCTCACTACAAGGAATATTAGTCTGACAAGAAGGTGTTGCATTGGAAGGAAGTTGACTACTTCCTTGCCTAGATTGGTACTGATTAAATGAATCTGATAAAAATCCTTGAATTCTCAGAATATGATATTTACCATCAACTCCATAGATCCGAGGAAAAAAATAATCTAATGATTTCATTTTGTATCTAGGATCTAAAAGACTCGCTACCCGCTGTCCCCGTTTTCGCTGTACTGTTTCTAAATTTCTACTTGCTTTCTCTCTTTATTCACAAGCGTACTACTTAGCAGTCTTCTATTTTTCTCAAATCTTTCTAAATCCTTCTAGGGCTATGCTATTCTTTATCATTTTATTTCTCTTCTCCGCTAGATTATAACTTTCTGTTTCTTTCTCTACTCAACAAATCGCTAAGTTTCCTTGCTATGTGTCATGTTTCTAATTTCTGTTATTTTCTACCATGTATCTAATTTCTGTTCTTTTCTAGCATGTATCTAATTTTTGTTCTTTTCTTGTATATCTCTCATTTCTTTTCTATTCTTGTAGGCTTCTATTTTCTTTTCTTCTCTATTCTCATAAGTTTCTATTTTCTTTTCTTCTCCATTCTCATGGGTTTCCATTTTCTTTTCTTCTCTATTCTCATGGGTTTTTATTTTATTTTCTTCTCTATTCTCAGGGTTTCTATTTTCTTTTCTAGGCTATTCTCATGGGTTTCTATTTTCTTTTCTTCTCTATTCTCATGGGTTTCTATTTTTTTTTTCTTGACTAGTCAGAGCCGTGTGAGCATATTTTGAAATTCTTTTTGGGTATAGTCCTCATTCACATGCACTTCTAGCGGATTGTAAAATTATGTTTTCTATTCTGAGGTCGCTCACTGATGGCGGCATGCATGTGGGAAACTTCTGCATCTTTGTCGCCACTAGCTAATGCAACGAATGCTCATACGTTCCCCATCGCAATAGCCCTCTGAAAACATGCTCTGTAAATCTACAAAATAACTAGCTAGACATTTCCAATAATTATAAAATTTCTGAAATATATGCTATGGCATTTATATGCTGTCTATGCATGATCCCAAAATACTTATCTGACTTTGGCATGTATTCTATTAATTCTAAGACTTTTATTTCTATACTTTTCTGGACAGCCCAAAGTTCTATTCTACTAACACGCTTAAATTAAACATTTTCTATTTTATTCTTTATTTCTAAATTCTATGCATCGTGTGTACGTACGCGATTCTATAATTTCTATATAATTCTGTAATTCTTCAATTCTATCATGCTATGTAAAATGTACACATACACAAGTACATTAACTCTCACAAATTCTACTCTCTAATATTTTCTAATGTAACAAACATGCCTTGTACAACTTTCTAAATACAAATCTTAATGCCATTAATTTTCATTCTCTTAACATGACCATCAACATTGATATACATGCCTTTCTTTCTTCTTTTCTTTTGGCTATGTTCTATACATTAATCTATATTGCCTATTAATCATTGTAAATCCAATCTAACATATGGCACAACATATATACTTTGGCTAAATTCTAATTTCTTTCTAACATTCTTAACTAAACTTTTGGCCAATACAACATATTTCATGATCTTCTTGCACAATTCTATAGCTTGTGATATATAGTAAGGCATGAAAACTATACTCATACCAATCAATTTCTAAAATGGTCATGTATTTAATACGTTAACCAAACTTCTATTTCTTTGATATCTATACTTGGGAAAGCTTTTCTATTATTTATACAATAAAATCACTTATTACATATTGTTTATAACTAATCTCAAAACAAGAAATGACAATATACTCATTTGGCTGAGCCATTCTTTGAATGATCTTTCTAATTTCAACCATACAAGCTTGACAATTTACTGTGGCATATTTTAATATTATAATATAATCACCCATCTTTTACTATCATCAATACTACACTATTGCAACAATTTAATATGCAATCCTTGCCATCACTTTCTAAAGTCATAAGTTTCAAAACTCATAATTCAATGACTAAATACAATATGCCATTCAAACTAATGCTAAAAGTTCAAGCAACTTGAACCATGCACCGAAGGCCATTCATTTCATTGAACTAACATGACCAAGTGATATTCTAAATTTTGGCATAACAAAATGCACTCTTGAATACTAAAACTTACATTTGGTTAAGCCTAACATAACCTTTCAACTCCAATTCTTTCCTTTCTCAAACAATTTCTTCAATAAGATTTAACAAACTCATGCATGCATTTCTCTTTGAATTTTCATCAAAATTGGAGCAAAAACTCACCAAACTTAACTTCAATTCTGGCCGGATTCAACACTTCCAAATTCCAACATCAACACTTCAAAATTTCATCCAAAGTTCAACCAAAACATCACATCTACATAACTACTCATCTTGGCTGAACTTCTACACATTATTCTCCATCAAACAAGCATCTAAACAGCCAATACTTCTTATCATACATCATACACAAACACTCAAGAATCAACTTACACATATACTACCCAAATTAAAGCTTAGATTAGGTTTACCTACCTTGAATTTGCACGACACTAATGATTCAACCTTCCTTTGCTAAAATTCTTTTCCTCTTGGACCTAAATCATGTAAAAACATAAGAATTCAAAACTTTAAAACTTAAATACACACTTTTGTGCTAGAATCTTACCTTTGGAAGCTTTAGGATTGAAAATCTACAGAAATTTAAGGTAAACCCTATGAATTCTCTTTGAAATTTGATGAAGAAGCTTGAGAGAAAATGGATGAGAGGTGGTGTGCCCAAGGGTGAGAATGGCTAGGATTTTGTCAATTGAAGCCTTATAACTAATAATATATATATATACACACATTCCCATTTTGCCCTTGCACTTCTAAGAAATTTAATCTATGTCTTTTAGTCATTTACCTAACTACCCTCATTTGTATCATCTTCTTCACATTATTTTGCTTCCTTATACTCACCACTTTTTCATCTAGTTGTGAGTGAAAAGACCTTTTTACCCTTATTCTTGAATTTCTTTCTATTACTTTACAAACACGTATTTATCTCGACATCACATCACGTGTATTGTCCATAACCTTTCTACCACTCTATTCTCATGGCTAGCACACTTAATACGTTATATTTATCATACTCACTTTTCACTTGAACGCGTGATTCTATGTGTAATGACCATTTTGCCCCTATCAAAACTTTTATGGAATTCCACTATAAAACAAGTTAAATATATTCACTATGACGATAGAATAATCCCTACAATATTTCTAAGTATGCGTATTACAATCTTGCAATTCCATATTGAATACCATCCAAACTAATTGACAACAATCTATTAGTTATTAAATTGATATCCAATGTTGTCCAAAGCAGACACAAAATTAATATTCTTTGAAATTGAAGGAACATAAAAAAAATTTGCAAGTTCCAATACAAGGCCCAAAGGCAAACTTAAATAATAAACCCCTATAGCTAATGTAGCAACGCTTGCTCCATTCCCAACTTATAGGTCCACCTCTCATCGACCATGCAGTCTATTTCATTGCAGCCCCTGGACAGAAGTGCATACATGAGAACCACATCCTGTGTCAATAACCCAAGATGTAATAGAAGATACATTGATTTCAATCACATACATACCTTTGGAAGAAGATTTAGGCTTCCTCTTTTTTATTGTTAAGAAGACTCTTGTAATGTTTCCTCCAGTGGCCAAGCTTACCACAATAGAAGAAAACTACCTTCCATCATCACAAACAGACTTAAGAGTATCCTAAGGTTTGGACTTGAGCTTGGGTTTGGTGTTAGCCTCACCCTTACTCTTGTCTGCCCCTCTATCAGTGCTAGCGACTACTATCACTACTGGCTTCAACCTTTTGCTCTTACAGTTCCTTAATGAGCTCAAGGAAGGACCTCTTATTCATTCTCATGTTATTTATGAACTCAGAATCTGGTAAGGATTAAGTTGATTGCCAGGTCACTCTCCAAACCATAACCCAAAGTCTCAAATCTCTTGACATACCTAATCATGTTGAGTACATAAGGACCAACTTTGGCACCCTTATCCATGTCGCTGTTTCCAGGTGATGTCATCACCTTGCTTTTGAGGCAAAGCTTGCTCAATGGTATAATTTACTTTCAGATCCCTAGTACAATCTGATGATATCAATACATGTCTGAAAAATTACTACCATCCAGCCTGTTTCTTTTGATGATCGATCGCAATGGGCGTCTGATAAACCAATATTTACATTAGTATTTTATTATGTTTTTGGCTGTTTGATAATCCTATTTTTTCCTATGATTTTGCATTGAATTTCAATAGGATTTAGGATACTTCTCATATAATTTGGGCCATAATTGCAACTTAATTCTATTAATTTTTCTTTGCAGGCCTAAAAAATAATTTTGAGCGTAAATTGCGTAACTTGAGCTTGACAACTCAGAATGACCTAAATTTATAAGCTATGAAAAGCTAAGGCACAGATCTACAAATTTAATGTTTTGGGTTGTTTCCTAATTCTGACTTGAAGAGGGTGAAAACTTGGCATGAAGTCGTGAACATCACGTTGGGAACTGAAGAAAAACTTCTTTGGACATACTTCAGTATTTTGGCTATAACTTGAGCTATTCTCTAGACCTCAGATTAGGCTGATTCTTGAATGAATAGAAAGATAATTTATAGGGCTACAATTCATATGTTACTAAATTTCCAGATTCAAACGTTAACATACTCAAATTTAGCCTGAAAGATCCTCGTCGCGGTGAAACTGTGTAAGATGTGAAAAAATAAAACGACACGTTTTGGCTTACAAGGGCTCCGTGCTTAAGTGACAGAGGTATAAATTGGCATGAAAAGGAAGGGAAAAGGGTCTTGGTTCCTCATTTGGGAGGCAGATCTTGGAAGGAGAAGATTATTGAGGATTTGGGCTTCAAATTAGAGAAGATTTCTCCATCTTTTGCTTGTTTTTCAATGATGAACCTTGATTCAGTTTGTTTTTATTATTTTATTTTGTTTTTTAGTATGAACTAAGTTGTTTAGCTAGGGTTTGATGTGACCTTGATACAATGATTCAATTTTATATGAATTGACTTACTTTGAGTTTTAATTTCATGATTGAGTGTTTATCTCTTTGCTTAATGACTTTTGGATGCTTGATTACCATTCAAATGTATGTTGTTCACAATGAGACTGAGAAGTGATTTGTGATTGTGACTCTTGGGCTAAATACCATAGATTGAGTGAAAACTAGAGATAGATAAATGCGATCTATGAAATCGAGATAGAATTCCACAAAGCTTAAAAGACCTTGAACTATTAAACTTCAATTTTTTTGTTCGGAAGGTTAATAGGAATGGGTGGGGTGGTATAACTTGAGAAGGAGTACCAAACAACTTAGGGAATTCAATTTTCAATCAAGGAATTAGAATTTGGGTAATAGATTCTATGATTTGGGTTTGCGTATCTAGGTGAAATCAACACCCTAGCATTTTTTTAGCATTTGTTAATTAGTTAAGTTGTTGGGTTTTGCTTTAATTTTATTATCATTCATTTATATTTTGTTAATTTGTATTTAGTTTGTTAATTTTCCATCAATCCAATTTATTGTTGCTTCAATTAGGACTTAAACTAGAGAAATCAGTACTTAGTAACACTATCCTCATGGGAACGATACTCTACTTATCAATTTATTACTTTTTGCGACTAGTGCACTTGCTACATATGCATGTTTGTGAAAGCACGCATCACTGTTATTTGTGTGTTTTACCTTAAGGATATGTTACTTTGAGGTGGTTTTTACTATTTTCAAGGTACATGAGCTTTTGGAAGGCGTTTAGAAGAAATCGTGCAAAATGGGTCGAGAATCGGAGTTGAAAAGAGGAAGAAAAATGCGAAGCAACTGGATGGCACCACAATAGAGTTTTTATGTGCTGAGGTGCTAAAAAGTGATCTGGGCAGAAATTTAATGTCACAACGTGAAGAATTCGACGCCGTGGCGCGAAAGAGTTTGAGGTTTGCAGGAAGATTCAGCGCCGTGATGTGGATCGCGAAGAAAATAAAATTCTCACATTTTCCAACTCCGACTTGGATTCGCCAAAAACACCCCTAGCAAAGAAAAATTGTAAATAGGACATTGTAATTTATTTTAGAGAGGATTCTTTTTGACCTAATTTGAGAGTTTTATGCTTTTGAGAGTGTTGCTTTATTGAGAGAAATTGTGAGTTTTCAACAAGGAAGAGAAGGAAGAGGATCAATCTACTTCAATCCCTAGGTGATTTCTTTTTAGTTACATCTTATTTTGCAATATGATTAGTTTTTCATTCATTGAGTTCATTGCTTTGAGTTTGATTATGAACAACTAAAAATATTGTGGGAGTTTAGTTTAACTATCATGATTGTATTGGGTTTTTGGCGATTTGTTTTATGAAAATTTTAGATTGTTTCTTGTTTAATTGTTCTTCATGATATAATTATAATTTGTTGATTGGCCAACTACTTTTCATGATTAAAATTGAGAATTAGGGTTCTAGTAATCATCTTGCCTTCATTAAGCTCTATTAAACAAGAATTCAAATTGAATACATGATCGTTGTTTTGATTTGGATGGTTGTGTGATTTCCTAATCCAAATTATGATTAATTAGTTAACAACTTGATCATAGAAGTTAATTAGTTAATTATAAATAGAGAATAAACATGATCATTGGAATTCTCTTTGGTTTAGTAGAAAAATCAACAATCTGAATTTAAGGTTTAATTGTTTTATTTGCCAAATATCCCAATACATGATTGAGAAGTTAGCTAAATCCCCACTATCACTCTCATTAGTTTAATTCACATTCAATAGATTGTGTTCGTTAGTTTTAATTAATTTACAGTTTTATTTTAGATTAATTTCATCCATCTTTTGGTTAGAGTGTTTAGGATTTTATTAATTGTTTAGTTCAGTTGTTAAAGAAAATAAATTAAGAATTTAGACCACTGCAATTCCGCGAGAGATCGCCTTGGGAGTATACTTATCGCTAGGTATTAGTGATGCTTGCGAGTATTAAATTTGTACATCAACGTCAACCCATTAAATGGATTTCTACATGTACAAATTTTAAACAGAGTTAATATTATTATTAATCGACAAGGCCTTTTATCAATTAATAAGCTCCTACTATTTTTACTCAAGTTAATAGCCCTCACTATTAAACTCAGGAAGGCCCGTTGGTCTTCCTAGTGGGCTGAAATCCCATCATTCCTAATTTGACCTCTCACGGGGGCGAGTAGACCAAAGTAGGATGAGGAGGTAGGCCACAAGCTCTAGCTTCCACCATTTATGTAATATTCTCTTTAGCTAGTAATTCTTTGAGAAATATATGACAAAATCCACTAAATAACTTTTGTAAACATATATACATATATGTATATAATGTAAAATCTGAAAGCTCTAATTTTAATTCATATAAATATATACACAAAATAACTAATATTGTAATGCTTTCTTTCTAGCTAGTATACTTTTAAAATAATTAATAAATCTCATTAACAATATATATAAGAAAATACACATATATACGAGTAACAAAGTATGGGCCCGTATTTAATTTTTCTTTACATACAGATATTTACAAAATATACTCAAAATAGCAACGTGACAGTGTACCCCAACCCATCCACTGCGCGATGTTCCGTGCGACCATAACTCACCTATTACCTACAAAAACATTAAAAACAACAAAGTGAGCACTAATTGCTCAGTAAGTAAACCCGCTATGCTACCCTTCTCTCTCCGCTGCTTAAAATTCCGAATTTTCTTTCCTTACATCACATTTCCCGATTATTCTCTATTCTTTCCCTGTTCTTCTCTGTTCTTTCTCTCTCTCTATTCTTTCTCTATTTTGCTCTCTGTTTTCTAAATTTTTCACTACCCATGATAATGAGCATGGTATTATGCATATTCATGATGCAAATGCACAAATGCATAAATTATGCATTTTCTTTTCTATTTTTCTTATTCTGTTTTTCTGTTTCTTTTTCTTTATTTCTTATTTCTTTTCTAGTCTTTCTTTCTTTTCTAATCTTTCTTTCTTTTCTTTCTATTCTTTCTTTCTTTTCTATTCTTTTTTTTTTTCTATTCTTGCCGATCGGACTCGGTTGAGGCATGGATTTGGAGCCTTGGCCGTGTGAGTGAATTCTCTAATTTTGGGTACAGTCCTCACCCACACACTTCTAACGGACTGTACATTTATTCTTTCTGAATTCTGAGGCCGCTCACTAAAGGCGGCGTGCATGTGGGACTATGTCACTCACGGTCTCCCCATCGCAACAACCTTCTCTTCTTTTTATCTTTTTACACTTCCTTGGGTAAAATTTCAGATTTGAATACCTTTAATATTCTCATTTATTTCTATTTTCTCTTTAACATATTTTAGGGCTTTTTCATGCTCTTATGAATATATATGCATGTAGATGGTTTCATGCTTATAATTCTTTCTAAATTTACATATTTAAATGCAATTATGCATTATGGAATGCCAACATGTCATTCTCTACCATCTACAAACACATCCCAAGGTAACACATAATCATACTCATACATGCACTTCTCCTTGACATTTCATCAAACAATTCATGTGCATAAATCAACACTAATTTGGCTACATTTCTATCTCTATTTTAGGCCACCAAAAACTTGGAATAAACTCCTCCATAATTAACTCCAAATCTGCCCAAAATACACACTTCAAAATTTTCACTTCAACTCTTCCAAATCTCAACCAAACATTCATCAAGTATCACATACACCAACCCAACTTCTCATGGATAGATTCTAATTATTATTCAACACCAAATCGATCAACAATTCCACATATAACATATATATATGCACAAAGAAAATTCTCTACTCAACATAACTTAAATCACACTTAGGGTAGGATTTACTTACCTTTGATATGAGCAAATTCAACCCTTTAAGAATCTCCTTTGATCAAATTTTCTTCCTCTTAAATCCTATGAGCATAAACCATCAAAATCAACACTTTAAAAACAAAAATTCACTTCTTAGTGCAAGGATCTTACCTATAGAAGCTTAAGATTGAAAATCCACTCAAAAACACCCAAAACCTTTGAATTTCCTTTGAAGAAGAATGGAAGAATTTAAGAGAATATGGAGGTGAAAGTGGCGTGCATATGGGTAAGAGTGGCTAGGGTTTCACTCTTCAGTTTGATATAACATAAAAATTATATATAGTTTTCCATTTTGCCCTTGCACTTGCTTTAAAATTCCATCTATGTCCCTTAGTCAATTACCATAATGCCCTCATTTTTATTGCATTCTCCATGAAATTCTATCTCTTTTCACTCCCCACAATTTCAACTAATTTTGAGTGAAAAGACCATTTTACCCTTAATGCAAGTTTAAGGCATTTTCTTCACATTTTCCTTAAAATAACTTTAGCAAAAATCAAGCAAAAGGCATAAGAACATAAATTAAATTACGTACCTCCATGTGGGCGTTACAAATATACTTTAATAAGTACAAAATATTCTTGGACAGTCCCGCCAAACTCGTCCACTTACAGATGTCCCACCCGACCATAAATCATCTAGTACCTGCAAAACAGTAAAATAATGGAGTGAGCACTAATTGCTCAATAAGTAAACCAAACCGCACTACTGTTTTTCCTCCGTTACTCATATTATGACTTTCCTTTTCATACTTTAATCTTTTCTAATATACTTCATTCTTTCTAATATGCTGCATTCTTTTTGATATTCTACATTTTTTTCTGATATTCTGCACTTTTTTCTGATATTTTGATTTGCTACTTACCAACGTGCAAAGACAATTAATAAAACTATACATCATCGAGCACATAAGAAATTCTAAATAATGCAAGTAGCATAATACATATGTAGAATAATAAACTTTTTCTAAGAAAAGAACTTTCTTTTCTTTTCTGTTTTCTGTTTTCTGTTTTTGATTCTATTTCTTTTCCTTTTCTTTTCTGTTTTCTATTATGATTTGTCGATCGGACTAGGTTGAGGCATGGATTTGGAACCTTGGTCGTGTGAGTGTATTTTGAAATTCTTTCTAGGTACAGTCCTCATCCACATGCACTGCTGATGGACTGTACTAATTCTATTCTGCTATTCTGAGGCCGCTCACTGATGGTGGCGTGCATGTAGGAATTTTTTGCTGGGTACAGTCCTCATCCACATGCACTGCTGGCGGATTGTACAAATGCTATTTTTTTATGCCAAGGCTGCTCACTGATGGCGGCGTGCATGTGGGAATTTTCTGCATCTCTATCACTCATGGGTTCCCCAACGCAACAACCTTCTAACATAACATTCTCTAGAGAGAGAATAGAAAGAGATTCTATACACATTTCTAATAATTTTCAAGCTATGGAAATTCTACACTTGCATTCTTTAGTAAATGAGAAAACATGCATATGTACATGTTAGCTTATAAAGAATCTATAAGCCATTTTCTTTTCTTTCTTTTTCTCATTCATTGCTAACATTTTCTTTAATATTCTCATTCACCAAATCAAGGCTATATATAAATAAATCATATGCATAATATATGCATGATCAATCCCATTCTTTGATACACAAACTTGGGAATTTATTATGGAATATTGACATGACATGACATATTCTACCATTCTCGCCATATCAAAGTAACACTTTAACATGCAATTCTTTCCTAACACTTTCATGTGCTATTCAAGAAGTAGTAAAGGTTCAAGTAACTAGAACCAAGCACTAAGGGTCATCTCTCTCATGGAACTAACATGACCAAGTGATATTCTAAATTTTGGCATAACAAAATGCACTCTTGAATACTAAAATTTACACTTGGTTAAGCCCAACATAATCTTTCTACTTCAATTCTTGCCTTTCTCTAACCCTTTCTTCAATAGGGTTTAGCCAACTCATGCATGCATTTTCTCTTTGGATTTTCATCAAACAATTCATATGCACATGCAACTACTAAGTTGGCTACACTTCCACATCTCTCTAAATCCACCAAAATTCGAACAAAACTCACTAATTATAACCTTAAACTTGGCTAGTTTCAATAATTCTCAACACTTCAAAATTTCAACAATAATTCTTCCATAACTTCACCAAATCACCACATACTCATACACTACTTCTCATGCCTGGAAATTACATATCATTCAACATCAAAAAAATAGCCAACAATTCTCACATACAATCACGTACAAACATGGAAGAATCATTCTACACAAGTGTTGCTCAAATCAAGGCTAAAATTGGGTTTACTTACCTTAAATGTGTGATATAACCTCCCTTTGCTAAAAGTCTCTTCCTCTTGGACCTTTCGATACTTTAGGATTGAAAAGCTACAAGAATTTAAGCCAAATCCTATGATTTCCCTTTGAAATTTGGTGAAGAAATTTAGAGAAAAAGGGGCAAGGGTGGCGTGTACAAGGGTTGAAAAATGGTTAGGGTTTCTTCTAATGAAGCCTTATATCTAATAATATATTCACGTATTCCCATTTTGCCTTTACACTTTCTATGAAATCCCATCTATATCCTTTAGTCAATTACCAAAAGACCCTCATTTCTATTATCTTCTTCACATTATTTTGCTTCCTTTCACTCCCCACTTTTTCATCTAATTATGAGTGAAAAGACCATTTTACCCCTAATGAAGTTTTAAGGAGTTTCCTTCACATTTATCCAAGGTAACTTCAAAGAAATCCAACTAGGGGTATTAGGGCATAAATAAAATTACGTACCTTGCTGTGGGTGTTACAATTGTCCCCTTCTTAAAAGAATTTCGTCTACGAAATTCAAATGAACAATTCAAGATAGCAGTTACGTGCATCTTGCTCTACTTCCCATGTAGCTTCTTCTACTTTATGATTCCTCCATAGAACTTTTACTAATGGAATACTCTTATTTCAGAGCTCCTTAGTTTTTCTGTCCAATATTTGAACTGGGTGCTCCTCATAAACAAGATTCTTCTCTAATTCCACTTCTTTTGCTTTAATATATGGAAGGGATCACTGACATACTTTCAAAGCATTGACACATGGAAAACATTGTGTACTCTATCCATATTTGGTGGTAGCGCCAATTTGTATGCTACTTTTCCTACTTGTTGCAATACTTCAAAGGGGTCAATGTATCTAGGGGCAAGTTTTTCTTTTCCACCAAAACGCATTATCCGCTTGTAAGGGGAAATTTTAATAAACACTTTATCACCCACTTCAAATTCTACATCTTTTCCCTTTAAATCCGTATAGCTCTTTTGTCTGTCTTGAGCTTGCTTTATTCTATTTCTGATCAACTTAATGTCTTCTATCATTTTTTGAGTTATCTCCGGTCCAAGAGCTGCATTCAAAGCATCTTTCTCTCCTACTTCATTCCAGTGCAGTGGGGATCGACATCATCTACCATATAGAGCTTCATAAGAAGCCATTTTAATTGTAGACTGATAACTGTTATTGTAAGCAAACTCTATCAATGGTAGCATCTCATGCCAGGTCATTTTATAATCCATACAACATAATCTCAGCATGTCCTCAAGCACCTGATTGGTTCTCTTAGTTTGGCCATCTGTCTGTGGGTGGTAAGATGTACTAAATGCTAACCTAGTACCCAAGTTTCTCCGTAGCCTAGTCTAGAAAGCCGAAACAAATCTGGAATCTCTATTTGATACTATTGTCTTGGGCACCCCATGCAATCTAACTATCTCTATGATGAGATCTGGGCCAACTAATCTGAGGTGGTACTGTCTTTTACTAGAAGAAAATGCGCTGATTTGGTTAATCTGTCTACTATCACCCATAGTGCATTATAACCTTTTTGAACTCTTGGAAGGCCTGTAATGAAATCCATTGATATATTTTCCCATTTCCATTTAGGAATGCTAAGTGGTTGAAGCATTCCTGATGGTCTTTGGTGCTCTGTTTTAACCTGTTGTCAAACCAGACATTTTACTACGTAATCTTTGATGTCTTTCTTGTTAGAGTAGATGCCCTAGAGCCAATCAATTATTGTAGAATTGACTCTTTGTAATAATGTTCATTAATCAATAAAAGGCATTTTATTCTATATCGCGTAAATCATTATTATTGCAATATGTATTGTCATATGTCCTTAGAATGGTAGAACCGTGACGAGGGTATCAAGTGTTTCAAATCTTGATAGTGAGAACCGTATGAGCACATATGGTGGCCATTCTAGAAACGTCCGTAGCCCCAATATTATTCTAAAGTGAGGGCATAGATAATACGGTAAGGCTATCATAGTGTTGAACGACCCTGTCGAAAGATAGTGACTGATCTCACTTGTCAAGGTTGTTTGGTGACAACCGGTGCAACACATGGGTGCTTGTTCAGAGTGGCATTACACCGCAAAGCAAGTTCATCGGATCGACCCTCCACCAGAGGATTCCATATGGATGGTAACCCTAGTGTCTATGGAACAAATCCTCTAACGAATGGTGGTGCATGTGATCCTTAGACTTGAGATCACCGGAGTGCCTTGTGCACCGATTGGTGTAGTTTGACACTAGCCTAACGCAGTTCTTTTCAGAGCTGTCAATACGGTGGTGATTGGCTATATCAAGAAGTGTATCAAGACTATGGTGGATTGACAGAGGATTCATCACTCCCGGGTATGTGAGAAAGTTATCTCATGACGCAATTCAGTATATGGCAATGACACTAAAACTGTGGCCACAGTGGGATTGAGTTGTTGCTCTATCCAGTTTATAATATGGGTCATTGGTCCAGAAACTGAATAAATAATATCGAGAGTAATCGAAGGTTGACACTATTTCTATGCCTTCGTCTCGTCGAGATAACGTATGATGAAAGGATCGAATTGCACGGTAACCATATCGTTGATGTGTAGCTACTTTGTCGAATCCGAACTATCTGGGTGGCCATGATGCCTTGTTAGGGGCCAATCTTGGTCTGTGTATTAGTGAGACGATTAATTGGTGTTAATCGCGATACTATACACTGCCGATATGATGAGGAGCCTATGGGTCACACACAAAGAAGATAATTTAAGATCCAAGAAGAAAGAAGGGCGTTTTCATCTTTTAAGGCGAAAAGGGTATTTTGGTAATTTCACAGTGCAATTAAATTTGCTGAGGTCGTAGCCTTTATTTAATTTGTTAGAAAAATTAAATAAGTGAAATTATGTTTAAATGTGTGTTTGCACATATTTAAATATATTATCATTATTGTTAAATATTAATATATATTTAAATATATATTAATTGATTTTAATTGAGATAATGATTGAAAATAAAATAAATCAAATTGGGAGTGTTTGGCAACATGGGGCGTTTGGGTTGGAGCCTAAGCCTATTCCGTATGGGATTAGGGCAACTTGATTATTTTACTATAAAAAGAAAAGTGTGTGTTAATTATGAAAAAGAATTGATTTTTCCTTGAAAAAAAACACACAGCTGCCTTCTCTTTTCACTCCCACGGCAGAAACACTTTTAGCCTAAAAATCAATTTCAATTGATTTGTTTTTCTTCTTAATCTTGAAGCCAAAGAGGATCTAGCAAATCCCTCTTTGGTTCTTTTGAGATTGTCTTCGTGTGGACTACGTGGGTTCAATCCTACACTTGGATCGGTAGCAAAATGTTCAAAGACAATCGTGGTGGAGCCTCCAAACGTGCGTATGGTTTCTAAACATAGATTATTAATTTTTGCAGATTCTTGCTTTAATATGAATTGTAAAATTATACCCTTGATCTTGGCTCATGTAAATGATCATGTTATATTAATTTTTGTTTCCACTGCGTATACGGGACCGTTTACAAACATTTCTTCATACCTGGCCACCAATAACTCTCCTTTAAATCATGATACATTTTGGTTCCTCCAAGATGCATAGTGTATGGTGTGTCATGAGCCTCCGCAAGAATCTTCTTTCTCAGATCAGTATCTTGTGGAATGCATATACGACTCCTAAAACTGAGAACATCAGCCGAAATCTGATACTCTAATATCTTGCCTTCCAACACTCGTCGACTCATTTTCTGACACCACTCGTCGACAGCTTGCTTTTCTTTAATCTCTTCTAGTAAAGTAGATTGAATTTCTAACCTGGCAATTCTTCTTGGTATCACCTCTATCTATTCCTTGAGAAATTCTTCCAATAATTCTTTCTGCACTGTAAGCTTAGACAAAAAGGTTTTCCTACTCAAGGCATCTACACCCTCCTATGGTAACACTAGAATATGAGTTGTGGTGAGTCTTCCTTTTAACTCTTGGAAGCTCTCTTCACATGCATCTGACCATATGAAAGGAGTTCCCTATTTGGCAAGAGCTATAAGCGGCTTAGCCAACTGAGCAAATCCTGCTATAAACCGCCTGTAATAGCCTTTAAGCCCCAAGAAACTTCTAACCTCTTTTACTATCTTCGGTCTATGCCACTCTAGGATTGTCTTTACCTTACTGGGATCTACTAACATACCTTCTTTTGAGACAATGTGGCCTAAGAAGATAACTTGATCCAGCCAAAACTCACATTTAGAAAATTTGGCAAACAACTTTTTATCTCTTAATCGCTGCAGCACAAATCTCAAATGTTCTTCATGCTCTTCTTTTATTTTAGAATAAACTAGGA
The DNA here is from genome assembly GCA_026225825.1 of Pistacia integerrima. Lineage (NCBI taxonomy): Eukaryota > Viridiplantae > Streptophyta > Magnoliopsida > Sapindales > Anacardiaceae > Pistacia > Pistacia integerrima. The sequence continues at coordinate 13,940,097 of CM047746.1, forward strand.
TGTCATCAATAAATACCACTATAAATCGATCAAGACAATCATAAAACACCCGGTTCATCAAGTCCATAAAGACTGCTGGGGCATTAGTGAACCCGAAAGGCATCACTACAAACTCATAATGCTCGTATCTGGTCCGAAATGCAGTTTTGGCAATATCTTGCTTTGCAACTCTTACTTGATGATAACGCGACCTCAGATCAATCTTTGAAAACATTGCTGCTCCTTTAAGCTAATCAAATAAATCATCTATGCGAGGTAACAAGTACTTATTCTTCACTGTTATTTTATTCAACTCTCTGTAATCTATGCACATCCGTAGCGACCCTTCTTTTTTCTTCACAAATAGAATCGGAGCACACTAGGGAGAATGGCTGGGTCAAATAAAACCCTTGTCTAGGAGTTCTTGGAGCTCTTGGAGCTGCTTCTTCAATTCCTAGAGCTCGATTGGGGCCATATGATAAGGGGCTTTAGAAATCGGTGCTGTCCCTGGTGCCAACTCAATGCTAAATTCCACTTCTCTTTTTGGAGGTAAACCTGGCAAATCATCCGGAAATACATCTGGAAACTCCTGTACTACTGGCGCATTCTGGATCTCTGATTGAGGGACATCACTACTTTGCACCATATGGGCAATAAACCCAGAGCACCATTTTCTTAACATTTTTCTGGCTTTTACACTACTAATTAACATGTTAAGCTGATGGCCCTCTCCGAAATTGAACTTATCGCCGTCATCAAGATTAAATTTTGCTTTCTTCTTTCGGCAATCAATCTCTACTCCATATCTCCCTAGGAAATCCATGCCTAAAATAACATCAAAGTCGGGCATATCAAATACAATCAAATCCACTGTTAACATCCTTCCATGGATCACTACGGACTCCCCTGAAAGCATTTCCTGAGTTACCACACTATCACCATCTGGCAATTCTATCTTAATGGGCTGATCTACTGTAATAGGTTTTAAACCTAGTCTCCCTATAATCCCATTTGTAGTGAATGAGTGTGTGGCTCCAGAATCAACTAATACATAAAGGGGAACTGAATGAAATAATAACTTACCAGTAACTACAGATGGGCTGGCCTCGGCTTCATTCTATGCAACTGTAAATATCCGAGCATTAGTACCTCTAGATGTCTGTGTTGTGGGTGCAGGAGGGGCCTTATAGTCTTTCATCATATGTCTTGGCTATCGGCATCTAAAACACACATTTTGGCCCATATCCTTGAGACACTCTTCGGGATGATGTTTCCTACATTTCTGACATTGGGGAAACTCAAAAGTCCTCGGCCTTTTATTCTTCCCGTCCCTCCTATTCCTCTTTGACTGAAATCTTTTCCTATTCTTCCCTTCTCTATTACTGGGAGCATCAAATCTATCTCTCTATGGAGCAGGAGGTGGAATACTAGGCGTTGTTGCTGATGGAGTCAATGGAGTTAACTTATTCACAAATACTTCAGCTCGTAAAGCTTGCTCCAAAGTCTCACTATAAGTCTGAGGGGGCTGGGCACCTGCCATCACATCTCGAGCTATTTTTGAATTCAGCCCATGCATGAACTTGTTCATCTTTAATTCTAGTGTGCTCACTATACCTAGTGCAAACCTCGCCAAGGAATTAAATCTAATGGAGTATTCTTTCACTTAACTGATCCCTTGTCGTAAGCTAATAAATTCCTATATCTTTTCATGAATTCAGTCAACTGTCCTGTATTCTACCTCAAAAAGTCATATGAAATCTCCCCAGGTCATAGTGGCTATATCATAAGTCTCCTCCATCAACTCCCACCATATTCGGGCATCACTCTTAAACAAAAAACTAGCATACCAAATCTTTTCCCAATCTGTGATGGGAAAAAGTGATGTCGTACGCTCCACAGATCTAATCCATTCTTCTGCCACTACTGGGTCATCGTACCTTCTAAATTCAGATAGCCAATGCTGACTAGGTAACCCATAAATAGGCTTAAGACAACTCTGTACTATCGGAGGTATCGACCTTTCTCTCTCATCTCTAGTGGTCGATACAACAATTGGTGTCTCAACTCTCTCCGATATAGGTCTCCCCTGACTCTCTGCCAGTACCTGTTGAATGATGTTATGAATCCTCGCTTCATCGAGGACAACGGGAGTAGATCCTGACGGGTTGGATGGCTCACCTGTACTCGATGCATTCTTATTATCGGATCTAATCGTACGTCTCATCTAAAACACATAATACCAATACTATTAGTCAACTACAAGTGAGAAAAAGAAATAACTTACAATGATTGGGTACAATACGTCAATGCGGCAAGAGAGGCACTCTGTCAATTTCCCAAAATCGTTGCTCTGATACCAAAAATGTAATATTCTCTCTGGCTAGTAATTCTTTGAGAAATATATGACAAAATCCACTAAATAACTTTTGTAAACATATATACCTATATGTATATAATGTAAAATCTGAAAGCTCTAATTTTAATTCATATAAATATATACACAAAATAACTAATACACTTTAATAAGTACAAAATATTCTTGGACAGTCCTGCCAAACTCCTCCGCTTACTGACGTCCCACCCAACCGTAAATCATCTAGTACCTGCAAAATAGTAAAATAACGGAGTGAGCACTAATTGCTCAGTAAGTAAACCAAACTGCACTACTGTTTTTCCTCTGTTACTCATATTATGACTTTCCTTTCCTCACTTTAATATTTTCTAATATTCTTCATTCTTTCTAATATGCTGCATTCTTTTCTGATATTCTGCATTCTTTTCTGATGTTCTGCATTCTTTTTTGATATTCTGATTTGCTACTTACCAACGTGCAAAGACAATTAATGAAACTGTACATCATCGAGCACATAAGAAATTCTAAATAATGCAAGTAGCATAATACATATGCTGAATAATAAACTTTTTCTAAGAAAAGAACTTTCTTTTCTTTTCTGTTTTCTATTTTTTATTATGTTTCTCTTTCTTTTCTTTTCTATTTTCTATTCTGATTTGCCGATCGGACTAGGTTGAGGCATGGATTTGGAACCCTGGCCGTGTGAGTGTATTCTGAAATTCTTTCTAGGTACAGTCCTCATCCACATGCATTCTTGACCGTACACTCGTTCGTTATTTTGAGGCCGCTCACTAATGGCGGTGTGCATGTAAAGATTTTCTGCTGGGTACAGTCCTCATCCACATGCACTGCTGACGGGCTGTACAAATGTTGTTTTTCAATGATAAGGCCGCTCACTGATAGGCAAGCATGCATGTGGGAATTTTCTGCATCTTTGTCACTCACGGGTTCCCCATCGCAACAACCTTCTAACATAACATTCTGTAGAAAAAGAATAGAAAGAGATTCTATACACATTTCTAATAATTTCCAAGCTATGGAAATTCTACACTTGCATTCTTTAGTAAATGGGAAAACATACATATGTACATGTTAGCCTATAAAGAATCTATAAGCCATTTTCTTTTCTTTCTTTTTCTCATTCTTTGCTAACATTTTCTTTAATATTCTCATTTACCAAATCAAGGCTATATATAAATAAATCATATGCACAATATATGCATGATCAAGCCCATTCTTTGATACACAAACTTGGGAATTTATTATGGCATATTGATATGTCATGACATATTCTACCATTCTCGCCATATCAAAGTAACACTTTAACATGCAATTCTTTTCTAACACTTTCATGTGTTATTCAAGAAGTAGTAAAGGTTCAAGTAACTAGAACCAAGCACTAAGACCCATCTCTCTCATGGAACTAACATGACCAAGTGATATTCTAAATTTTGGCATAACAAAAAGCAGTCTTGAATACTAAAATTTACACTTGGTTAAGCCCAACATAATCTTTCTACTTCAATTCTTGCCTTTCTCTAACACTTTCTTCAATAGGGTTTAGCCAACTCATGCATGCATTTTCTCTTTGGATTTTCATCAAACAATTCATATGCACATGCAACTACTAAGTTGGCTACACTTCCACATCTCTCTAAATCCACCAAAATTTGAGCAAAACTCACTAATTATAGCCTTAAACCTGGCCGGTTTCAACAATTCTCAACACTTCAAAATTTCAACAATAATTCTTCCATAACTTTACCAAATCACCACATACTCATACACTACTTCTCATGCCTGGAAATCACATATCATTCAACATCAAAAAGCAGCCACCAATTCTCACATACAATCACATACAAACATGCAAGAATCATTCTACACAAGTCTTGCTCAAATCAAGGCTAAAATTGGGTTTACTTACCTTGAATGTGTGATATAACCTCCATTTGCTAAAAGTCTCTTCCTCTTGGACCTTTGGATGCTTTAAGATTGAAAAGCTGCAAGAATTTAAGCCAAATCGTACGATTTCCCTTTGGAATTTGGTGAAGAAATTTGAGAGAAAAAAGGGTAAGGGTGACGTGTACAAGGGCTGAAAAATGGTTAGGGTTTCTTCTAATGAAACCTTATATCTAATATTATATCCATGTATTCCCATTTTGCCCTTGCACTTTCTATGAAATCCCATCTATATCCTTTAGTCAATTACCAAAATACCCTCATTTCTATTATCTTCTTCACATTATTTTGTTTCCTTTCACTCCCCACTTTTTCATCTAATTATGAGTGAAAAGACCATTTTACCCCTAATAAAGTTTTAAGGAGTTTCCTTCACATTTATCTAAGGTAACTTCAAAGAAATCCAACTAGGGGTATTAGGGCATAAATAAAATTACGTACCTTGTTGTGGGTGTTACAATTTATTAGCACCAACTTATTAAACTCAAATGTAATTATAGCAAACAAGCCAATTACATAGTCCAATGGCACCAACTAATTGCCTCAAGTGTAACTTTTTGATCGGTGAGTTTGGATACTACATGCCGACTCATGCATTTTAAATACGCACTACTCTTCCATGCCTCTAATTTTACTTATCAACCCTTCGCGGAGGCAAATCCAACAAAGTACACCTAGTTAAGTCATAACCCATCACCATTAAGGAAAAACTCCAATGATGATTAACCTCCCAAAGTTAGAAGTGGCTCCCTGCGGGGGCAAGTGAGACCACGACGAAAGATGGTTTGATTAATCCCATGAGATGGAAGGCTCAATTTATTTTTGACTTAATATCTTTTATGAGGGGTTCGTGCTTTAATGTTCTCACCATTTTATTATCTTATTTAGCATGTAATCATTTGGCATTCAACCTTAGCATGCTTATACAAATAAGATACTCCATAAACTCGTGTTGGTACATGGCCATTCTAACACCAATTTCCTCGAGCTTAAAGGAAGTTGGTAGGTTACCCTAGGTTTATTATTCTACTACAAAGAATAAAACATCTTTAGGATTCATCATGCCTTTGCCTCATCTTCAAAGCCTATTCTACTTTACATATATTTCAAAGAAACCTCCAGTTACGCTCAAGGGGATTTAGGTGAGAAGAGAATTTACATTGAAGAATGGGAGGTAAGGTAGGACATGCATACCCTATTTAAAACAAACAAATCCAAAATAATAAAACCTAAGGTCTATGGCTGAGTACAAAAACCATGCATAATAGACACCAATCATATAATGCATAAATTCAAATTTACCATATTTGAATTGTCGGGTAAAATTCACTTTACCCCATTTAATTTTGTAGACTTTCATATTGGTCCCTAAACATCATAAAATTATGTTTAGTCCCTGTCTAGCTTGAAAAATGACTAAACAATCCAGAATAGCAACAACTTATTCTTTTATTGATGGATAAGTGTAAAAGTTCAAAACGCTTTTCTCTAATCCCTAAAATACCCTTATCTTGCGACAACGGGATAAGTCCTTTTCAACCCTCTAATTCCCACACGAAAGATAGCGGGGTTTATCCTCATTGACGGCAACAACCATTAAACCCTAGTAGCCCAAAACATGCCACTCCCACTAGGCCCAAACACGTAATGCAAGGCTAATAAGTCCCGGGTGGTTGGGCACGTTAGTGCCTAGCCTCATCTTGCCAAGGCAAGGCATTGTTGCATGCTCGCACTCACGGCAAGGACTGTCACCCCGCACTTGTGCGCGTGGCATGGGGGTAATGTTGTGCACCCTAGCAAGTAGTAGGGGGAGCCAACTGCGTGCACCAGCGCGCAAAATGAGGGCAGATTGCCCCAAGGCCGTGCATGGGTACGCACAACCATGGTCAGGGTGGCTGTGCGTGATAGCGTATAGCCAAGGAGCAGGGGCCACGTGCCCCAACGCGTAGCCATGGACAATGGCTACGCGTGGCAATATGTAGCCCACAAATTTCAACCACCGCGCCTATGGTTTTTGAAAACTCTAATCCAACCAATCTTCAAAAACTCATCAACACAATTAAATCCAAAAATAGCAGGTTTAAAATTAAAATTAAAAACCTACACATGCCAATCTATCACCGAATCACATACATGCTATTAATAGCCAAATCGAAGCTCTAATACCACTTGTGGGAACCATGTCGTGGCAAGCGTGGAATAACAATAAAAAAATTCTTGCCATGGCATGATTCCACTATCTAAGATCACGATTTAGACTGAATAATCAACATATAAAACCATACAAAGGTTATATGATTTTACCTCCATTGGTAGCTCCTCCTTTGGATCTCTCCAACTAGTTGCTATCAATCCAACGTAGGATTGAGTCCGTCAGTATCCACATGAAGGCAAGTCCGGGATCACCCTAGGATTGATTGTTAGATCAATCGGAGGGCTTAAGTGAAGGTGACAGAAAATCAAGAGAAAACTCTCAAGGGTGGCTAGGGTTTTTTGCGTGAATGAGAGAGAGAGAGAGAATAGTTTGATTTTATTCAACTATATTTCCCAAAAACAATTCTCCTATATTTAAACTAAAAACCCTCATCCTTTTATAGTGTAAATCTGAATAGGATAATATCTCTTAGAGATGTTATCCTATTTAAATATCAAATAATTAAATAAATAAAGCTATTTATTTAATTTTTTAAATATATATATATATATAAACTAATTAAATGAATATATTCTATTTAATCCATATATATATTTAATATTTGGGTTTTAACATATTTATTTAATTAAATCAATTATTAATTAAAATTAATATGAATCGAGTTTTGCTAAAAACTCTTCCAATAAACTGGATAATGGCATCAAACCCTTAGCAAAATTACCAAAGTGCCCTTTTCACCCATAATGATGAAAATGCCCCTGGACTCCCAAATTACCAAATTACCCTTTTCGGCCTAAGGACAAGATTGTCCTTCCATTTCCATTTCTCATTTAACTACCTTATATGTGTATGACCTGAAGGCTCTTCACTTTCCCGGCAGTGTCTCGATAACTAATTAAGCATCAAGCAATTAGTGTTTTCGTACACCAATCAAGATGCTCGAGTAAGGCATCACGATTCCTCGGTAAGTAAAGAATCAACGATTATTTTTACCTTATCTATAGTATGGTTACCATGCAAATAGAGACGAAAAGAAAATAGAAGCCCGTAAAAATAGAGAAGAAAAGAAAATAGAAGCCTACAAGAATAGAAAAGAAATTAGAGATACATGAGAAAGGAACAGAAATTAGATATATGCTAGAAAAGAATAGAAATTAGAAATATGACAAATAGCAAGGAAACTTAGCAATTTGTTGAGTAGAGAAAGAAATAGAAAGATATAATCTAGCTGAGAAGAAAAATAAAATGATAAAGAGTAGCACAACACTAGAAAGATTTAGAAAGATTTGAGAAAAATAGAAGACTAATAAGTAGTACGCCTAAGAATAAAGAGAGAAAGCAAGCAAAAATTTAGAAGCAGTACAGAAAAAATGGGGACAGCGGAGTAAGAGCATAGTTAGATTTGATTTACTTATTGAGCATTTATAGCTCACCCTGTTGTTTTCTTTATTTTTGCAAGTATTAGATTGTAGCGATCGGAAGACGTCAAGCTGGCAAGAGGGTTGCACACACTGTCTCAGTGAAGGAATTAATGTGGGTTTATGTATGTATTTTTGGTAGTAATAATATTTAGAGAACATCTTCACGCTTTCCAGTTCATTAGAAAATGATTCTTATTATTTTTATATATGTGAGAAATAGTCATTGTGTAATAGTATTTTATAACTGGATTAAGGACAAAAATTTTAGAGGAACACCCTTTTTAAGCTAGCAATTCTTTGGATTCTCTCTATAAGATACTCAGTGAATACTTGCCTAGTGAGAGATTACATTCTTGGTATTAGAGCAAGATTTTGGAGACCTTAAGATGTTTGTTTGAAAGAAGGTTAGATTAGAAGCTGGTTAAGAAAAGTGACAGTTGCCTCTCAAGCCACGATGACGTGCTTCGTAAGCGGACCGCTATAAGTAATTTTCTTTTTACTTGTGTGGGTTGATTGTTATTGATGATTAATAGTAGTTGTGTTATTTGATCCAATAGTAAGAATCAGTAGAGAATGTGGGTGAGATGCCTAATCTCGCCAGGGTTTATACACACGGGTTTAGACGAAGTAGGGGTTGCAGTCTCATATATTTAGTAGCGAAAGAGTAAGCCTCTAAGTTAGCAAGACCAGTTTTGAATCCAATGACTGCAAACCCATTGGGAAGTTAACCCTAGAACGAAAAAATTGAAGGTCAGTGGGTGCAAGGCTTGCATAGTTGTTCAAAGAGAATGGTAGCCTGTTAGAGATGTGGTACAGTAAGAGACTCACACTTGAGAATGGTATCGTGCCAGCCACTAGCATTAGTAATAGATCCGTGGGGTTCTAGAGAACCATGGTTAGTTAACCAATTCGGAATAAAGTTGTTAAAACAATGAGAGGTAAGTATGAATCTAGTTATATTAAATATCCCCGATTAAGAGGATTATTTTGAGTATAAATTTCCTAGGGAGACATGAAGTAGAGAATGAGTACCGTTAGAGAAGAGTGAGCTTCAATTTAGATGACTGTGATAAGTTTAGTTTTAGAAAAGGCTATAAGTTAGTGTGATGATCAGTAATATGAGGGCCAGAAAGCAATTGAGAAAAAGATGTACGGAGTATTTTTACCCAGGTGGTGCATAGTAGGGGGGTTCCCAATCTAGAGATCAAAGATGTGTTAGTAATGCGAGAGTTTTCAGACATGTTCTCAGATAAGTTATCGAGGTTGGTTCCCAGAGAGAGAGAGTTTAGCAGTAAATTGGCACTTGGGATAGCACTAATTCCTAAGGCTCCGTACTGAGTGGTCCTAGTAGAACTCTAGAAATTGAAGGAGTATTTCTAAAAATCTTCTAAGCAAGGGTTTCCTCTAACCCAGCCAGTCTCTTTTAGAGTAGGTGCCCTAGAGCCAATCAATTATTGTAGAATTGACTCTTTGTAATAATGTTCATTGATCAATAAAAAGGCATTTTATTCTATATCACGTAAATCATATTGTATGTATTGATATATGTCCTTAGAATGGTAAAACCGTGACGAGGGTATCAAGTGTTTCAAATCTTGATGGTGAGAACCCTATGAGCACATATGGTGGTAGCCCTAGTATTGCTCTGAAGTAAGGGCACAGATAATACGGTAAGGCTATCATAGTGTTGAACGACCCTGTCGAAAGGCAGTGACTGATATCACTTGTCAAGGTTGTTTGGTGACAACCTGGTGTAACACATGAGTGCTTGCTGTAGGCAAGTGCACTGGATTGACCCATCAGAGGATTCCATATGGATGGTAACCCTAGTGTCTATGGAACAAATCCTCTAACGAATGGTGGTGCATGTGATCCTTAGACTTGAGATCACTGGAGCGCGTTATGCACCAATTGGTGTAGTTTGACACTAGCCCAACGCAGTTCTATTCAAAGCTATCAATACAGTAGTGATTGGCTGCACCAAGGAGTGTATCAAGACTATGGTGGATCGACAGAGGATTCATCTCTCCCGGGTACGGAAGAAGTTATCTCACGGTGCAATTCAGTAAATGGCAATGACACTAAAACTGTGGCTACAGGTGGGATTGAGTTGTTGCTCAATCCAGTTTATTATTCCGATATTGATCTAGTAACTGAATACATACATATCGAGAGTAACTGAGGTTGACACTATTTCTCTGCCTCGGCCTCGATGAGATAACAGATGGTTAAAGGATTGAATTGTACGGTAACTATATCATTGATAGGTAGCTACTTCACTGAATCTAAATCTATCGGGTGGCCATGATGCCTTGCTAAGGGCCAATCTTGGTCTGTGTGTAGTGAGACGATTAATTGGTATTAATTGCGATAGTACACACTGCTGGTATGATGAGGAGCCTACGGGTCACACACATAGAAGGTAATTTAAGAATCAGTTTGTGTAAAGGGAGTTTTCGTCTTTTTAGGCGAAAGCGTATTTTGGTAATCTCACAGTGCAATTAAATTTGCTGAGGTTGTTGCCTTTACTTAATTTGATATTAAAATTAAATAAGTCAGATTATATTTAAATGTGTGTACGCATATATTTAAATGAATTATTGTTATTGTTAAACACAATATATTATATATATATTAATTGAATTTAATTGAAATAATAATAATAAAAATAAAAATATCTAAATGGGGTTGTTTGGACGTAGGGGCTATTTGGGTTGGAGTCTAAGCCAATTCCTAAGTGGAATCGGGTTTCACGTGCACTATATAAGTGCATGTGTTCTATGAATTAAATAACATTTTTCATTTAAGTCATTTTATATCATATTCATTGAAAAGCTCCAGCCCACTCTCTACCCTACGCCACTTTACTTTGTATGAATCAAATTCATTTGATTCTTGTTCTTGATTCTTGAGGCTTAAAAGAATCAAATTCCTTCATATGGACAAATAGAAGGGGTGCCAAGAATTTAGAGAAATAATTAGTTGACAAGTGATCACACAAGATAATAAGTTGGTGAGTGTAGAAGAGATATATTACTCTATGAGTGATCATAGAAGTAGATAAGAATAGTTAGCCCGAATATATGCCAGAAGGACAGTCAGGATATTCGATATACCTAAGGAAATGGTACGTTAAGCCCCAGAAAGACAAAAGAGTTATGCAAACTTAAAATAAGAAATGCGGAATTCCAAGTGGGTAATAGAGTTTTTGTTAAGAATTGCCCCCATAAATATCTCTTAAGATTCAGCATAGATGAGAAAATCATTCTAAGAAATTTAAGCCCAATTGAGATATCGCAAAGAATGGACAAGGGAACCTATAGATTTATTGTAGTACATATATGATACTTGATCTATCCCATGTTGTGTAGCTTAGCAAGTTAGTGAGTGATCCTTCGTATGTATCGAGGACAATGAAGTGGAAATTGGAAGATAATCTAGTGTATACAGAGCAATCGGTTCAAATACTGAACAAAAAGATAATAAAAATCTGAGATCAGAATATTTCACTAATGAGAGTCCTTTGAAAGAATCATAAAGTAGAGAAGGCTACGCGATGGGTAAAGCAAGAGATGAAAGAATATGTTCCCAAGACAAGTGCTTGAATTTCGGGGACAAAATTCTTATGGGAGGGGGGAGAGAGAAATGTAATACTCACATTCAGAAATATGGTAGGGATTATTTTATAGTCATAGTAAATATATTTAACTAGTTTTATAAAGGAATTCCATAAAAGTTTCGATAGGGGCAAAATGGTCATTTCACATAGAATCATGTGTTCAAGTAAAAAGTGAGTATGATAAATATAATGTATTAAGTGTGCTAGCCATTAGAATAGAGTGGTAGAAATATTATGGAAAATACACGTGATGTGATGCCAAGATAAATACGTGTTTGTAAAGTAATAGGAGTAAAATGGTCTTTTCACTCACAACTAGATTAAAAAGTGGTGAGTGTAAGGAAGCAAAATAATGTGAAGAAGATGATACAAATGAGGGTAATTAGGTAAATGACTAAAGGACATATATGAAATTTCTTAGAAAGTGCAAGGGCAAAATGGGAATATATATATATATTATTAGTTATAAGGCTTCAATTGACAAAACCCTAGCCATTCTCATCCCTTGAGCATGCCACCTCTCATCCATTTTCTCTCAAGCTTCTTGATCAAATTTCAAAGAGAATTCATAGGGTTTAGCTTAAATTTTTGTAGATTTTCAATCCTAAAGCATCCAAAGGTAAGATTCTATCACAAAAGTGTGTATTTAAGCTTTAAAGTTTTGAATTCTTATGTTTTTACATGATTTAGGTCCAAGAGGAAAAGAATTTTAGCAAAGGAAGGTTGAATCATTAGTTTTGTATAAATTCAAGGTAAGTAAACCCAATCTAAGCTTTAATTTGAGTAGTATATGTGTAAGTTGATTCTTGAGTGTTTGTGTATGATGTATAATAAGAAGTATTGGCTGTTAGATGCTTGTTTGATGGAGAATATTGTGTAGAAGTTCAGCCAAGATGAGTAGTTAGGTAGATGTGATGTTTTGGTTGAACCTTAGATGAAATTTTGAAGAGTTGATGTTGGAATTTGGAAGTGTTGAATTCGGCCAGAATAGGGGCTGAGTTTTTGTTGAATTTGCTTCCAACTTTAAGGTATTTGGAGAGATGTGGATGTGTGGCCAGCCATGTACTTATATGTGCATGCAAAATGTTTGGTGAAATTACAAAAAGAAATTCATGCATGAATTTATCAAATATTGTTAAAGATATTGTTTGAGAAAGGAAAGAATTGATGTTAAAAGGTTGTATTAGACTTGACCAAGTATAAGTTTAAGTGTTTAAGAGTGCATTTTGTTATGCCAAAAATTAGAATAACACTTGGTTATGTTAGTTCAATGAAATGAATGGCCTTTAGTACATGGTTCAAGTTGTTTGAACTTTTAGCATTAGTTTGAAAGGCATATTGTATTTAGTAATTGAATTATGAGTTTTGAAACTTATGACTTTAGAAAAGTGATGGCAAGAATTGTACAGTAAATTGTTGCAATAGTGTAGTAGTGATGATAGTAAAAGATGGGTGATTATATTATAATATTAAAATATGCCATAATAAATTGTCAAGCTTGTATGCTTGAAATTGGAAAGATCATTCAAAGAATGGCTTGGCCAAATAAGGATATTGTTGTTTCTTCGTTTTGAGATTAGTTATAAACAATATGTAATAAGTGATTTTATTGTATAAAGAATAGAAAAGCTTTCCCAAGTATAAATATCAAAAGAAACATCAAAGAAATAGAAGTTTGGTTTATGTATTAAATACATGACCATTTTAGAAATTCATTGGTATGAGTATAGTTTTCATGCCTTATTATATATTACAAGCTATAGAATTGTGCTAGAAGATCTTGAGAATATGTTGTATTGGCCAAAAGTTTAGTTAAGAATGTTAAAAAGAAATTAGAATTTAGCCAAAGTATATATGTTGTGCTATATGTTAGATTGTATTTACAATGATTAATATGGCAATATAGATTAATGTATAGAATGTAGCCAAAAGAAAAGAAGAAAGAACGGCATGTATAACAATGTTGAAGGTCATGTTAAAAGAATGCAAATTTATGGCATTAAAATTTGTATTTAGAAAATTGTACAAGGCATGTTTGTAACATTATAAAATATTAGAGAGTAGTTTAATGACATGGTAATGTGATATATATATAAATTTGAGAAAATCTAGTAGCATAATTGGGCAAGTTAGTAGACTTAATACCTAAGTTGTGGCATAGATTTTTATAGAAGAAATTAGAGTGCCCAAAATGTAGAATTCATTCCCTAGTTAAATTGAGCTGTTTTAATATCTCACTAATAGAATTATAGAAAAGTAGAATTTGTGAGAGATAATGTAATTGTGTACGTGTACATTTTACATAGCATGACAGAATTGAAGAATTACAGAATTATGTAGAAATTATAGAATCACGTACGTACACACGATGCATAGAATTCAGAAGTAAAGAATAAAATAGAAAATGTTTCAGTGTGTTACTAGAATAGAACTTTGGGCTTTCCAGAAAATATAGAAATAAAAGCCTAAGAATTAATAGAATACGTGCCAGAGTCAGACACGTATTTTGGGATCATGCATAGATAGCATATAAATACATGACATAGCATAGCATGTATTTCAGAAATTTTAAAATTATTGGAAAATGTCTAGCTAGTTATTTTTCAGATTTATAGAGCATGTTTTCAGAGAGCTGTTGCAATGGGGAAAATGTGAGCATTCGCTACATTAGTTAGTGGCGACAAAGATGCAAAAGTTTCCCACATGCATGCCACCATCAGTGAGTGGCCTCAAAATAGAAAACATAATTGTATAGTCCGCTAGAAGTGCATGTGGATGAGGACTGTACCCAAAAAGAATTTCAGAATACGCTCACACGGCCAGGGTTCCACATCCATGCCACAGCCTAGTCCAATCGGCAAACCAGAACAAAATACAGAAAGAGAAAAAGAAAGAAAAATAGAATAAGAAATAGAGAATAGAAAGAATTTAAGAAAGAATTAGAAAATAATTTTCAAAAAGAATACAAACATGATCATTTGCATATGCATCAGACATTTTATGTGCATTGCATTTTATGCATAGATTAAAGAGTTTATTTTATTATTGCATGTCTGACTAGCCAAGAAAAGAAAATAGAAGCCCATAAAAATGGAGAAGAAAAGAAACTAGAAGCCCATGAAAATAGAGAAGAAAAGAAAATAGAAGCCTACGAGAATAGAAAAGAAATTAGAGATATACAAGAAAGGAACATAAATTAGATATATGCTAGAAAATAATAGAAATTAGAAACATGACAAATAGCAAGGAAACTTAGCAATTTGTTGAGTAGAGAAAGATATAATCTAGCAGAGAAGAGAAATAAAATGATAAAGAATAGCACAGCACTAGAAAGATTTAGAAAGATTTGAGAAAAATAGAAGACTGCTAAGTAGTACGCCTGAGAATAAAGAGAGAAAGCAAGTAGAAATTTAGAAGCAGTACAGCGAAAATGGGGACAACGGAGTAAGAGCATACTTAGATTTGATTTGCTTACTGATCATTTATAGCTCACCCTATTGCTTTCTTTATTTTTACAGGTATTAGATTGTAGTGGTCGGGAGACGTCAAGCTGGCGAGAGGGTTGCACACACTGTCTTAGTGAAGGAATTAATGTGGATTTATGTATGTATTTTTGGTAGTAATAATATTTAGAGAACATCTTCACGCTTTCTGGTTCATTAGAAAATGATTCTTATTATTTTTATATATGTGAGAAATAGTCATTGTGTAATAGTATTTTATAACTGGATTAAGGATAAAAATTTTAGACGAACACCCTTTTAAGCTAGCAATTCTCTAGATTCTCTCTATAGGATACTCAGTGAATACTTGCCTAGTGAGAGATTATAGTGGGATCCTTTGATGGGTCAGTCCAGTGGACTTGCACAAGCAAACACTCATGCGTTGCACCAAGTTGTTCAATGCAATGGTAGTCTCTTCGTATAATCTGTGTCTTTTGTCGGATTTATACTATGACTATGGACGATTTAAGAAGGGCCACCGTTTGTGCTCATAGGGTTCTCACAATTAAGAATTATAACACTTAATTCCCTCATCACTGGTTTCAACCTTTCTGAGGATATATACTATTTTCTTTACACGCAGTAAATAGATGCTATAGTATATATGCTCATAAATAAGCGATGCCTTTTATTCATTTATAAAATGAGTTTACAAGAGCTAAAATGTTGGCTCTAGTGCACCTACTCTAACACTTGACACCTTTTTTCCCCTTTTCCCCTGAGGTAAAGGACCTATCAAATCGATTCCTGAAATTGTAAATGGCCATGGGCTTGTCAGAGTAGTCAGCTCTTAGGGTGGAGCCCATGGAATATCTGTTGACCTCTAACACATATCACACATTCAAATGAAGTCAGCTGCATCATCGAAGACCGTTGGCCAATAGTATCCTTGGCGGAGTACCTTATATGCCAACGATCGGCCTTCGGTGTGATTTCCACAGATACCCTCGTGGATTTCCTTTAGGATGTACTCTACATCCTCATGATTTACACACCACGGAAGCGGGGAGTTATAGCCTTGGTTATATAACCTACCATTGATAAGCGTGTATCGAACTGATTTTTTTGGAAGAGTCATTGCTTCATTTCTTCCCTCAGGCATTGTTCCATCTCTTAAGTATGTTGTTATTGAGTCCATCCAATTATACCTTTGCCCCGTTACCAAAACCGCTTCTTGTGATGCAGGATGCTTGGATTTGGGAGGAATTTGACAGGGATAGAATCAGTTGTTTCTTTGCTCATCGCTGAAGCCAGGTGAGCTAAGGCATCGGCCACTAAATTTTTCTCCCTTGGGATATGCAAAACTGAAAAAGTCTTGAAATGCTCAAGCTCAGATTTTACCTTTCGAAGATATGATGCTATTCTATTCTCTTTAGCTTGATGTTCTCCAAAGATTTGGTGGACCACAGTTGGGAGTCATTGTATATTCTAATTGACTCTGCCCCTATTTCTTTTGTGAGGTGGATCCCCGCGAGATGGCCCCATATTCTTCCTCATTATTCAAAGTGGCAAACCCAAATCTGACTGTAGCTCAGATTGGGTTCCCTTCAAGACCTTCAAGTAAGAGCCTTCTGCCCCTTTCTCATTCAAAGACCCATCTATATACAAGGTCCATTGGCACAAACTGTCGAGCTTATTCTCCACCGATTTGTTCTCTTCTGAGGTGCTCGCTTCAAGGGGCTTACTTCCCCCTCAGGCTGATATGAAAACTCTGAGATGAAGTGAGCCAAAGCTTGTCCCTTGATCACTGTTCTTGGGAGATACTTGATGTCGTGCTGACTAAGCTCCATATGTTAGAGTAGCTACCGTAGAACCAATCAATTATTGTAAAATTGACTATTTGTAACAATGTTTATTTATCAATAAAAGGCGTGTTCTTCTATATCATGTAAATCTTAATTGTGTGTATTAATATATGTTCCTTAGGATGGTAGAACCATGACAAGGGTATCAAGTGTTTCAAATCTTGATAGTAAGAACCCTATGATCACATATGGTGGCTATTCTAAAATGTCCGTAGCCCCAGTATTATTCTGACGAAAGACAATGATTGATCTCACTTGTCAAGGTTGTTTGCTGACAACCTAGTGCAACACATGGGTGTTTGCTATAGGCAAGTTCACTAGATAGACCCACCAGAGGATTCCATATGGATGGTAACCCTAGTGTCTATGGAATGAATCCTTTAATGAATGGTGGTGCACGTGACCCTTAGACTTGAGATCATCGAAGCGCATTGTGCATCGATTGGTGAAGTTTGACACTAGCCCAACGTAGTTCTATTCAGAGCTATCAATACGGTAGTGATTGGCTACATTGAAGAATGTACCAAGGCTATGGTGGATCAATAAAGGATTCATCACTCTTGGGTATGAGAGAAATTATCTCACTGAGTAATTCGGTAAATAACAATGACATTGAATCTGTGGCTAAAGTGGGATCTCAAACCAATCTTTTCTAATAATTGGTCCAATAACCTAATATCGAGCGATCAAGGATATCTGAAGTTGACACTACTTCTATACCTCGGCCTTGATGAGATAATGTATGATAAAAAGATCGGATTGCACGATAACCATATCGTTGATAGGCAAGTTGTTTCACCGAATTCGAATCTATCGGGTGGCCATGATGCCTTGCTAAAGGCCAATCTTAGTCTGTGTTTAGTGAGACGATTTATTGGTGTCAATCGTGAGACTACTGACTACCAATATGATGAGGAGCCTTTGGGTCACACACATAGAAGATAAATTAAGGATGAATTGGTGAGAAAGGGTATTTTCGTCATTTATGATGAAAGCGTATTTTTGTCATTTATGATGGAAATGATATTTTCGTCTTTAGAGGTGAAAGGGCATTTTGGTAATCTCACAGTGCAATTAAATTTGATGAGGTCGTTGCCTATATTTAATTTCATATTGAAATTAAAATTAGTGAGATTATGTATTTAAATATATTCATAAATTTAAATATTATATATATTATTTAATATTAATATTTGATGATATTAATATTAGTGAAGATAATATATACGAAATATGAAATTCATATTTGAATTTAAATATATTATTCAATATTAATATTTGATGATATTAATAAAGATAATATATGAATATGAAATTCATATTTGAATTTGAATTTGAATAAGATGCCATGTGGATTATTACCTTGTTTGGTTATGGGGATTTAATATTCTAGTCATGGAATAAATTTACTCCTAACTAGATTAGGGTTTTAATTTTGGTTGCATATAAAAGGCAACTTAAAATTAAAATAAAAGATGAGAACACATTAATTGAAAAATCCTAGCCACTCACCTCATTCTCTCTCACGTTTTCTCTCTAAGTGGAGAAGAGAATTTTTCAAGGAAAAATTCTGCCATCTTTGATCCTTGCGCATACCGCTAGTACTTGGGACCGTAAGGCAATCAACGTCTTATCTTTGTGTGGATACCAGAAGTTCACTCTTGGCTTAGAGTGGTAGAAGGAGCCTCCAAACGAAAGTATAATTTAGAAACGTTATGTTTCATAATCGTTTTATATTTTAACGTAAAATAGCCATAAAGTTCTTGGGTCTATTTGTTGTCTTTGTGGTTTTTTATTTGTTATTCCACTACGTAATCCCCACCAGCAACCTACACCATAGTCCACTGAATCAATCTTCCTGTTGCTTCGGGCTTTTACATTATCTTTCTCAATGGAAAATTTTGTGAGGACATGTATGGAGTGTGCCTGAAAATAGGGCCACAATTTCCTAGTGGCTATGAGGAGTGCATAGGCGAGCTTTTCCATCTCTGGGTACCTTGTCTCAGCATCGAGCAATTGCTTGCTTACATAATAGATTGGCCACTGTACTCCCCATTCCTTGCGTACCAAAGCTACACTGATTGCGGACTTAGATACTGATAGATACAACAGTAGGCGCTCGCCCTGGATGGGCTTTAACAACAAAAGAGGCTTCCCCAAATGCCTTTTCAACTCTTGGAATGCTTTCTCATTCTCTTTCATCCATTTGAAATCCTTGTTGCCCTTTAAGGTTTCAAAGAAAGGCTGGCATCTGTTAGTAGCTCGGGAAACAAACCTGCTTAGTGCGGTTACTAGCCTTGTCAAACTCTGAACCTGCTTTATTTTAGTCGGACTCTGCATGATCAAGAGAGCTTGAATCTTATTTGGGTTGGCTTCGACACCTCGTTGATTGACAAGGAAGCCCAACAACTTCCCTACGCTTACTCTGAAAGCGTACTTATAAGGGTTCAGCCACTTCCTATAGATACCGAACATTTCCCCAAAGTGCTTGATGTGGCTTTCATCGACCTTTGATTTGATGAGCATGTCGTCAATATACATCTCCATGGTTTTGCCAATTTGTTCGGCGAACATCTGATTCACCAAACGTTGATAGGTCCTTCCAGCATTCTTCAGGCCAAATGGCATAACCTTGTAAAAATAGATATCTCGGTCAGTAATAAAGGAGGTGTGTTCTTCATCGGGTTGATACATTGAGATTTGCTTATATCTCGAGTAAGCATCCATGAAGCTTAGTATTGCATTCTTTGCTGTTGCATCTACTAATTGATCGATCTGAGATAGCGAAAAACTGTTTTTAGGATATGCCTTGTTTAGATCAGTGAAGTCGATGCAAGTCCGCCACTTGCCATTCGACTTCTTCACTAAGACCGAATAGGCAATCCAGTCCGAGTACTTCACTTCCAGAATGAAGTTGTTGTTCAAGAGCTTATCAACTTCATCCTTGAGCACTCTAGATCGTTCAGCATCCATAGACCTCCTTTTCTGTCTAATTGGGCGAGCCTTTGAATCGATGTTTAATTTATGACACATTACCTCGGGTTTGATCCCCACCATATCTGTATGTACCTAGGCAAACACGTCGAGGTTCTTCTTGAGGAACCCAACTAGACTGTTTGACAACTCATTGGTTAGATTGCTCCCAATTTTTAGAATGCACGTTAGGTCTTCCTCTCTGACAAGTACCTCTCGAGTTCTTCTATTGCAGGCTCTTTTTTATGGATGTGAGGATCTATGGTATCCTCCAAAGGTCTAGGCTTTGGATCGAACTCAGCAATGATCATGGTTCTCGGGAGTGCCCATTTTTGTGTAGCATAAATAGCCCAATTTAGCACTCCCTTGAGTCTTTCCTATAACTCCTTATAACTCCGATCCCATCCAGGGTTGGGAACTTTATGTCTTGAAATCACACAGAAGTGACTGCGCTAAGGTCATCAAGGAATGACCTACCCAAGATGACATTATAGGTAGTCAAACAATCGACCACTAAGAATTCTGCCATCACTGTTCTTATCTAAGGCTTATCTCTGATAGTCACGGGTAGCTTGATTGTTCCCTTGGGGACAAAACTGTCCCTAGTGAATCTGTACAATGGTGACGAGCATGCCCTCAAATCCACTCGGTAAACCTTATTTCTTGGAAAACCCCCAAGAAAATGATGTTCGCGGCACTGCTATTGTCTAACATTACCTAGAGGACTTGGGCATTACCAATTCTCGGCGCGATTACAATCGCGTCATGGTTGTGGAGAGGGAATTGATCGTACTCTTCCTTGGTGAAGCCTACCACTTCATTGTCTGTTCTGGGCCACTTAGGCGGCTTAACTGTATAGCTCTTTACTTGCAGATCAACCGAGTTTGTTCTAGCTTCTCATGCATATTATTCGTGCGAGTGCTAGGAACTTCCTGCAATACTAGATCCCCCATAGATCATACCCACCAACACATCATTGTTCGACAACGTTTGTTAGATTTGATTATTTTGCTCGCTTGACTTTTCCAAAGCTGGCTCCTCCTTGACAAATTCTTTTAGGTGACCTCTTCTAATTAGGTCTTCAATGGCTTCTGTTAGAGCCCCGACACTCATTAGTGTTGTGCCCAATGTATTGGTGGTACCTATAATATCTCTGGCGATCTCTTCTTCTCGGTGCCCCCCTCAATCTCTCTGGCGTGGGCAATTTTCTAGCCTCGCGAGAGACTTCATAGATGTGAGCTACATCTTGTGTCATAGGGGTGTATTTTGCATACTGTGGAATAGGTTTTGGTCCCTATCATTACGATCTTGGTCCTTTTTTTTGTTTGTTGGGCGATCTTGTCGCTTTTCTAGGGCTCTTCTTAGTGATCTTCTGCCTAAAGCAGCCAGTGAGCTTTCTACTTGCTGATGTTTGGCAACCATTTGATAGAACATGGCCAAGCTCACATGATATTTGTTTTAAGGCTCTTTCCACAGTTCCATCTGCGGCCTTATTCCTACTATAAGTAAAGTGCGGATTGACTCCTCAGGTGCATCTGCGACCTTTGCCTGTTCGTTCTAGAACCTTGTTAAATACGAGGTCAGCGTTTCGTCTCTTTCTAGATGAATATTACTTAGATAACTGAGTGGCATTGCGAACTGTCTCCTCACTTGGAATTGCTACAAATACAGCAAGGAGAACTGTTGTCAAGATTGTATTGAGTTTGCTTTCAGCATCTTGTACCACCTCTTCGCATCTCCTACTAAATTGTACACAAAACAGTGGCACTTTGCCAAGCTAGAGACCTGATGTAGCTCCATCAAGTTATTGCAGGAATCTAGAAGGTCTCTAGGATCCCCTTTCCTATCGAACTTGTTCTCGGGCGCCTTGAATCCCTAGGGAAGCGGGTCTTGATGGACTTCCTCCGTGAATGGAGAACTCACTATCTCTTCCCTCGAATTATTTGTTAGAGTAGGTGCCCTAGAGGCAATCAATTATTGTAAAATTGACTCTTTGTAATAATGTTTATTAGTCAATAAAAGGCAATTTTCTTCTATATCATGTAAATCATAATTGCGTGTATTGATATATGTCCTTAGGATGGTAGAACCATGACGAGGGCATCAAGTGTTTCAAATCTTGATAGTGAGAACCCTATGATCACATATGGTGGCCATTCTAGAAATGTCCGTAGCCCCAGTATTATTCTAACCAAGGATATAGATAATACGGTAAGGCTATCATAGTGTTGAATGACCTTGTCGAAAGGCCGTGATTGATCTCACTTGTCAAGGTTGTTTGCCGACAACCGGTGCGACACATGGGTGTTTGCTGTAGGCAAGTTCACTGGATAGACTGTAATGTCTCACCAGGCAAGTATTCACTGAGTATCCTATAGAGAGAATCCAGAGAATTGCTAGTTTAAAAAGGGTGTTCATCTAAAATTTTTATCCTTAATCCAGTTATAACATACTATTACGCAAAGATTATTTCTCACATACATAAAACCACATTAAAATTCTTCACTGAGACAGTGTGTGTAATCCTCTCGCCAGCTTGACGTCTCCCGACCACTACAATCTAATACCTGCAAAATAAAGAAAGCAACGGGGTGAGCTATAAATGCTCAGTAAGTAAACCAAATCTAATTTTGCTCTTACTCCACTGTCCTCGTTTTTGCTGTACTATTTCTAAATTTCTGCTTGCTTTCTCTCCTTATTCTTAGGCGTACTACTTAGCGGTCTTCTATTTCCTCAAATCTTTCTAAATCCTTCTAGGGTTGTGCTATTCTTTATCATTTTATTTCTCTTCTCTGCTAGATTATAACTTTCTGTTTCTTTCTCTACTCAACAAATCACTAAGTTTTCTTGCTATTTGTCATGTTTCTAATTTCTATTCTTTTCTAGCATGTATCTAATTTCTGTTCTTTTCTTGTATATCTCTAATTTCTTTTCTATTCTCGTAGGCTTTTATTTTCTTTTCTTCTCTATTCTCATGGGTTTCTATTTTCTTTTCTTCTCTATTCTCATGGGCTTCTATTTTCTTTTCTTCTTTATTCTCATGGGATTCTATTTTCTTTTCTTGGCTTTCTCATGGGCTTCTATTTTCTTTTCTTGGCTAGTTAGACACACAATAATAAATAAACTGTTTAATCTATGCATAAATGCATAAGATACAATACACATAAAATGTCTTATGCATATGCAAATGATCATGTTTGTATTTTTTCTGAAATTCTTTATGTTTTCTATTTCTTATTCTATTTTTCTTTCTTTCTGAAATTCTTTCTGTTTTTTGTTCTGGTTTGCCGATCGGACTAGGCTGAGGCATGGATTTAGAACCCTGGCCGTGTGAGCATATTCTGAAATTCTTTCTGGGCACACTCCTCATCCACATGCACTTCTAGTGGACTGTACAATTTTGTTTTCTATTCTAAGGCCGCTCACTGATGGCGGCGTGCATATGGGAAACTTCTGCATCTCTATCGCCACTAGCTAACGCAGTGAATGCCTCTGAGTTCCCCATCGCACATCTATGAAAACATGCTCTGTAAATCTGCAAAATAACTAGCTAGACATTTTTCCATTAATTATAAAATTTTTGAAATATATGCTATGCTATGTCATGCATTTATATGCTGTCTATGCATGATCCCAAAATACGTGTCCAACTCTGGCATATACTCTATTAATTCTAAGGCTTTTATTTCTATACTTTATTGGAAAGCCCAAAGTTCTATTCTAATAACATGCTTAGCTTAAACATTTTCTATTTTATTCTTTATTTCTGAATTCTATGCATCATGTGTACGTACGCGATTCTATAATTTCTACATAATTATGTGATTCTTCAATTCTGTCATGCTATGTAAAAAGTACACGTACACAAGTACATTAGCTCTCACAAATTATACTCTCCTATAATTTTATTAGTGAGATATTAAAACGGCACAATTCAATTAGGGAATGAATTCTACATTTTGGGCAATCTAATTTCTTTTATAAAAATCTATGCCACAACTTAGGTATTAAGACTACTAACTCGCCCAATTATGCTACTAGATTTTCTCAGACTTATATGTCACATAACCATGTCATTAAACAACTCTCTAATATTTTTCTAATGTAACAAACACGCCTTGTACAACTTTCTAAATACAAATCTTAATGCCATAAATTTGCATTCTCTTACATGACCATCAACTTCAATTGTTATACATGCCCTTCTTTCTTCTTTTCTTTTGGCTACATTCTATACATTAATCTATATTGCCATATTAATCACTGTAAATTCAATCTAACATATGGTACAACATATATACTTTGGCTAAATTCTAATTTCTTTCTAACATTCTTAACTAAACTTTTGTCCAATACAACATATTCTCAAGATCTTCTAGCATAGTTCTATAGTGTGTAATATATAATAAGGCATGAAAACTATACTCATACCAATCAATTTCTAAAATGGTCATGTATTTAATACATAAACCAAACTTCTATTTCTTTGATATTTCTTTTCATATCTATACTTGGGAAAGCTTTTCTATTCTTTATACAATAAAAAACACTAATTACATATTGTTTGTAATTAATCTCAAAACAAGAAACAACAATATACTCATTTGGTCAAGCCATTATTTGGATGATCTTTCTAAATTCAAGTACAAAAACTTGAGAATTCAGTATGGCATATTGATATGTCATGATATAATCTGCCATTCTCTACTATCAACAGTGCCATATCAAAGTAACAATTTAACATGTAAATCCCTTCTAACACTTTCCCAAAGTCATAAGTTTCACAATTTCTAATTCAATAACTAAATAAAATGTGCTATTGAAGAAATACTAAAGGTTCAAGTAACTTGAACCATGCACTAAAAGCCATTTATCTCATTGAACTAGCATGACCAAGTGATATTCTAAATTTTGGCATAACAAAATGCACTCTTGAATACTAAAATTTACACTTGGTTAAGCCTAACATAACCTTTCAACTGCAATTCTTTCATTTCTCTAACAATTTCTTCAATAAGATTTAACAAACTCATGCATGCATTTCTCTTTGAATTTTCATCAAACAATTCACATGCACATGCAAACATTTAGTTGGCCACACTTCCACATCTCTCCAAATCCACCAAAATTGGAGCAAAAACTCACTAAATTTAACTTCAAATCTAGCCAGATTCGACACTTCAAAATTTCATCTACAATTCTTCCATATTTCATCTATAATTCCACCAAATCACCACATACACATGAACTAGTTCTCATGGCTAGAATTTTACGCATCATTCAACATTAAAACAGCCAATAATTCTCACCATAGAATCACATACAAACATACAAGAATCAATCTACATAATTATTGCTCAAATCAAAAATAAAATTGGATTTACTTACCTTGAATTTGTGCAACACTAATGATATAACATCCCTTTGCTAAAATTCTCTTCCTCTTGGACCTAAATCATCTAAAACCATAAGAATTTAAAACTTTAAAGTTTAATCACACACCTTTGTGCTAGAATCTTACCTTTGGGTGCTTTAAGATTGAAAATCTACAAAAATTTAAGCCAATTCTTATGAATTCCCTTTGAAATTTGGTGAAGAAGTTTGAGAGAAATTGGATGAGGGGTGGCGTGTACAAGGGATGGAAATGCTAGGGTTTATTTTATTGAAACCTTATAACTAAATAAATAAATAAATAAATATATATATATATATATATATATATATATATATATATATATATATATATATATATATATATATGTATATATAGCACATGTGCATTTACTGATATACCCTTACTTTCAATAGATTTAGCACATGTTCTTGGTCATTTTCACTCCCCACTTTTTCATCTAGTTGTGAGTGAAAAGACCATTTTACCCTTATTCTTTAATTTTCTTTTTATTACTTTACAAACACGTATTTATCTCGGCATCACATCACATGTATTCTCCATAACCTTTCTACCACTCTATTTTCATGGCTAGCACACTTAATACATTATATTTATCATACTCACTTTTCTTTTGAACACGTGATTCTGTGTGAAATGACTATTTTGCCCCTATTGAAACTTTTATGGAATTCCTCTATAAAACTAAGTAAATATATTCATTATGACTAGAAAATAATCTTTACCATATTTTTGAATGGGGATATTACATAGACCATTCCATATAGATGATAACCCCAATGTCTATGGAATAAATCCTCTAACGAATGGTGGTACATGTGATCCTTAGACTTGAGATCACCGGAGTGTCTGGTGCACCAATTGGTGTAGTTTGACACTAGCCTAATGTAGTTCTATTCAGAGCTATCAATACGGTAGTGATTAGCAACATTGAGGAGTGTATCAAGACTATGGTGGATCGACAAAGGATTCATCACTCCCGGCTACGGGAGAAGTTATCGCACGACGCAATTCAGTGAATGGCAATGACACTAAAGCTGTGGCCACAGTGGGATTGAGTTGTTGCTCAATCCAATTTATTGTTCTGGCATTGTTCCAGTAACTGAACACAAAGATATCGAGGATAACTGAGGTTGGCACTATTTCTGTACCTCAGTCTCGATGAGATAACAGATGATAAAAGGATTTGATTACCTGGTAACCATATTGTTAACAGGTAGCGATTTCACTGAATCCGAATCTATCGGGTAGCCATGAGGCCTTGCTATGGGTCAATCTTGGTCTGTGAATAGTGAGACGATTAATTGACGTTAATCGCAATACTACTCACTGTCAATATGATAAGGAGCCTATAGGTCACACACTTAGAAGATAATTTAAGAATCGTTTTGTAAAAGGGGTATTTTCGTCTTTTATGACGAAATGGTATTTTGGTAATCTCACAGTGCAATTAAATTTGTTGAGGTTGTTGCCTATATTTAATTTTAATATTAAAATTAAAATTAGTGAGATTATATTTAAATATATGTGCGCATATATTTATATGGATTATTATTATTAATTAAATGTTAATATATTATTATATATATTAATTGATTTTAATTATAATTAAAATTAATTAAAATTAAAAATAACAATTAAAGGGTGTTTGGTTGCAAGGGTGAATTAGGGTTGGAGCCCATGGCTATTCCTTATTGGAATAGGATTTTAATTGTTGCACTATATAAGTGCAACTTAAATTAAAACATTATATGATTATTCAATAATCAAAAACCCTAGCCACCCTTTTACTCTCTCTCTCTCGTTTTCAAAGTGTGTGTATATCAAAGAATGATCTTTGATTCACTTGATTCTTGAAGCCTTTTATTTTGTTCTAGCAAAACAATAGTAGGTTCTACGAATTATCTTCGTGTGGATGACGTTCATGCGATTCTGTTCTTGAATTGATAAGCGAAATTAAAGTATTGAAGGAGCCTCCAAATGTTGGTAACGTATTCCTGATCTTTGTATGGATGATTTGTTTTGATTTATATAGATTTTTGTTTACGCTGTTTTCGATTATAATATGCAAACACGTTATAATCTTTGCTCGGATTTTGGGTTTTAGTGTGATGAATAGATTCGTCTTTTGAATATTGTGTTTTTACTGTTGTTTTTCTGCTGCGCGAATCTGTTCACTTTCTTACATTATTCTAACGGGGCTCTTAGATTGTCGAGCATTTTCTGCACCCAATCTAAGTCCTCGTCATGAGGAGTATTCTGACTGCGAGCTTTGTTTAGCCTTACCTTGAGCATATGAGTTTGAAGGTCTGTTACTTGCGAACTTGCTCTATTAGGCAGGCTAGTGCACAAGGTGGAGTCATGATGGCTAAGATGGTAGGTGCTATCATGCTCCTCAGTACGTTGCTCGCGATGTTGGTGAAAACTGAAACTCCGGTTGTTGTCAGATTGGCGTGCATGGCTAATCTCGCAAGCTTGCAAGGTTTGAGCTCGCCTTTGGTATGGGTTAAAATCGGCATGTTGGCGTTAGGGGTTTTATCAATTAAGGCGAGCATCCCTTTGACAACCGTTGCCTTCATTTTCCCCCATTGGCTCTTTGCCCGGTTGCCTGCTAGGGTTAAATTGTCGGCGGGACTCATACTTATGAGCAGAAGGCGCCTACAATGTTGGGAGTGACAGTCGCTCCTAGGTGTCGACGAGCCAGATTGGTCACCGATAGAGTTATTCTGACCTATCAAAGTAACCTCTGTGAAGTGTGGCTGATCGAGGTCCCGGTTGGCTGACTTCTCGTTTCTTAACTTAACCACATTTTGTTGCACCACCTATGCAACCATCGTCCTTATCATCTCTATAAGCTAGCTATTCTTAGGATTTGAAGTCCCTACCCCTATTGATTTGCGATCTGTTGCGTCGGTAGTACTGGCGGCTGCGGTGCGCAACAACGTCCTGATGCACCTCTGGGTGGATGGCTTCTACATTGTTGTGGTTTTTGGTAGTCGTTTTGGATCTTGTTCGGACCATTATGAATCTGAGGTGATCAATTGTCACTGAAATTGCTTGTTTCTTATTGGAATTGAGTAAAGTAGGCGAGGCCCCTCCTTCTAGGGCCAAAAGGTTGATGCAAGATTTACACCAACTAGAGTGATCCAACTGACCTTGATGGAATCGAAACCAATGTGTGCATGATTAAAGATAACCAGCAATAGTATATGACGAATGCGTAAATGTAAAGAACACAATCAATCTTTAAAGTGGTTCAGCTAGTTAGAACTGAAGCCTACGTCCACTGTTTTTCTTATTGCTTAGAGAGCTTACTAGAATAATAATAATATGCCTAGAACAATTTTCTAACCCCTCTCTCATTATTGGAGAAGTTTATATACAAGTTTGTAAACAAGGAAAGAGAGAAACTATTGGGATTGCAATCACGTTTGAATTGCAATTTCGATATTCTCGTGATTGTATGCTAAGATCGTGCCATCATTGCTGTTGATATGATCTCTTCTGAAATATCCAGGATCTAAGTTTATCTGTGATTTGTTGAAAAATTGCCAGATTTTGTTGCGACTAGCTTATGTTGGGTCAAGCTACAGCTCGACGAGTTTATGCTGGGTCAGACAAGTGTTAAGTCGAACTGATTCTGGGTCGAACTACATTCTTGCGGGATTCTGACTTCTCTGAGCTTAATGGAAAAATCACACACAATAGCAGTAATACTAGATATACAAACTATCTTTTACAAATTGATGTGGCAAGTCTGCATGTTTGTCAGGTGATCTCCTTTAATTATTTAATTTATTTTTATTTTAAAATCACTGATTAATCTAAGAACAAATTAGTTTGTACGAAAGAGTTTGTACATAACATATTATCTATACCTCTAAAGTAAATGGTCTTAATTATCTCTCTCCAAGGTTGGTACAAGGGGATTATAATTTCTAAACCTCGTGCCCACCTGTAAGAAATCTAATTAAACTAGGTTATCTTTGAAATATTTTTTTTAAGAGTGTATATCTAGACAATTTTCATAGACAATTCAAAAAGTTAAGTTAAAATTAACTTGAAAATGATGTTTTGAGTAATATTAAACTTTGAAAATAATATAATATGCCCAAAAGAAACAAATAAATGCTTTATTTGATTCCCTTAACTGTTCTCTATATGCCCATTAATTTTCTAGTAATTGTCGAGCATTATATTTTCTATGAAAACATAGTGTATATCTTCAAAGTCCAAACAAAGAATTGTTTTAGAGAAGCTCGGGATGAAGAGACACACGAGCCTTGGAATTATCAATGAACATCAACAAAATTCTTAGTATATATAACAAAACAAAATTATGTCTAAGCCTTTCTCTGTGCACTTGTTTAATATCTTCATTTTGAGGGGAAAAATAAACCCCACCATCTCCCCCAAACACTTCAAATTAATAAATTTATGGAGCTTCTCACATCAACAACTGCAGGATTGATTGTTGTAGTTGATGCCAATAGAAATAAAAAAAAAAATGTTGATGCCCTTGACTCGGTTATTAACCATGTCGTTTGTCCCAGAGATAAACAACTTTTACTTGTAGTCCTTCAAGATTTTGGAAAGAAGAATTACTCTCTTTTCCCATTAATTAGCAATATCGGCATCTCTGGTATATGTAAGTAGCTCTCTCTCTCTCTCTCTTTTTTTTTTTTTTCTTAAATCTATATTTTATTCTCAATCATCAGTAATCTTCATAGTTTTTTAGGGGAAAATTTGGAGTTTTCAAGGGGAAAAATGAATTAAATGTTCATACAAACAATGTTTTTGCCACAATCTCTTCTAAAAAATAACGAATGTGAGGAACATATGTACCCCAGTTTCTTATTTCAACAAGGGTCAAATTTTTAGGGGAAAAATTGGAGTTCTCATCAGGACATGGTGAAGTAAATCCTAGAGAGCTTGGAGCAGAATTAGAAAGGAAACGAGTACAACACCAGAATAACCTTGAAAAATTCCATCGACAATGCAAGAGAAAAGAGGTTAGTGATTATAATAAATATACTTGATTTTATACATTTGGTATAATTATTTTTTTGCTGTGAATCTCTGAACCTGAAGAAATTGAGGATGTATCTAAAAATCTCAATAAGTCTATGTAATTTATAGGTGAAATTGGAGGTTCAGCTTGCAGTTGGTTATTGTCCTGGGAAATTAACAGTCGATGAAGCACAAAACTCAAATACTCGCTGGATCGTTTTAGACAGGTTTTTCTCATTCACTAATAATACAGAATTTAATTTCACACGAGACATTGTCAAAACCAAAGATCCAAAGCAACCCACTCTCCTTAAAACTTTTAAGAACCTCATGCCACGTGTCTATTTTCAGTTGTGTGCTGAATATTTTTATGAAATCTTCAAAATCATTCCTTAAAACATATATAGATCTACTCAAATGCTTGATTTGAGCTTAATCTAATAAAGTACAGACCTACATAATGGTTAGTGGGGGCTGGTGACCCCATGCAAAAAAAAAAAAAAAAAAAAAAAAAATTATTATTTTAAACTTGACTTTCTGTTTTAACTCGGTTATACTTGTGCTATACTTTGTAGATTTGCTTCACTCATTTACTTTTCCTGTGTGTATATTGAACTAATTACAATACTATTCACTTACTTTTTGATAAATTATTTAACTTAACTCGAGATGTTTTGAACTTGTCCCTTCTAAAATTTTATTAATTCTTGGATCCATCACTGAATGTAATTCTTGACAAAAAATTTCTTGGGTTTTTTTGGAAGCCACTTTGAGAAATACCAAGGATTCATACGCGAGCATGTGGGATGCAACGTTGCTATTATGAAAGGAAAAGATTTTGCAACCTTGATGCCACCAAAATTTCCCCTAATAACAACTTTAAGTTACCCTCCTTATTATTACGAAAGAATTAATAAAGGAGTTGCCACCAATGATCGGCCTGGAAGCCATGGCAAAAATCCTGAGTAGGAACCAAATTCATCAGCAAAACAGCCAGCGGCAATGCTGCGAACTCCTCATTGGTATCCTCTATCTTGGAGAAGTGGTTTCCGCCGAGCTTTTTCTTTGAGGGAAGTTGAAGAGATAACTGATGGTTTCGCGGAAGAAAACTTGCTTCAGAAATCGGAAAACCTGAACATTATGAGGGAAATTTCCAGGAAACGCCTGTGATGATCAAATCTTTCCAGGAAGACGACGACTGATTCTGGACAGTGTTGATGATCCTTTCCAGGGTTCGCCACCGCAACATTATGAACCTTGTGGGCTATTGCTGCACTGGCTGTAGCCGGTTCATAATCAGTGATTTTCCATGCTTGGGTACTCTCGCCAGTAACTTGAACGGTAAGTATCTTGTTTTGCTATTGTTGAAATTATATGTAATTTTTGTGTCTTTACTTTGTTATTCCCAACTACATGTTGTTTTGGCCTTGGAATCTATTTTTTTTTTCCAATTCTTGCCTGTCAAGCATAATTCAACATGATATTAAAGTAAAAAAAATATTAAATTTGAATTAAAAATAAATTCACGTTTCACATGTGAGAGTTTGTTAGACTTAAATATTGATATTGAATTCTTATCGAATCTATTAAGTTTTAGGTTAAGTTAACACTTAACATAAATGTCTCATTTAAAATTAAATTTTCACTTAAAATATTGTTGATACAGAAACCTGCATCAACTAGAGTGATCCGATAGACCTTAGTAGGATTGGAACTGGTGTGTGCGTGATTACAGATAACCAGTAGTGAATGAATAATGAATGCAATAAAGTAAAGGGCAAAGAGGTTTTTAAAGTGGTTCGGCGAGATGAACTCTTGAGCCTGCGTCCACTATTTTTATGTATTTGTTGTGAGAGTTTACAATAATAATTCTAGAAATATTTTCCAACACCTTCTTCATCGTTTGAGGGGATTTACATACAGAGTTTGTACAAAGGAAAAAGTGAAAATAAAGGAATTACAATTAAACTGAAATGCAACTCCGATATTCTCACGATTGGGCGTTGTGATTGCGCAAAGATTGCTATCGGTTTGATCCTTCCCGAGATATCCAAGATCTGAAGTTATCTGGGAATTAGTTGAACGACCGCAAGGATTGGTCGTGACTAGCTTGTGTTAGATCGAGCTATATCTTGACAAGCTTTTGCTAGGTCGGACAATCGGTGGAGTCAAGGTAGTTTTGGATCGAGCTATAACCTTGCAATGCTCTGAGCTTGATGGAAAAATCACACACAGCATCTACCTCTAGCGTTCGATGCTAGTTCCAAGCTTCGAAGACTATTGCTCGATTTGGTATAAAGCTCGGCATCATCAGTAGGGCATCGGATGTAGAGTCGGTCGAGCTTTAAGGGTCAGACTCATGCCCGGTCGACGTACTCCACACTTGGATCTTCTCTCTTTTGCAACACTCTTGACAAACTCAGAATATGAATAGTAAGGACAATTATGTAAATTCCACACAGTCATGTCGCATTAAATGCGACAGCCTTTGGCAGTTACTTTTCGTTGCGCGTAGGCAACTACAATTGTCTACGCCTAGAGTTGAGGCGACGTGCGGTGATAGTTATGATCACAGCATTCTAACAGTTCATCACCCCTCGCGGATGACTGACATGTGGCCATATCCAAGGGTCAAGATTGCTTGATGAATGAAGGGTCGAGATTCACTATAGATCAACGGCTATGATCAAACCCCGCCTTTTTGTCTCCCATGCAAACCTCTATAAAAGCGAGCGAACTCATCAAAAACTTTCTCATCTTACGAAAATTCTTAGACATCTTTGCTTATTCTGTCACTGATTCATCATCGTTATGGTGCTCTTTCCGTCGAGTTCTTCCCATTCTCTTGTTTCAGTAAGGTTTCTTTTCCCTCTCTTTAATTATTTTCTTGATTTTCACAACTGAGGGTGGCCATTGTCGTGGCCACATTGAGTCTTTTAGGGCTTTACTAGGGTTTTTAAGTGTGTGTCCGACAGCCCTGGGTTTAAAGAGGGTTTATCGCGAAATCCTAGGTAGGTCACATGCATTCGTTGTTTGGCGCGAGCTATCTCGAGTGCTTGAACTGAAAGCAAAGTGTGGATAGGTCGCTAATTTTTTTGAGCTCTAACACATGTTCTCTTCTATTTCAGGTACCCAGAAGTGAGCTATAGTTATGTCTTAGTCTAGCAGTCACACGATTAATCACATGTTTGACTCACTCGCGGGCTTGATAGTCCTTTGGGGTATAATCCCTAAGGTTTTCGAGGAGGTTGTTACGTGGAGCTCGGATCCCGATGCGATGAGCTCATATGGAGTTGGCTTAGTCCAAGTGGTCTCTAGCTCACAGACTGCGAAAGGAATCACAATCCTCGATTGACGTCGAGGATTTAAGGTGCATAAGAGAGACTTAAGCGCTGCAATTTAATTTGAGGGTTCCGGAGAACTTTTCCCTGAAGAATCCCCCAACCAGATGGGTGGTGACCTCTGAGACCCTCCTAAGATGCGGAGTATTCATTCCCCCTTATCATTTCATTGACATCGTTTTGAGACGTTTCGACATCGTCCCTCTCTAGTTTTCTGTGAACTCTTACGTTACAATCATAGGTTTATTTATAGCATACATGATCGCCGAGTTGAGCGAGCCATCCGTTGAGGAGCTCGTCCATTTGTATAGATTAAAGAAGGGTCAAGACCAAACATATTACCTCTCCAAGGCAAGGAAGGTATGTTTTAACAGGCTGGTCAATGTCCCAAAGAAGGCCCCACATTGGGACTCTCAACTTTTCTTTTATGAGGCTCGGGACCCCAGCGTTTTTGCTTCAGAAGCTAGTAAGACTTTGACCCCTAGTGTGTACAAAGATCGCTTTCAAACTCGATGTTTAAGTTAACTAAGCTTCTTTGCTTTGTAGTTAACATCGAGTAGAATTATCTCCCTGCTACAAGCTTACAGAGGCTTCAGCGACCTTTTTGACAGACAACGCAACATTAACAAGATCATCTCGCTTCCTCACTTGAGGGCGTACAGCTTCTGTGAGGATAATACCAAGTTCTTTACCATTCTTGAGAAAGGTAAGTTATTGCTTGCTTGCGCTTCTTCCTTCTGTGTAGGCAGGTCGTTTATTGCTTGCTTCTTTTTTTTGCAGAAATGTGCGCCGAGAAACCAAAAGGCCTCAAGAAAAAGGCGGTAGCTTTTGTGGTTGTCAAGAAAACGCCAGCTACTTTGGCGATGAAATAGCTTATTGATGTCGTTGGCGCAAAGCGTAGCGGGGCTGAACTTAGGGAAGGCGCAAATGCGAAGAAAGGCGATGGCACAGAATCAGAAGTGAAATCTCAATCCTGCGAGATAATGAATTTCGTATAGCTCAGAAAGCAAAATCTCTCATGTGGTTCGGCGCGCAGCAAGACCTCTTCTCGCAATTGATGTAATGGTCATCCTTTTCTTTGATTTGATCATGGATTTCGGAGGGGAATCTCATAAGCTTTCCCCTGGACTTCAGTGAAAAGACCATACCGCGGGCAAGGGTCTGAAAGAGGCTCGACTCTGTCCTGTCTCTGTCCAGCAGGTAGTATGCAATACTCAGTGCCTTTTCCCGTCAAATTGGCGAGGAATTGAAAATCACTCGACTGAAAGGAGAGGCATCTTTATATGTTTCAAATCCCTATTCAAGATTTCTCGTGAGCAAAGAACATCTGTGCTGTACTCAGGCTATCCACGGTCGATACTAATAAGAATAAAGGGCTCTATCTAAGCCCAAAAAGGGGTCAGCAAAGAAAACACTCAAGCTAACTAGAGGCTCGGGTAAATAGAAGGCACATGAGTAGTACGATGGCTTAGGCAAGAAGAAGTCGATCGAGCCCCAAAGGGGCTCTGGAAAGCAGAAGATGGTCAAGCAGCAGGTTGGCTTAGGCTAGGAGGTCGTTGTGCAGGCTGGCGGCCCAAAAAAGTTTATGGCCAATGACTTAGCCAAGAAGAAGATCGCTCCCGCGGGTGAAACTGTCACTGCCAAGGGAAGTAAGTCTAGCTCATCTTGGCAAGGAGGCAAGAAGATGGATGAAGCGGCTCGAGTTGCAGTCGATGCTTTAGTCGACCAACTCCCCGACCATATCAGCATAAGAGCTATAGCAGTAGGGATGCTGTCACCTTTTGAACTTTCGTGGGTGTTAGGGATTAATCTCTTACCCAGATGTTGGCCTAGGTGTGCAGTTATACGACAAATGTACTAGTAGTTTGCCCTGTTTACTCTTTTATGCATGCTATCATTATTTCTTGTTGACTTTCCATCCTTTCTTTCTTTAGGCTGCCGTGGCGAGCAAGCTTCTCTACAATAAGTGTTATCCCATGTTGGAGGGCACTCATCGGGGATGGGAGTTGGCGGAGACAGTGAAGGAGGACGCCCTGGCCATGGCCCATGTTGTGGAGAAGGAGAAGGAAGTGAAACAGGCCGAGCTTGAGCGGCTCAAGGAAGAGATGGCAACCTTTGAGGTCAAGAAAGGGAGTTCCTTGATAAGATCAAGGTGAGTGAGGTTGCACAAGATAAGGCTGCGCAAGAATGAGGCCGAGAAGAGTTTGGCACAATAGTGGGGTTCCAATAATAATCTAAATTTCGAGCTCTCTTTGATTTAAAAAACTGCTTCGAATTGGGAGGCAAAGTTCAAGCAGGCCTCGTTTGAGCTTGCTGATACGTTTACAAGTCCTAAAATAGTTGTAAACATGAGTGGACAAAGAATTAGAAGTCCTAAAACACTTGCTAATTTGGTTGAATTGAAGAATTTCACTCCAATTCCTAAAACACTTGGATTGTGGAATGTGGAAAGCAATGGAGGAAATTCGGCCCAAGCAAGTTCCAAGGAGAGAGAGAGTCCAAACATTTTGGCCTAATCCATTTCAAGCCCAAGCTCAACAAGGGAAGCTCAATCCCACGAAGAATGAAGCCCAAGTGTTGAAGTGGTCAAATCCGGCACAAGTCTCATTCCAAAGGGGAAGATCCACATGAACCCTCATTGGATCTATTTGCACGATTCTCAAGACCCAAACTCTTACACCCTTATTAGTAGTCTTAATTAGGATCATTGATCAAGGTTTGATCTAATGAAGTAAGCTTATTTCAACTAATAGGGTAGTTAAAGACATAGATCCTAGAATTAAGGAATTATGTCTCTTTGTATTAAATAAGCATGGCCTTGCTTTTGAATGAATGGCTTGTAATATTAGTTAAGTTTATTTTCATTTTATTGTATTTGTCAATTACTTGTTTATCCTTGTATTTGTCTATATAAGGGCAACTTTTTCATTGTAACAATTAGCTTTTGAAATATATGAAATTGGTTTTATCCATTTGAGAGAACTTTTGTGTTCTTGAGTGTGCATTCTTTATCCAAGTCTTGGCAAGGAGATTTGGTGGTGAATCAATTCAAGTTGGTGGAGTAATCCTTTAGGCTTAAAGTGTTTCTAATTGTCTTGGTCCGGATTTGCAAATAAGTGTGATTTAGTTAATGTTTTTAGTTTGGCCAAATTTTTACTTGATTTTGGAGTATGTTGTGTTATTGAAATTGGTTCGAAATGGATCACTTGCCTAAGAAGTGGAAGGTTAACGAAAAGTCGAAGCTAAGGTTGAGAAACTCAGGCTTCAGATCGGGGAACTGAATGAAGCCATCACCAATTAAGCTTGGGAGACATCAATCTTCCTGGTGCAGAAATTGTAGGAAGCTCACCCCTTGATCAACTTCTTCTTCCTTCCGTGAGCTTATTAGAGAGAGGCCGACATGATGAAGACCAAAGCTTAGGGAATGGCCTACGTATACTCGGATGATTCCATGCCTAATGGTGAAGGCCAGGAGGAAGTTAAGGAAGGCAAGGAGGAGCCTGGCCTCAAGTAAGAAGTTAAGGATCCAGCTCCCCTGGCTACAATTCCCCCCAGTGTTGCCAATCTTCCTCTAGGTGAGGCTCCAACCTTGAAAAGGTCATTGTCATTCCTGCCATCGAGGAACCATCTCTCCTAGTCAGCGACGAGCTCCATGGTCCGGCCGACGATGATGATGCCTCTACTCCTCCACCTGCGTGAAAAAATCATTGTATCTTTTTTTTCCTTTTGTTAAGTTTGTAACCAAACTTTACAATGAATATAAAATACTTTGGTATATCCCCGTCGAGCAATTTTTTTTTATTCTTGTCGAGTCATTTCAATCGTCCTAATTAGACTTGTCATAAAAAATCTGAATTTGCTCCAAGTTATGCATAGCTTGCTTCTTAAGGAGCTTTTCGAATATATGCAAGGAAATCTTATGCGACAACTCTGACTTCGAATCCGTTGTCCGTCTCAAGTTTTGGTCACCGGCTTATAGCTGATTTCCCTTGACATGTTTTACTTGAATTTTTCCAAGTATAACTTCATCGATTTGGGGTATTTCACCTTTATAGAGTTGGATTTTGGCATGGCTTATTGATATACGCTACCTTTTTTCAGACTCTTGACTCTGAGTTTTTTTTTTTTTTTAGATGCTATCGCTAGGTCATGATTTTTGAAGCACTGAATGATAAATGCTAAACAAGTAAATAAAAATGATGAACAAAGGAAATTATGAATAATACTCTTTTATTGATGGAACATTTTGGCCGTAAACGGCCTTACAATGAATGATTGAAGGAAATTAAAACATGAGTGTAACCCGAGTTGCTCATTGGTAATACCTTCACAGATGCTTGGCATTCCTAGGCTCACAGTATTACTTCGCCATTGAGCCACTCCAGGTGGAAGGTTCCTGGAACAAGCTTTTTGGAGATCTTGAAGGGAACTTCCCATTTGCACCTAAGTGCCCCCAAGTTTGGGTTTTGAGTACCCTAGATGATCTTTCTAAGAACTAGATTGCCTACTTCAAAGTCTTTGTTTTTAACTTTGGTGTTAAAGTATCGCCTGGCTTGCTACTGATACGAGGTGAGCCTTAACTGAGACTTGGCCCGATGCTCTTCGATTAGGTCTAGCCTCAGGCGGAGAAGGTCGTCATTTGTTTTTTTGTTGTAAACTTCCCTTTAGAACGAACTGATCCCTACTTCAACTGGAGTCATTGCTTCACACTTGTATGATTGAAAGAACGGGGTTTCTCTTGTCAAGCTTCTAGCTATCGTTCTATAAGACCACAAGGCTTCTGGCAATTCTTCGGCCCATCTTCCCTTTAGGGCATCAAGCTTCTTCTTAATGGTGTGCTTGATAACTTTGTCTACAGCCTCTACTTGACCGTTGGCCCTAGGCCGATAAACAGCAGTGAAACTCTTCTTAATACCAAGCCATTCGTAAAAAGATCTGAAGTCCTCACTATTGAACAATTTTCCATTGTCGATTATTATAGTGTGTTGGATACCAAACCTACAAATGATGTTTTTGTAGACAAAATCCTTTAGCTTATTCAATGTGATGGTGGCTAAAGACTCCACTTTGCCCACTTGGTGAAGTAGTCCACGGTAACCACTGTGAACTTAGCACCTCCTTTTCCTTGAGGCAAAGGGCTGATTAGGTCGATGCCTCAGATTACGAATTACCAAGGGCTTGTCAGCGTAGTTAACTCTTGAGGTGGAGCTCGTGGAGCATCTGCGAACCTCTGGCATCTGTCGTATCTACGCATATAGTCTATTACATCGTCAAAAACTTTTGACTAGTAATAACCTTGATGAAGCACTTTGTATACTAGAGATCTGCCTCTTGCATGGTTCCTGCAGATGTCCTCATGGATCTCTCTCAAAACATAGTCTGTATCCTCATGGTTGACACATCGCAATAGCAGTGCATTGAACCCACGCTTGTACAACTTATCATTGATGAACGTGTATCAAGCTGACTTTGCATGGAGTGTTCTAGCTTCATTTCTTCCTTCTAGCAATGTTTCATCCCTTAGGTAGGCAAAGATCTGAAGTCCTCACTATCGAATTGTTTTTCGTTGTCGGTTATTATAGTGTGTTGGATTCCAAACCTACAAATGATGTTTTTGTAGACGAAATCCTTTAGCTTGTTCGATGTGATGGTGGCTAAAGGCTCCACTTTGCCCACTTGGTGAAGTAGTCCACAGTAACCACTATGAACTTAACACCTCATTTTCCTTGAGGCAAAGGGTTGATCAGGTCGATGCCCTAGATTGCGAATTGCCAGGGGCTTGTCAGCATAGTTAACTCTTGAGGTGGAGCTCGTGGAGCATCTGCGAACCTCTGGCATCTGTCGCATCTGCGCATATAGTCTATTACATCGTCAAAAACTATTGGCCAGTAATAACCTTGATGAAGCACTTTGTAAGCTAGAGATCTGCCTCCTAAATGGTTCCTACAGATCTCCTCATGGATCTCTCTCAGAACATAGTCTATATCCTCATGGTCGACACATCGCAATAGCGGTGCATTGAACCCACGCTTGTACAACTTATCAT
The DNA here is from genome assembly GCA_026225825.1 of Pistacia integerrima. Lineage (NCBI taxonomy): Eukaryota > Viridiplantae > Streptophyta > Magnoliopsida > Sapindales > Anacardiaceae > Pistacia > Pistacia integerrima. Next base: position 13,979,677 of record CM047746.1, read on the forward strand.
TGATGAGCGTGTATCAAGCTGACTTTGCATGGAGTGTTCTAGCTTCATTTCTTCCTTCTAGCAATGTTCCATCCCTTAGGTAGGCAATGATTGCATCCATCCAATTGCATCTCCACTCGTCGCTAAGACTGGTTCTTGTGCAACGGAGATGCTTGGACTTGAGAGGAACTTAAATGGTATCTAATCAACTTTTTTTTGGCTCATTGCAGAGGCTAGGCGGGCTAGAGCATCAGTGATGCATGTTTACTACAACATGCAATATGTAGCAAGTATACTAATCGCACAAGTAATAGAGTGATGAGTGAGTATCGTTCCCACGAGGATTGGTGGTTAAGCACTAAGTTTTTCTACTGTTTTCAAGTTGGAGTAATCGAGTTGTTTGGATTGAAGGGAGACAAATTAAACTTAAAAACTAAAATAGAATTTCTAAATGTTCAAAACTAAATGATGAAACAAGATTTAAAACACAGATAAAATCAATTCAAACAAACGGGTAGGGTTTTGACTTCATTCAGACTCTCTAGGTTAAACTCAAGGATTATATAAATTTCAAAGTCACATGCAGTGATTGTAAATCGAACTCTCTAAAGTATGAAATATACCTTCTCGGGCTATATTTCCTTACTCCTTCCTATTAAACTTCCGCACCCAACAAAATGAAGATTAATAGTTCAAAGTTCATTAAGCATAAGAATCGTAGATTGATTTCATTAATTCTTAAATCTATCTCTAGCATTTAATACTACAATGGTGATTACCCAAGAAGCTTAACATGAATTATTTCTCAATCTCATCATGTTCATCACATAAAAACAATAATTTCAGAATAATCACACAATCTAAGCAAAATCATATGAAAATAATAATCATCAATTACTTAACCCATTAGAATCCAAACTACATCAAAACCCTAACCCAAAATAGGTTAGTTCATGGCTAAATCAACAATACCAATAAAATAAATGAAAAATTCGAAGTTCAACATAATGAAAACAAGAGAAAAGACAAGAAAATCTCCCCAAATGAAGAATCCACTGGTTTAATCTCGAATCTTCACTCTTTTCCAATCAAAGTTTGCCCAAAACTAATCTAAGACAACGTAAAAAGCTGCTCTCTCTCAGAAAAAACGAACCCTTTGGTACATTGACTAAGTTCCTCTTTTATACTCAGCCAAAAACCTAAAAACAAATGCCTAAATGAAACTGTGCGTTTTTTAAATTCCCAGACTTTGCCGCGGCGATGAAGTGAAATAAACCCACGTGCGCAACTCTCTTCGCCGCGGCGAAGAACAAGCTTCGCCACGGCAAACCTTCATGTGGAATTATGAAATTACAGAATTGCCCTCCACTTACTCCTTCGCTTGAATCTTTGATCTTTGACACTTTTCTCATGGAACAAGCTTCATCGTGCATCCATTCTGCTTCAGAACTTTCCCAACTTCTGAGATCCACTCACTTCTGAATCCAAAAACTCCAATCTGCTCCTTAATTGCATTAAATATCCATTTTAGCCTGAAACACAAAATATAAAGAATTAAGTAGCAACTCAGGTCAAAATGAACTAAAAAGTATCCGAAATCCGACTAAAAAGTCTAATCAAAACAGTATAATCCACGGATTATCAAATACCCCCAAACTAAAGACATGCTCGTCCCCGAGCATAAGGACTCAATGAAAGAAAAACAATGAACAACTAAACACATAAAACACAACACAACAAAACTGAAAAATGAACAAACACAACTTAGACTCAACTCAACATACGAAATTGCCTCGAAATTTCACAAGTCTCAAAGGTTGTTGAAAATTTTTTATCAGAAAATGTTCAACACTCCAAGAAGTTATAAGCTACATCGACAGTCTTTCTCAATCGGTCCACCGAGTAGGTGATACCCACTTCAATCCACATTCCAACTTCTCGGATTATTTTATGCAGAAATGAAAAGTTTATCAAATGGTGGCAGACTCCATAAGCCTAAATATCGAACTACTCTCCACTAATGTGGACTAGACATTGCTAAAGATCAAAAGGTCTTTGAAAGCTTGTAACATTAGGCTCGAGTAGTGGGTTTCAAGAAAAGGGATAGGATAAACAAAGTAAGAGAACTCGGTTTTCCTCATGCAAACACTACAAGTCACATCAAACTCTACTTCTTTGAACCACCAATCAAAGTATCAACCATTTTACATCCCTCAAACTTATGCATTCCTTATTTTGATTTTGAATTGAACTAAAGAACAAATTTTTTTTTTTTTTTCAATCGAATTAAGGTTAATTAACTCTCTTATTCTTATCGCCCTTCTCACAACCCCCAAACTGTTCTTTTAATGATTCGCACCACTCTTCACTTTCTTTGTGTTTGCATTAGGCCTAAGATTCTCCTAAGGGTACGATTATGTGTTTTGGGTAGTTGGATTGGGGAATTTTTTTTTATTTTTTTTCGTTTGCAAGGAAAATAAGGCAATGATAATCTCATAAGGCTCAAATGGGTGACTACGGAAAGATTCATTCATGGGTCGGCTGGAAAGGCTCAAACGTTCCTAAAAATGCCTAAATCATTTCCTCAACAATGTCTAATCCTAGAATTTCACCTCAAGCACTTCTCTACTAGGTTCTAGAGTCCACCAACATTATCAAACTTTACCTAACCACATAAAATGAATCTAAGCATGCTGAAATAAATGAAAATGGTGGTTGAACCACTCAACAACCTCAATTAAAATCCATTCAATAAACAAAAACTTGAAGTAATGCTTAACATTTTTCAACAATAACATCTCAACAATCCTAGTCTCATCATGGATTTATGTAATTCATCGTTGGCAATCACAATAAAAACACAAGCTTAACTGAAACAAAATCAAAATTTTTCAAATTTTCCTACCCCCAAACTAAACATGACATTGTCCCCAATGTCACATTATGCATAAATTAGGAATGGAAAACAATAGAAAAAGGCATGAGATAGTTCCCTGATTAATCCGTGAAGTTGAAATTCCTCTCAACATTGTGCACACCCGGTCATCAGCTTTTTCATCACCCACATTTTGTAAAACAATTGAAAACTGTGGTGTCCACTATGTTAGAAAAATCCACTGACTAATATGAAAGTATTACAACCCTAATCTCGTCTTTACATCAACAAGAATTTAAAACAAAAATGAAACAACTAAAACAACTCACACAATCCCAAACAAAAATATCAACGAAGTTCAATGTTCAAAATAAAAGAAAAACAAAAACAACTAAACAAAAAAAAAAAAAATAACGAAACTAAAACAGGTGCTCATTCTTCGTCTCACAAAATTAATCACTACCCTGGCATCATTAGACGACAATGCAACTGCTTCCACCCTCAACGATCGTAGTCCGCCACCGGAAGATATATGTGTTCCCAAAAGAATTTGGGAAGGGACCCGTGAAGTCAATCCCCCACACATCAAACAGCTCAACCACAAGGATGTTGTTCAACGGCATCTCATCCCTTTTTGAAATATTACCACTCTGTTGGCATTGGTCGCACTCATGAACCATCCTGAAGGAATCCTTAAAAAGGATTGGCCCAGATTGAAAAACCTTGGCTGTTGTCCTAGCTCCTCCAAAATGGCCACCTACTTCCTTCTCATGACAATGCCGTAGAATGCTTTCCATTTCCTCCTCTGGGACACATCTACGTATCATTTGATCAGTACAGTGTCTGTACAAAAATGGCTCTTCCCAAAAGTAACACTTTAAATCTGAGAAGAATTTCCTCTTTTGTTGGAAAGTCATTCCAATTGGAAGCACCCTTGATGATAAATAATTCGCAAAATCTGCATACCATGGTGCTTCATCCACTCTCACCAATTTCTCGTCCGGAAATTTTTCTTTGATTGGAATTTCCTCTTCATTTCCCTGGATTGGTCTCTCAATTCTTGACAAGTGATCTGCCACCACATTTTCCGACCCCTTCTTATCTCTAATTTCTAACTCAAACTCCTGAAGCAATAGGATCCATCTTATCAACCGAGGTTTCGCTTCTTGCTTTGCCAATAAGTGCTTGAGTGCTGAATGGTCTGTATAGATGATCACCTTTGCACCTAACAAGTATGAACGAAATTTGTCAAAAGCAAAAACCACAGCCAACAATTCTTTTTCAGTGGTGGTGTAATTCAATTGTGCATCAGTGAGTGTTTTGCTAGCATACTGAATTACATGCAACACTTTGTTTTTCCTCTGTCCTAACACTACTCCTAGAGCAAAATCACTAGCATCGCACATCAATTCAAATGGTAGTCCCCAATCGGGAATTGCAATAATAGGTGCAGATACTAACAATTTTTTAGAAGTTCGAAAGGCATGCATGCATTCATCATTAAAATCAAAAGCAACATCTTTAATTAACAAATTGCAAAGGGGTTTAGAAATCTTAGAAAAGTCCTTGTTGAATCATTTGTAAAACCCCAGCATGCTCCAAGAAACTTCGAACTGCTTTAACATTTGATGGTGGTGACAGCTTCTCAATCACTTCTGTCTCTGCTCGGTCAACTTCTATTCCGTCTTTTGAAATTCTGTGACCAAACACTATTCTCTCCTGGACCATGAAGTGACATTTCTCCCAATTTAGCACTAAGTTCGTCTCCTTACATCGCTGCAAAACAAGAGAAAGATTTGATAAGCAGTTGTCAAAAGATGAACCAAAAACTGAGAAGTCATCCATGAAGATTTCTATAAACCGTTCCACCATATCTCCAAAGATCGACATCATGCATCTCTGGAATGTGGTTGGTGCATTGCATAATCCAAAGGGCATCCTTCGATAAGCAAAGGTGCCATATGGACAAGTGAAGGTTGTCTTCTCTTGATCCTCATGAGCGATGGCAATCTGATTATATCCTGAATATCCATCCAGGAAACAGTAATAGGCATGCCCTGCCAACCTCTCCAACATCTGATCAATGAAAGGAAGTGGAAAATGATCTTTCCTTGTCGCCTCATTCAATTTTCGGTAATCAATGCATATTCTCCAACCCGTGACCGTCCTAGTTGGTATCAATTCATCACTTTCATTTTTTATCACCGTGATACCTCCTTTCTTCTGAACCACTTGTACCGGGCTAACCCATGGACTATCGAAAATAAGATAAATTATTCCTGCATCTAGAAGTTTCACCACCTCCTTTCTCACCACTTCCTTCATCGAAGGATTCAATCTTCGCTGTGGTTGCACCCTAGGCTTGATATCATCCTCTATGACTATTTTATGCAAGCAGAATGATGGTGAAATGCCTCTAATGTCCGAAATAGTCCATCCAATTGCTAATCTGTGTTCCCTCAACACCCTTATCAACCGCTCTTCTTCCAATCTGCTCAAACTTGAACTAATAATTACTAGGAAGGTCTCTGATTCCCCAAGATACACATATTTGAGGTGGGAAGGTAAAGGTTTCAACTCAAGTTGTGGAGGTTCTTCATTTTTTTCCTTTTCCCTTTCTTTTTCAAAATCGAATTCCTCAAATTCTCGATCTTGGCTCTCATCAATTGGTTGAAGTGCTTCCAACAATCTAGCATATTCATTACTCGCCGACTCATCTACCTCTACTGTTTTTGATTTGGCAATACAAGCTTCTAGAGGTAATTGTGGGGTGATCTCTTCAATAGATCCTGCTACTAGTTTATCCACCACATCAACACTAAAACATGAATCTGATTTGGATGGAAACTTCATAGCCTCAAAGACATTGAAAGTTACTGTTTCATCTTGCACTCTCAATGGTAACTTCCCTTCCTGCACATCTATCAGTGCTCTTCTTGTGGCCAAAAATGGTCGACCCAAAATAAGAGGAATTTCCTTATCCTCTTCCATGTCCAAAACAACAAAATCTACCGAGAAGATTATTTTATCCACTTTCACAAACACATCTTCCACTATCCCCCTTGGATGTTTTATAGACCTATCTGCAAGTTGCAACGACATGGTCGTTGGCTTCACTTCACCAATTCCCAATCTCCTGAAAACAGAAAAGGGCATTAGATTAATACTAGCACCTAAGTCACATAGAACACGATCAAAAGTAATATCTCCTATAATGTAAGGAATAGTGAAACTCCCTGGATCTTTGAGTTTCGGAGGTAGCTTCTTTTGGAGAATGGTGCTGCACTCCTCTATGAGCATCACCATTTCCTCATCTTCTAACTTCCTTTTGTTCGATAAAATTTCCTTAAGAAATTTCGCATAGCTCGGCATCTGTTGTAATGCATTTGCAAAAAGAATGTTAATATGCAATTTTTTAAATATTTCAATAAATTTGGAAAACTGCTTATCCTGATTCTTTTTCTTCAGTCTCTGAGGAAAAGGCATGGGTAGAGTGTGATGTGCTAACTCTGGTGGTATCTCGGGAAATGTCAATTTCTCTTTCCTTTTCTTTTTCCCCTCTTCCCGTTTCTGTTCTTCTTCCCTAGAAATATATGGTTTCTCTTCTGCAACTATTTCTTCATCTACTTCCTCATCAGATTCTTCCTTTTCCTTTGGTGGGTTTTCTTCTTCTCTTGATTTTTCCACCTCTTCCAAAATTGTCCCACTTCTCAAAATTATTGCATTCACTTGCTCATGTGGGTTAGTCACCATGTTGCTTGGTAGAGCACCCTGTGGTCTCTCATTTAGCTTTTCAGCCAATTGCCCCATCTGTACCTCAAGATTTCGAATAGACGCCCCTTGATTTCTGAAATTTGTCCTCGTCTCATTCATAAAACCTGTAGTTTCTTACATGAACTTCCCAAACATGTCCTCCAATTTTGTCACTCTTGGGTCCCCTTTGTTGATTGTTCACCCCCGTTTGGTTATTTGGCAATGACCTTTGATTCCATTGACTGTTTTGCTGATTCTGTTGGTTTTGATTGCCCCAAGACAAGTTCGGGTGATTCCTCTAACCAGGATTAAATGTGTTGGAGTACGGATTGTTCGGTTGCCTTTGATTTCCTAGCCAAGTAGTTAACCTGCTTTGATGTTGACGATGCTGAGGCAAACGTGTTCCCTACTTGACATTCACTACTCACATGATTACTTGCACAAAAATCACAAGTTAGTTGAGGAGCTTGAATGGAATTTACCTGCATACTTCCCAACTATTTCGAAGTGCTGTCAGTTGGGCTGAAATGGCTGTATAGGCATCAACTTCATGAAGACCCATAGATTTCTTTGGTAGCACCTTCTCATTAGGTCTTTGGTAGTTGTTGCATGCTAGAACCTCAAGCAACTCGTGAGTTTCTTCCAGAGTCTTATTCTGTAATGCTCCTCCCCGAGGTTGCATCCACCATAGTTTGCACATTTACTGTTAATCCATTATAAAATGTTTGGACTTACATCCAAACTGGCAACCCATGATGTGGACACCTTCTCAGTAATTCTTTGTATCTCTCCCAAGCCTCATACAAAGATTCTGACTCTTCTTGAATGAATGACGTGATGTCATTTCTTAACTTTGCTGACTTTGCTGGAGGAAAGAATTTGGTCAGGAACTTCTATGCTAAATCATTCCATGTGGTGATTGTTCCTGTTGGTAGTGCCAGTAGCCATCCCTTAGCTTTATCCTTCAATGAAAATGGGAATAGTCTCAATCTGATTGCATCATCTAACACTCCGTTAGACTTGAAAGTATCACAAATCTCCAAGAAATTGGCAATGTGTAGATTTGGATCTTCCTTCAAATCCCCCCTGAACTAAACCGATTGTTAGAACATCTGGATGATTGCCGGCTTTATCTCAAACGTGTTGGCTTGGACAACTGGTCTTGTAATGCTCAACCCACTGCCTTTAACTGAGGGAACAGAGAATTCCCTTAGTGTTCTATTCTCTGCCATCTCTACAACTATTACTTCTGGTTCAACTGGAGCTTCTCTTTCTCTTCTTTCTCTGTTCAGTCTTCGAGTGGTTCTTTCAATCTCAAGATCAACAGGAACCACTGGTTGACGTCTTGCTCTTCGCATAAACTACACAGAACAATAGCAAGAGTACAATCACACCAAACAAAGAAAATTAACAAAAATAAAACAAATAACAATTAAGCAAAAATAACACTCCAATCTAGCTAACACAAGAAAATTTTAATGTTAACACAAAACTCAATCCCCAGCAACAGCGCCAAAAACTTGATGCGTGTTTACTACAACATGCAATATGTAGCAAGTATACTAATCACACAAGTAATAGAGTGATGAGTGAGTATCGTTCCCACGAGGATTGGTGGCTAAGCACTAAGTTTTTCTACTGTTTTCAAGTTGGAGTAATCGAGTTGTTTGGATTGAAGGGAGACAAATTAAACTTAAGAACTAAAATAGAATTTCTAAATGTTCAAAACTAAATGATGAAACAAGATTTAAAACACGGATAAAATCAATTCAAACAAACGGATAGGGTTTTGACTTCATTCAAACTCTCCAGGTTAAACTCAAGGATTATACAAATTTCAAAGTCACATGCAGTGATTGTAAATCGAACTCTCTAAAGTATGAAATATACCTTCTCGGGCTATATTTCCTTACTCTTTCCTATTAAACTTCCGCACCCAACAAAATGAAGATTAATAGTTCAAAGTTCATTAAGCACAAGAATCCTAGATTGATTTCATTGATTCTTAAATCTATCTCTAGCATTTAATACTACAATGGTGATTACCCAAGAAGCTTAACATGAATTATTTCTCAATCTCATCATGTTCATCACATAAAAACAATAATTTCAGAATAATCACACAATCTAAGCAAAATCATATGAAAATAATAATCATCAATTACTTAACCCATTAGAATCCAAACTACATCAAAACCCTAACCTAAAATAGGTTAGTTCATGGCTAAATCAACAATACCAATAAAATAAATGAAAAATTCGAAGTTCAACATAATGAAAACAAGAGAAAAGACAAGAAAATCTCCCCAAATGAAGAATCCATTGGTTTAATCTCGAATCTTCACCCTTTTCCAATCAAAGTTTGCCCAAAACTAATCTAAGACAATGTAAAAAGCTGCTCTCTCTCAGAAAAAATGAACCCTTTGGTACATTGACTAAGTTCCTTTATACTCAGCCAAAAACCTAAAAACAAATGCCTAAATGAAACTATACGTTTTTGAAATTCCCAGACTTCGCGACGGCGAAGAAAGATCTTCGTCGTGGCAATGAAGTGAAATAAACCCACGTGCGCAACTCTCTTCGTCGCGGCGAAGAACAAGCTTCGTCGCGGCGAACCTTCATGTGGAATTTTAAAATTACAGAATTGCCCTCCACTTGCTCCTTTGCTTGAATCTTCGATCTTTGACACTTTTCTCACGGAACAAGCTTTATCGTGCATCCATTCTGCTTCAGAACTTTCCCAACTTTTGAGATCCGTTCACTTCTGAGTCCAAAAACTCCAATCCGCTCCTTAATTGCATTAAATGTCCATTTTAGCCTAAAACACAAAATATAAAGAATTAAGTAGCAATTCAGGTCAAAATGAACTAAAACGTATCTGAAATCCGACTAAAAAGTCTAATCAAAACAATATAATCCACGGATTATCAATCAGCTACCAAATTCCTCTCCCTTGGGATCGAAGAACTGTGAAGGATCTAAATTGCTCAAGCTCGGATTTCACCAGCTGGAGGTAGGATACCATTCTGTCCTCATTCGCTTGATACTTCCCAGTAATCTGGTGGACTGCAAGTTGGGAACCACTATAAATTTGGATGGACTCTACTCCCATTTCCTTGGCAGGGTGGATCCCTGCGAGCAACGCCTCGTACTCAACCTCGTTTTTAGAGGTGGCAAACCCAAATCTTACTACGGCTCTGTTTGGGTTTCCTTCAGGACTTTCGAGCAAGAGCCTCGCTCTTGCCCCTTCTCGTTTGAGGAGCCATCTACATACAAAGTCCACTGCCATAGGTTATCGAGCTTTGGCTTCTATTGTTCGTTTTCTCCTAAGGTAAATTCTAATATGAAGTCCACCAACGTCTGACCTTTGATTGTCATTCTCAAGATGTACTTAATATCATGCTGACTCATTTCCATCATCTACTAGATCAATCTGCCCAATGCCTTGGGCTTTTGCATTATCTTCCTCAACAAAAAGTTTGTCAACACATGAATGGAGTGCACCTAAAAATAAGGCCACAACTTCCTGGTGGCAATGAAAAAGGCATAGGCGAGCTTCTCCATTTTGGGGTATCTTGTCTTCGCGTCAAGTAGCCTTTTGCTCACATAGTATACCTGCCACTGCACTCCCCTTTCTTTGCGTACCAAAGCCACACTGATAGCGGACTTTGATACCAACAAATATAACAAAGGAGACAAGTGCTAGATGTTTCTTGACTCCTAGAGGGTTTCTTCAGCTCCTAGAAGGCTCTCTCACACTCCTCTATCCATTTGAAACCCTTCTTTCCCTTCAAGGTCTCAAAGAATGGTATGTATCTATCTATGGCTTAGGAAACAAACCTGCTAAGTGTGGCCACACGCCCTGTCAAGCTCTGTACCTGCCTTATGCTAGTCGGGCTTTTGATGTCTAGAAGAGCTTGAATCTTCTCTGGGTTGGCTTCAACACCTCCCTGATTTACAAGGAACCCCAAGAACTTTCCCGAGCTTACTCCAAAAGCACATTTTAGAGGATTGAGCTTCATTTTGTTTTTTCTGAGGATGTCAAAAATTTTGCCCTAGATGTTCAATGTGGCTTTTAGCGACCTTTTATTTGACGAGCATCTCGTCGATGTACACCTCCATAGTTTTGCCAATTTGATTAGTGAACATCTTGTTCACCAAGCGCTAGTAGGTTGCCCCAGTATTCTTCAGGCCAAATGATGTAACTGTATAACAATAAATCCTATGGTCAGTAATAAATGAGGTATGCTCTTCATCGGGTTGATACATAAGGATTTGGTTATATCCCGAGTATGCATCCATGAAGCTAAGCAGTGTGTTTTCAACTGTCGCATCTACTAACTGGTCGATCTGTGGCAGCAAAAAATTGTCTTTGGGACAGGCTTTATTTAAATCTGTGAAGTCAACACAAGTTTGCCACTTTCCATTTGACTTCTTAACCAAGACTAGGTTGGCGAGCCAATCCGAGTACTTCACTTCTCCGATAAAGTTGATGTTCAAGAGTTTGTCAACTTCGTCTTTGAGCGCTTTGCACCCATAGGCCTTCTTTTCTATCTTATTGGTCGAGCTTTTGGGTCAATGTTCAACCTGTGGCACATTACCTCGGGGCTGATCCCTACCATATCCGCATGCACCCATGCGAACACATCGAGGTTTTTCTTAAGAAACCCCACTAGATATCAGCCATTTCTTTGCTCAGGCTGCTGCTGACCTTTAGTATACAAGTTGGATCTTCCTCGCTAACACATATTTCTCGCAACTCTTCTGTCGGCCTTGCTACGTGCTCTTTTCTATCGATGCAATGATCTATGGTATCCTTGAGAGGTCCGAGGTGCAGCTCAGATTATGTAATGACCATTGTCCCTTTGTTTATGGTTCGGTTGTAACATTCTCAAGATTCTTTTCTGTAGCTCCTGATCATCGTGACTTCCTTGGGAGTTGGGAACCTCATTGTTTGGTAGCACACTGATGTGACTATGCTCAAATCATCCAAGATCGGTCTCCCGAGGATGACATTGTATGTGGTCAGGCAATCTACCACTAAGAATTCAGCCATTATCATCCTGATTTTGGGTTCTGCCCCTAGAGTCACGGGAAGGTCAATCGTTCCTATGGGGACCAAGCTGTCCCCGATGAATCCATAGAGTGGCGAAGGACAAGCCCTCAAGTCCCTCTTTGTGAACCTCATTTCTTAGAAAGCTCCCAAGAAAATGATGTTCGCTGCACTTCCATTATCGACCATCACCCTCAGCACTGTGGCATTACTGATCCTGGCTGTGATTATGATCGTATCATGATTATGGTGAGGGGATTCTTTGCATTCTTCGCCAGTGAATCATACCACTTCGATCTCCTATCTGGGCAGCTTTGGCGGCTTTTGTTCACAACTCATTACTCGGGGGACCGAATCTATTCTAGCCTCTTGACATATTACTCGTGGGCACGCCTTGAGCTCCCTGCTATGTCGGGCCCCTTGTAGATCATGCCCACCAAGACATCATTGTTGGCATTGGTCGGGGCTTGCTCGACATGGTTATTTTGCTCACCAGCATTTTCGCGAGCTGGTGCCTCCTTAACAAATTCCTTTAGGTGGCCTCTTCGTATCAGGTCTTCAATGGTATCCTTCAAAGCCCGACACTCGTTGGTATGTCCGATGTCCTAGTGGTATCAGCAATATTTTTGTCGATCTCTTCTGCCTAGAGCCCCCTCATTCTTTATGGAGCGGGCAGTCTCTTCGCCTCACGAGAGACTTCATAGATGTGGGCTATGTGTTGCGTGATGGGGGTATATTTTACGTACTATGGGAAGAGCGGCCTGTCCTCGTGGTTATCTGTTTTCTATTTTTTTTTTTTTTTTTTTTTGGGACCTATTTTGATCCCTATCATTGCGGTCTTGGCCCCTCTACTTATCTAATGGGCGATCTTGTCGCCTATCCGGGGCTCTTAATGGCGAGCTTCTGGCTAGGGCTACTAGCATGCTTTCTACTCACTAGTGCTTTGCAACCATCTGATAAAACTTTGACAGGCTCACGTGATCTTCACTTTGGAGCTCTTTCCATAGCTCCGTGCTCGGCCTGATGCCTACAATTTGCAAAGTCCAGATTGACTCTTTAGGCGCATTCGCGACCTTTGCCTGCTCGTTCTAGAACCCTGTTAAATACGAGTTCAATGTTTTGTCTCTCTCCTATTGAATGTTGCTCAAGTAACTGAGCAGCATTACGAACTGTCTCCTCGCTTGAAATTGCTGCAAGCACAGCAAAGAGAATTGCTGCCAAGAACTAATGGAGTTCACCTTGAGTCTTTTGTACCACTTCTTGGCATCCCTTACCAATGTAACTACGAAGCAGCGACACTTCGCCAAGTCACAGACCTAATGCAGCTTCATCAGGTCATTGAAAGTGTTGAGGAGGTCTATGGGGCCTCCTCTCCCGTTGAACTTGCTTTCTGGTGCCCTGAATCCTTATGGAAGTAGGGCCTGGCAAACCTCCTCTGTGAAGGGGGAGCTCACTATTTCTTCCACCATATCGGGTTCTTTGATCGTTGAGCATTTTCTGTACACAATCTAAGTTTTCATTGTGATTGCCCTGGCTGGCTTTATTCAACCTTACCTCGAAGAAAGTGAGTTCATAAATATATCGCTTGTGAACCCCCTCCATTATGTGCATTGATGCACGAGGTTGAGTCATGATGGCTTGGTTGATAGGTGTTATCATGCTCATTAGTACGTTGCTCACGACGTCGATTATAACCGGAATGTTAGTCATTGTTAGATTGGCACACATAACTCATCTCGTGAGCTTGCAAGGATCATTCTTGTTTGGGCGTGGGTTAAGACCGGCACGCTAACACTGGGGATATCGTCAAGCAGGTTGAGTGTTTCATAGGCGACCATTTCCTTCGCTTTCACCCATTGGTTGTTTCCCTGGTCACCTTCCGAGGTTAGTTTGCCTGCGAGATTCACGCTCATGAATGGAGTGTACTCTATGACGTTAGGGGTGTGGTCGTCCCTTGCCGTCGATGAGCCTAACTAGTCACTAGCTAAATTCTGACCTATCAGGGTGATATCGGTGAAGTGTGGCCGGTCAAGGTTTTGTGCGGTTGGTTGTTGATTTCTTAGCTCAGCCACATTCTGTTACACTGCCTGTGCAACCATTGTTCTGATCATCTCCACTAGTTCAGGGTTTGACGTCCCTGCCCCCTAGTTATTCGCTACCTGCTGAGTTGGCAGCACTGATGGTCAACACCCAACGGCATCCTGTTGCACCTCTTGATAGGTGGTCTCCACATTGTCATGGTTTTCGATGGTGGTTTTTGATCTTGTACGCACCATTGTGGGCCCAGATTGATTAAATCATTGTGACTGTTTGCCAGAATTTTCGAGATGTTGAAGGAGGCCCTCCTTTTAGCGCCAAAATGTGGATACATAAATCCGCACTAACTAGAGTGAATCGATTGACATTGGCAGGATCGGAACTAGTGTGTGTGTGATTACGGATAACCAGCAGTGAATGAATGATGAATGTAGTAAATAAAGTAAATGGCAAAGAGATTTTTAAAGTGGTTTGGCGAGATGAACTCTTGAGCCTACGTCCACTGTTTTTTTGTATTTATTGTGAGAGCTTACAATAATAACTCTAGAAATATTTTTCAACCACTTACTAATTGTTTAAGGGGGTTTATATACAGAGTTTGTACAAGGAAAAAGCGAAAATAAAAGGATTACAGTTAAATTGAAATGCAACTTCGATATTCTCGCGATTGGGCACTGTGATTGTGCAAAGATTAATGTCGATCTAATCCTTCCTGAGATATCTGGGATCTGAAGTTATCTGGGAATTGGTTGCACGACCACAAGGATTGGTCGTGACTAGCTTGTGTTAGGTCGAGCTATAGCTCGATGAGCTTTTGCTGGGTTGGACAATTGGTGGAGTCGAGCTAGTTTTGGATCGGGCTATAACCTCGCGATGCTCCAAGCTTGATGGAAAAATCACACACAACAAATATATAAAATATAATTTCTAATAAGAACAAATTAATGTGACCTTCCATATTACAAAAAAAGTCAAGACCATTCAATATAAAACATAGGACTTTAAATTAAAATAGGTTATTTTAGTAATCAAGATTTATTATTATGTTATATTGTAGACAAAATCGTTAACTAATTCTTAACGGAGCAATCTCTTTGTTTGGTGTGTATGATTTATATTTTACATGTTATCGATCTTGATATTTATTATCGCTTTCCTACATGATATTCAAATATATATATATATATATATATATATATATATATATATATATATATATATATATATATAAACCTTATATAATTATATAATTAATTTAAGGTTGTGGATCCTCAAACTATATATAGTATTTAATTATAAAAAATAATCCAATTCGTAGGATTAATTATCTCCTATGATTTTAAATGTCATCGTGTATTAATTGTAGCTATAGAAATTGGAGGAAGCTTGCGGTATCTTCATGAGGAGTGTGGAGATGGACCTATTGTTCACCAATCTATTTGTTCTGGTCATGTTGTTTTTTCTCACGGTTGCTTTGCTATGGTAAGATTCAACCATTAAATTACTTTCCATTTTCTATGGCTTTTAGAATTACCAAAATAGCTTAATTTCTTTAGGATTTGCTTGGGAATTTTTTTTTCCAGTGGTTTTGAGGGATTTTTAATTAGACTGGTTTTAAGGTATTCTAAAACCATAATTTGCCAGATTTTTTATGCACTGGTTTTGACTAGCTCAAAAACCCCCTAAAACTAGTATAGTGTATTTTTGAAGGGTTTATAAAACTCTCTAAATCAGGGTATTTTGGTTGGTTTTAAAATTTTATTCCACAAATACCTTATCCACTACAAAACTATCCCAATTATATCCAAAAATCAATGTTGCTGATAAAAAACGCACAAAACTGAAGGAAAGAGAGAAAGACTTGACTTCTTTTCATTCGATTGTTTGTTCTTCAGCTTCTTCAATTCTCTCAACAGGGTTCATTTCTCTCTTTCTCCCTCATTTTTTGTTTGGGTTTAATGGCATATCTGTCATGCTTTCTTGGAGAAGTAGAGCTACAATTTTTCAATCATTCTAGATGATGCAAAGAATGGTGAAGAAGGATAAGGAGACTTTATCACATTTGAAGTTATAAAATATTAATAAGTAGAAAACAAACAAAGAACTCTTACCTTGTAATTGAAAAAACAAAACTCCTAAGTACTAGTTGAAGTTTGGGTATTTTTATAGGCATATAAGTAAATTTATCATTTTAAAAAACTGTCAGAACCATTAGAAAATAAACTCCTAAGCATAGGTTTGGTGTTTTAAAATCCGCTTGGTGTGCTGTTGTAGGCACCCAGAATTAAAACCTAAAAACACATGTAGTAGTGTGAGTCAGGATCATTCCCACAGAGAGTGTCTAGCTGAATTTAATGTCACGTGAACAAGGCTGGGGGGGTTTTGAGTTAAACAGAAACAATTTTAGGAAAACAACAATTCAAATTAATCAATCAATCAAAATAACAAACCTTGGTCTAAGTCAACATCCACCATCGGAATCTTACAACTGATCATCGATACAAAAATAAATCAATTCATACTTTGAATATTCACCGTTGGAACTATTTTCCTATCTCTCCTTAGTTGTAATTAATTAAGAAACAAGCGATCTAATTAACCTTACTACTAAACAACCCTAGACAAGCGCTAAAGATTTAATCTAGTGGCAGCCTTAAGACCTAGAGAGATCAATGAAGCTAAAAAACACAAACTCAAGCGGTTGCATTTAATTTAGTCGAGTGTTCTTCTTAAGAATTACTAATTCCTGACGCAGCAAATTATTAACCCTAATTGCTTCACAAGTTAGAGGAATCAAACAATTACGGATTTGATATCTAACTTAGCAGTAGAATGCAACAATTAATAAACTAGTAGGCCTCCTAGTAATTAAACGCAACAATCATGAAAATATGCATGGAAGAACATTCAATACTCAAACATAAATTGAACACTTAAAGAAAAAAAACCAGATTGATCTCACAGTTTATTAATTCCGAGGTCTTGTTTCCTTCGACCAAGTTATAAAAATTAGCCACTCATGGCCATCATGAAAATTCCAAGGAAAAACAAAAATCCACCAGAGAGAGAAGAGAGAGGCGTGTGTGATATGTGTTATCCCTAATCTGATCTCCCTCTCTCAATATCCAATTCGAATTTTAATTCTACTAAATCTAAATCTCCTAAAAATATTCTAAAATCCCAAAATAACCTTTATCCTAATCTGATTCTAATTAATTGAAAATAAAATAAAGTCCTAAAATAAAATAGGAAAGTGGTGTGTCCAGCTGTAACTTGCGTAATTGACTTGCATGATAGGGCAGAATATTCCAGAACGTCGGCAGTGTAGGTGCGTCAACTTCAAGCCCGATTACAACCTTGATGCAACGAGTATCTCTCCAAACTCAAGACACAAAAGTTGTATATCTCTTTGTTAGCGTTCCACAACATTTTGAATCATCTAAATCAGAGCTTGGATGAGAGAGTTATGCCTAGATTACGAAACAATTTCGAAACTGTCTGAATTCACTTAATTAGTTCCGTTTTG